>CM054112.1:220805288-221405288 GCA_028673005.1 Tanypteryx hageni | reverse complement strand
TGGTAAAGCTCCATTCTCTTTTCTTAATTGTTGGAGTTTTGTGGCTATATCCAGTATCAGAAGGCTATGGTTTGAGTTTAATTCTGTTTGCAAATTTAAAAAATTCTCAGTATTTTTACTTTCTCCATAAATGTAGTATAGGAGAAAGTACTGTATTCATGAAAAAAATTCAACTTCGAGATTTCAACAGAAATGTCAAATAAAACAATAAGGAACTCAATGAAATACATATGTGTGAGGATCTTGCTTCAGAATTTGGTTATATAAGTTTGGGAGGCAGAAAATTATGGAAACGTTTTGTGGTTGAGAGCCGAGGAGTGTGGCAGTGGAATAAATCATGTAATCTGGTACTTCTAGAAGGAATACAGAGGGGATAACTGAAGAGAAATTTGGGAGTTCTATATTTTCCATTTACAATGTTACGGAAAAACTTTAGGTCGATTGCCAGTCTACGATCGGTCAGAGGTAGTAAACCAAGAGTGTGGAGAATGTGGGAAGAGGATGCATTATGAAGAGAAGGAACTCGCTGGTGGATAATGTGATGGAAGAAATTTAGGGGCCTTTCTAGGTGATTGAGATTAGATTGGGAAGCTGAGGACCAAATGGGTGAGCAGTATTCTAAAATTGGGAGAACACAACTGACAAAGAATGTGCGTAGAGAGAAAACATCCGTAATTTTGGCAAAACAATAGATGAGGCCCAGCATAGACATGGCACGAGAAGTGACGTTCCTAATATGGGTAACAAATAATAGCTTCTGGTCAAAGATTACACCAAGATCTTTTTGTGTTGTAACTAAGGGGATTATAATGTCAAGAATTTTGTATTGGTTGCTTACGTAAGGTGAAGGTAAGAGTGGTGCATTTGGAGGGATTGATTCTAAGATGCCAGGTTTTAGTCCAGTCTGAGAGGCGGACTAGGGCAGCATGGAGAATAGCAGAATCGGCAGGGGAATTAATCTGTTTGAATAATTTGCAGTCATCTGCAAAGAGTAGTATCCCGCAGAGTAGTGCAATTATATCCACTAAGTCATCTATGAAAAGGATGAAGAGAAGGGGGCCTAAGACACTACCTTGAGGCACACCGGAAGTGACAGGAGCAAAAGAAGATAGGTAGCCGTCGATAAATACACGCTGACTTCTGTTTGACAGGAAAGAAGAAATGAGGGAGAGAAAGAGATGATGGACATAAAGCGATGGGAGATTTTGTGAAGGAGGAGAGAATGGTCAACGGTGTCAAAAGCTTTGGCGAAATTGATGTAACAGACGTCCAGTTGAGAAAAATTTTCATGTGTGCGTGATATTATTCATGTGCATGGAAAGGTTGGTTAGAGTTGAGGAGTCTGGAAGAAAACCATGTTGTTGCGTGGAAATATAGGGAAGAGTGAAAGCGAGGAGCCGATTATGAATAATTTTTTCACAAACGATTGATAGGTTGGAAAGAAGAGATATGGATTTATAATTTTCCACCTGAGATCTGCTGCCATTTTTGTGAATAGGGATGACGTTGGCTATTTTTCACTGTTGGGGAAAGACTCCCATGGCGAAGCAGCAGTTGAGAAGCATAGAAAGAGGTATCGAGAGCTGAGAAGCAGTTTGCCTGAGAAATTCCGCTGCGATACCATCGGGTCCATTGGCTTTCTTGGAAGGGAGGGCAGAGAGGAGCTGGTGCACTTCGCCGGGGGTGGCGACAATGGAAGATAGACAATGGGAACATTTAGGGTTCAGAGGAGGGGTAGGGGTGGGAGGTGAAAAACTCGTTAAAAGTATAAGGTATACTACCAGAAAAGACGGAATCATTATAGTACACTGAACTAGGAATTCGTCCACCTTTTCTGCGACAATTTATTATATTCCAGAATGATTTACTGTTGAAATTAATTTCTGAGCACGCACTATCAATGTAGTCTTTGTAGTCACGCCTCAGTAGAAAGTTAATGTGCCGTCGGTGATAAGCAAAAGTTCGTTTAGTGTGAGGATTGGGAAACGATTTCATTAGCTTCCAACAAGCTTTCTTATTTTTTAGGGCGAGAAAAGCTTTGGCGGACATCCACCGGGGTCGGTTCGAAGACGATTTTTTGCAGGGAACGAAGTCGTTAACAACACTCACTATTAGGTCGTAGAAGAATTCGACCGCTTCATCAACGGAACTGAGTTGTAGAACATTCCACGGGAGTAGGTTGAGCGCATGGTTTAATGTCTTCCAGTCAGCCTTTTTCCAAGCTCTGAGGGTTCTAACGGGAGGCAGATTCCGAGAAGTCGTCGCACTGAGTGAGGGAGCAAGGCCAGGAACACAAGCTGTTGAGGAGACATTGTTGCCAAGTAGTCGTTGTAAGAAAAGATTACATCGAGTGATTCGTGGTCTGACTGAAAGGCGTTTCTTTCTGTAAAAACTTTGGGAAGGGGAAGATTCGAGATGACATAGTCTAAAATGGATGATTCCCAAGTGACATGTGGATTAAATTGGCACTATGAGAGAGCAGTTATAAAATGGTCTATGAACCACGAGTCCAGTGCAGTTTTTGGCGAACCGGTGTCAGATGATTCCCAAACCACATAAGTTAAAATCACCAAAAAGAATAAATTTACCTAGTCGGGATACTTTTAAGAGAGAATTAAAGCAGTCCTCAAGGGAACTTTCGTCGTTGGGAGGTCTGTAGAAACAACCAATAAAAAGTTTGTTGGAATTTCGAGTCACTTCTACCCACACAATCTCACAATTTGTTTCTAAGTCGGGGCGACGTCTAGAGCGAATATTATTATTCACAAACCATAACACCACCACCACGACAATTCACACGATTACGTCTATAAACATTAAATAGAGTATAAAAGGGAACTATTAAGCCATGTTTTGGTGAAACAAAGGCAGTCCAATGAGGCGAACTCTGCGAGGGAGAATTCACATTCACTCAACTTGTTTTTAAGGCTACGAACATTTTGGTAGTATGTTGAGAAGTTACCAAAGATGTGGTTAGGCCCCGGATTAAGTTCAATGTCCGACAAAATGAGCAGGAGGTGTAGCAGGAGCCAGGGCGGCGATAATCTATGAGACGGCTGACACGAGGCATTCCTTCTAACTCCGTTCACCGAGAAAGAGAATCCACAAATGTGAAGGAAATTAACCCTCGGGTGTCTTATGGAATAGTAATAATCGGCAATTTCCAACATGTCCGACGTGTATTTACCATACTGGGAGGATAGAGCACAATAAAATAATGAAACTTTCACTAGAACCACTAGGAAAAACAGAAAAAGAGCGGAGCATTTAGAGCGTGGCTAACACCCGGGCGCCATCTTGAATTCAAATTGTTAACACTTGACGCTTAGTTACATCTTAGTAACCCTCCAATTTCTTTTCTTAATTGTTGGAGCTTTGTGGCTATATCCAATATCAGAAGGCTATGGTTTGAGTTTATTTCTGTTCTTTATAAAGTCTAAAATTTTCTTGCAGTTTCTTAAAATATTTATTATTATAACCTATTTGGAATTTTTAGAAAAATTACAGGTATGAAGAAAGTCATGTGGTGGCCACATAAGATTTTTTTATTTTATGTTTCCCAAAATTTAGTGGCCATCTTGAATTTCTCTGGACTTTTATGGCCAGCTGGTGCACCGCATCTCTGGTCTTGAGACACTCACACTCACAAGGTGTGATTTGAACATATCCCAGATGGGAAGACTTTTCCTTCTGTAACCCTCCCAGTTGTGAATTTAAAATTTCTTCAGCAATAATTTTAAACCATCTTCATCCATCCATCCTTTATTGTGAAAGTGGATTACTAATCCTTTTGGGAATTCCTGTTTTGGAGTAGTTTTTATCTTGAATATTACCATTGAATTCAGTTTAGTTCCATTAGACATACATACATGCCTATACTATAGTGGCTCTAGTTTTTTCATGGCCATTCGTTTTTATTAGCACTGTTTTCTCTCCAGCTTTTTTCACAGTCTGACTTGATGGTATATCAAAATTCATGGGAGTTTTATCCATATTTACATTACAGGCCAACCTATATCTGTTACTTTGTTGATGTCTAATAATAAATTTGTGAAGTTTCATGATCTTGTTGTCATGCTCTGCAGGTAGGTGCTTTGATAATTTTGTCGTCTGTCGCCGTACAAAATTGTCTCTCTTCATGAACCTTGTACACTAACTAGAGCTTTTTTTGAAATCTGTAAAACTAAAATTCTTGGCTTTTTTCAAGACAAAGTTTTTAATGGATCCACAGGAAACAGCAGTTCCATATTGGCAATTTTCAAGAGCATATTTTTCCGCTTCTTTTTCTAGCTCTGGCCATTTCCTTGACTTTCCTCTGTTTGCAACTTATTTTTAGGGCTACGTTTCAACTTTCAAATTCCTAACATTCTTTTCAGATATATTAAACTCTCTTCCTGCAATGCAATTGTTAGTTTTCTCTGCAAATTTGATGACTTTTAGCTTGAATTTTGCTGTGTAACTGCTTCTTTTGGAATCCATACTTTTAAAACTATGGGTTCAGAATGGTATTTCTTTACTACTATATGAAAGTAAAGAACATGAAATAATAGAAGCTATTTAATTTGAAAGCTGAAAGGGCATAACATACTGCTTGGCATCACTAATAAATTGGAATTGAAGTTCTGCTGGTCTTTGGGGAAAAACCTACGTAACAACATGATGTCACATGTTGAATGAACCAAGCTGTTGAACGGGTCACAGGTGGCAATTCTAAACCCTACAAAAATAAGTGTAGTAAATGCAAAGTTTATTGCTAAGATAAATGTATAGAAATTAAATCAATCAATAGAAAATAATTATTTTTTATATTTAATAGTATTAACTATTATTTTGACTTTGGGGTTAAAGAAAAATAGATGTATTTCAGGATATATTGTTATATATAATGAATTTATGGCACAGGTATGGGAAGAATACATTAAGGAACTATACAGCAAGCAGGCAGGATAGGCAAAAATAGAACTGGAAGATGAGGAAAACATTGAAGAAGATAACTTAGGACCAAGTATTATGGAGAGCGAAGTAGAAAAAGTGATAGTGGAACTAAAGAAAGGGAAAGCTCTAGACAGCAATGGAATACTGGCTGAGGTAATTAAAGTCATGGGATCAGAAGGACTAAGAGAAATCACAAAATTAATCAATAAGATTTACGACACAGGAGAGTGGCCTCAGGATTTCCTAGAAGTAACAATGATTCCTTTAAAGAGGAATCCAAAGGCAATGCAGTGTAAAGACTACAGAAGGATAAGCCTTCTGTCACACACTTCGAAGATCATCACGATGGTTCTTAATAAAAGGTTGGAGAAAAAGGCAGAAGAAATGCTAGGCGAAGATCCATTCGATTTCAGAAAAGGATGAGGAACTAGATATGCTATAGGGGTAGTTGGAATCATATCAGAAAGGGCAATAGAATACAGTCAAGATATCTGCTATGTTTCGTAGACTGGCAGAAGGCCTTTAATAGAGTAAATTGGATAATGTTGATAAAGATATTAAAGGACATAGGTTTAAACTGGAAAGACAGGAGACTGATCAGGAATCTATATTTAAATCACGTTGTAAAGGTCAGGTTGGAGAATGCGGACACCTTTGGAGTAAATATCAGTAGAGGAGTAAGACAGGGCTGCTGCCTATCGCTGACTCTATTTAATATATATGGAGAAAGTCTAATGCAAGAAGCGTTAGAAGGCACAGGAGATTTAAAAATTAGATGAAGAATAATAAGAACAGTAAAATATGTGGATGATCAAGTACTTCTAGCAAGAAAGGAAGAGGAACTCCAGAAAATGATAAATAGAGTAGTAAATAAAGAAGTAAAGATAACATTAATGAATAGACGTGATAAAAGGTAGAAAATACAATATGGAAATAAATACTGAAAAATCCAAGTTCATTCGAATATCAGGCAATGAAGACAATCTGAACATAAGTATTGAAGGAAAGCCTTTAGTACAAGTTTCAGACTATAAATACCTTGGAAGCATCATAACAAGAGAAGCAAAATGTACAGATGAGATCAGGACTATAATAGGAAAAGCAAAAGCAGCCTTCAGAAGAAAGATACACCTACTTACAGGGAATATAAGGGACGATATCTGCAAGAAGTTCATAAAATGCTATGTATGGAGTATAGCTTTGTACGGGGCAGAAACATCGACACTAAGGAAAAATGACTTCAAATACTTGGAAAGCTTTGAAATGTGGACTTGGAGGAGAATGCTGAAGATAAAATGGATAGATAGGATGAATAACGATGAAGTGCTATGAAGAGTAGGAGAGAAATGAATGATTATACAGACTATTAGAAAGAGGAAGGCAAACTGGGTTGGACGTTATCTGAGGAGAGAGAGTATGATTAAAGATGTGTTAGAAGGAAAACTAGATGGAAAAAGGGAAAGAGGTTTCAGCTGATAGACGATTTGAAAGGGAAAGAGAGTTATCAAGATATGAAGAGAACAGCGGAAAATAGGAGTAAATGGAGAACCAGGTTTTACCATGAATTACCATGGACCTGTCTATGGACAGACTACCTATGATGATGATAATGAATTTAAATAGCTTATAACATTGTTTTACTTTTTATAAATGTACCAAATTGTATTGTATTTTTTAATTAAATGGATCAACAGACACTAGGTACACTTGTGTAATGTTGTTCTGTTACACCTCAGAAACTCTAGTTAGCTTATACAGGAGATATACGAAAAACCAAAATTTTTATTAAAAATATCAGGATTCAACTTATACACGAGATTGACATGTACAAGAGTTTATATGGTATATAATTTTTTTGCCTTTTGCCCAAAAAGTCCTGAGTGTCAAACTTCATGGGAATCCATTCAGTAGTCTTGGAGATGAAACATCTGACATTACTTTTTAAATTTTTGTAAAGAATATATTGCTACTAGAATAGAATCTTGGTATCTCTATATCGCAGTATCTTTCTCAGTATTTCCCTCTGAATCTCTGTATTTTATATGGGAGTTACATTTATGAGAAGCAGTGCAGCATAATTTTCATTAGAGTTTTAAAATTACTTAGAATCAATGTAAGAATATAGTACTTGAACCAAACAATGTCTTAAAAATTGAAAATTTAATTTCTTTCCATCAATTTTGAAATACACGTCGAATCAGATCATATATTAGTTTTGAACTCGAAAATTTTGCTTATTTTGGGTTAAAAATCTTCTGTTGTCAAGGACAAGTCCCATTGTTGCTCTTTGAATAAATTTAGCACATTACTTAGAAGTTCGTCACCTCTCCTCTAAATGGCGCTGTCAATTTCCTTACTGTCCTATTTTTGAACTACAAGCATGTAAAGACGAGTGTTATTACTTTGTAATAAATATTGTAGTTATTTTAATATACAGTTTATTTCCTTTACTAATTAAATGACAAATTTATACAAAAACAATTAAAATTTTAAAAGTAGGGTGATTTCCATTATGACGTTAATTACTTTGTGGAACAATAAATATCCTGTATAATATTATTTTTTATTGTTTACATAACAATGAATAAGTTGTTGACATATTTACATTATTATTTGATTGTTCTAATTTGCCATTCTCTACTTAGAGGAAAAACACTCAGTTGTAATTTTGTTTTGATTTGTTTGCATAACAAAAAGTTGTCATACTATCATTGTATTTAATATTATAAATATAAAGTTCTTCAAATATAAATACATTAAAATTAATTTTGGCTTAGGTCTGTTATTAGTCACCCACAACCTCAGCTCCACCTAATTACCATTATCATTTAATGTTTGTTTTGACAAAATATTTGTATGTTTATTTATTATATTCACATTTCATTTATATGGTATTAATCTTTTGCAGAGGTTTAAGGGGGCAGCAGCCCCCTTTATACCTTTTTCCATCTCATTTCTCTTACAACTTCAAAGAATACATTAACTACATGTTGATTTCTTGATTTAACTAGCTTTCGGAAACAATATTCGGTCAAATAATTGATTTAGTTAGATTGCCTGTTGTAGACTGGAAGGCTGGATTTTACGTGGTACCAGGTGCTTTCTATTGTATTTGTGTGTGCTCCGGTTTCTTCATTTTTTAATGTAATGCTGCTTTCTATTGTATTTGTGTGTGCTGCAGTTTCTTCGTTTTTGAATGTAATGCTGTGGTTAATGGTAAGGTGTTCAAATCCTTCTTCTTCCAGTTGGCTATATCGGCATTCCTTCTTCTCCCAAACATCTTTTACCTTTTATGTTTGGTATTAGTCTTTTTTCGATTATTTTCTCTTTATATTCCTCCAATACTTCTGAAATGGGTTTCATTTTTATCTTTCTATACCCATCGTTATTACTTTTATACTCTTGGTAAATAAAAACAGGTTTCTATTAGCAATGGTGTGTTTTAATCTTGGGTGACTAATAACAGACCTGTTCCTTAATTTTCTTACATTGATAAGATCGATTGTAACATGAATAACATGATTGAGCATGTGAATTGTTTCAAATGTTTTTATGACAAAATTTATGGACAAAAGTTGTAACAAGACTGAAATGAATGACATTTTATGAACTTTAATCGCCGAAAAGGAACAAAATCAATGACAATGTGAAATAAGCATGATTATATAAAAATCTTTGATGTGTAGACAACACAAGGATGGCATGGTGTACGTTTCATTTGCATTTGCAGGTCACAGCACAAATTAGGGATGTAAGAATGAAAGAATTAAATTTTATTTTTAATAATAAGGTTGGTTCTGATGTATAATTTTATTGACTATTTTTTCCTTTGGAAAATAAATAAGGATTCAGTTACTTAATATTTATATTTGGAATAAAATTTTTACATTTTAAAGATACAAATAAATTATTCCAAAGAATGATAAGTGCAAAAATTTAATTTAAATAATAAATAATACATTCCTTCCAATCATATTGACAGGCTTTTGCACTTGCACCTAATGATGAAAAAATCTCTTGGAATACTTCCTTTTCACTTGAAAAAATCTGCCATTTTTAGGCATATTTCTTTTTTATAGAGAATAATGCCTATTGTATTTAGTTTGTCCATGTCTCTATGCTAGTGTTCCACTCAATGTATTTTAAAATTTGCTACTTAAACTTTATTTGAACCTTTTTCGGCATGAAGCATCCGAAAGCCTCCGAACCTAAAGCAATCTTTCGGCATGAGACGCCCGTAAGCGCCTGCAGAAAAGATGATTTATTTTTTCTCTTCTGGTGTGCTATGAATGTCTTCTTTGTGTTGGGCCTGCTTCTTCTCACTATATACACTTCCTTCGTCTCACATATTTGTTCCCCTCTCTTATAAACACTCCAAAAAAATAATTTTGTAAACACTGCCTGTTGGTTCAACTGATGAATGAAGCAGCGAAGATGTTATATATGAGCCAGATAATATGTCATCATCATCTCGGGCATATGAGATTTTCTTCTGTGATTGAGGTGGTATGCCAATTGTAAGCAAACCTAATCCTTACGCTCCAATATACTGAGTGCTCTAAATATTTTTCCGATGACATCACTTGGCTGTGACCATGGCTGAGATGAATGAGATGGCTAAAGGGCTGTCATCATCTTGGGCATATGAGCTTTTACTCTGTAATAGAACTGGCATGCCATTCATAAGCAAACCTTTTCTCGCAGACTAATATGACGAGAGCTGGAAAAATTAGTTTTTCAACCATAGCCCTCAGTTGTGACCATGGCTGAGTTGAGTGAGGATCCTATTACAGAAGAACTGAATAAAGAAATTTATTCGAGTGGTTTTGATAGTTCGAGTGACTCAGAGTTGATGGAAGTTCCAGGTGAAAATGATTCCAAGGATGATAGTATGCAGTTTCTTACTGAGAGAGATCTTCAATCAGGTGAATCACTCCACATGAATGTTACTTACTGGAAAGATACAAAGCATTATGAAGGGCTTGGTGATTTTGCGGGGTTTAGTGGTCCTCTTCATGATTTACCTTCTGGTGCAAATGAATTTTCGTACCTGATATATATGTTAGGTGGTGAGGATTTTTTTCAAAAGATCACATATAACACCAATAAATATGCCCAGTCCAAACAAAGTAATTCAGGGAGGGTTGATAAAGAGTGGGTTGATATTACAATAGAAGAACTAAAGGCATATTTAGGAGTGCTAATTTACATGGGAATATTCAATTTTTCAGAAAACAGGGATTATTGGCATAGCCCTTATATTGATTGCCCAGTTGTGCATAATTGTATGACTTTTAATAGGTATAAGTCTATTTCAAAATATTTCCATGTGAGTGACATTACTCAGGAAAAGAAGCAAGGGGATGAAGGTTATGATATTCTCCATAAAGTTAGGCCAGTTCTAGATATAATGGACACATTTCATGAGAAGTATAGAGCGGGTAGGGAACTAGCAATTGATGAAGCAATGGAGGCGTTCAAAGGATGTCATCATATAACACAATACATAAAAAATTAGGAAGTGTTTATTTAGGAAAAAAAGAGATAAGAAATAAAGACATTCCTCTTGGTAACCAAGTTGTTATGAACTTACTAGAAAATTTTCTTGGGTTGGATCATCGTGTATATTTCGACAGTTTTTTCTCATCTGTAGGCCTTATGAATATTTTACATGAAAAAAAAACATGCCTGTGCAACTACTAGACCAAATTGTAAGGGTTGGCTGGAAAATTTTAAATATCCTAAAAAATTAATACTGAAAAGAGGAGAGAGTAAAGTGTTGCAGCATGCTATAGTTACAGCCACAGTATGGCATGACAACCGAGTCATATGCATGCTCTCAACAAATTGTGACCCAAATACGGCCACATATGTGCAAAGAAAAACAGGAAAATGGAATGAACAGATAATGGTTTCTTGTCCTCAGGATATCACCAAATATACAAAATTTATAGGTGGTGTTGATAGGGCTGACTGGAGAAAATGCTATTATGATTTGGAAAGAAAAACAAAAAAATGATGGAAATATTTGTTTTCCTTTGTTTTCAACACTGCTATAGTTGACAGTTTCATTTTATTTAGCAAAACCAATTCTCCGGCCACGTTTAAGCATGGATATACACAAAAAGAATTCAGGCATGCCCTCCATAAGCAAATGATTGCAAATTTCTCATCTCGTAATACCTTGGGGCATAAAAGAAATTTGCCACAGGTTGTTTCATCGAAGAATCCCCACAAACTCACCAAAATTGAAGGAAGAAAAAAAATCTGTCAACTGTAGCTGTAAGAAAAGATGAGCCCCTTCTGGAAAAGGCATCCAAAATACATGGATGTGTCGCATTTGTGACTTAGCTTTATGCAAAGTGGGATGCTTTTTGGAATATCACCAGGAGAAGGGAGTAGAGGTGGAAAACTAAAACCATTACAAGGTAGGAAATTTTTTAATAAATAATACATTAATAAGTAAATAATGACTGAAAATTTCAATAAAATACAATAAGAAATCATTATATCACTAATATTGATGTAAACTGATGTACTTGGAATGAGATTCCTGTGAAGAATTGAATTAAAAGGCTCAAACTGGGGATACTGGGCATTTAAATTTGGACCGGAGAGGGTTAAAGAATAATAAGATAAAAGAGATTTAATAAATATAACTAGTGTAATTGCCTGTCAAATATGACGGGTATAAGCAGATTATGTATTAAAGTTAAGCTACTTCCCATTCTTCCTCCCATCCTCTCTTCCTTCCTCCCATTCTCTCTTCCTCCCTCCCATTCTCTTCCCTTCCTCTCCCCTTTTTCTCTCTCTCCCTCCCTCATTTTTCCCTCTCTCTTCCTTCTTCCCATTCTCCATTCTTCTCTTACTCCTATTCTTCAATCTCACTTCTTCCCATCCTCTCTCTTTCTCCCTCACATTTTCCTTCTCATTCTACCCTAAAAAATGTAGCTCTCTCTCTCAGCATGATATATGTAGATACAAAAAAAAACATTTATTTGTTAAACATTCCACAGGACAATTTTAGCTGGCCAAAATTATTTCAACTTATTGGATCATACTATAATGTGAACTATATATTTTTAATTTTCAGTCCATATAAAATATTTTTTCATTAAAATAAAATTTATGAATTTTATTTGGAGGAAGTACAAGACATCCTCCTCAAAATTGCACCACAAATGGACATTTATTTCTTAAATTACCATGTCAACCCTATATAAACAAATTCTGATTAGCTCATTATATAAATTTCTGCCAAATTTCAATTTTCAATCCACATCCTTGATCGAGTTATTCACATTTTAATAGCTTGACACTCATACCAACGGATGGACAACATAGCCTTTTATTATTATTATTGTGATTCTTTTATACCTCTCTTTCTCTTCATATTTCCCAAACCATCCTCAAGTCCTCCATTCTTCTACCTAACTCCCACAACCTATCACCCAACCTTCACTCCATAATTTTTTTACATGCTCGTTTTTTTATTAAAATGTCAAGCATGTTCCTTAGATTTTCATACCATTTCTATATCAATAATCTTGGATTTAGCTCATTATGGTATTTCATCTTTCCTTCTTGTAAATATTGCAATGAATTATGAAAATCATTTACCTCTCCTTCCATCTTTCTCTCCTTCTCATATTAAAAGCCTTCAAAGCATAAGGGGCCCCACACACTTTGAGATTTATCTTGAGATTTGGTATCAGGAACTTGCCTCTCCTTCAGTCTCAAGAACTTGTCTCAGTCTCAAGATGCCCACACACAGTGAGATAATTTTGCGAACCACCGTTAGACATCCCCAAACTAAAAAGTTTTATTGTGCTGCAAGAATTTGTACAGAATGTTGCCTGCACCAATAATTGTATCTGTTGGTGTTGCTGTGGCTGTATCGTTCAAGAAAGAGAAAAAGTCCTGAGCAAAGTGGTCAAGGAGATGGCTTATTGGCAGGAAGAAGTATGTAGTTAATAATTTTCTACAAGAACTCGAAGTCAATGAACTGTGGCATTTTCAAAATTATCTATGCATGGATAGTGATCTGTTTTATAATCTACTTGAGTTAATTCATCCAAGAATTGAAAAAAGAATACTACAATGAGAGACTCTATCAGTGCAGAAGAAAGGCTTTCTGTAACCTTGAGGTACTTAGCTACAGGAAATAGTTATGAAGACCTGAGATTTTCCCAGTGCAATCTCACTCCAATTACTTGGTTGAATTATACCTGTAACATGCAATGCTAATAATAATGAAAAACAGCGCTAAATGCACTACTGAACACTATGAGGTAGACAGGGTGAGTGAGTGGGAGGCAGGGTTCTAGTTGGGAGACAATGCCATACACATTGAGACTTGTATCTTTATCAGTCTCATGGTCTCAAGGTTTTTGGTCCTGGAAGGAAGAACGAGACCAATAGAGACTGAGACAAATCTCATGAGGCAGACCCATTCACTCTGAGATTTGTATCTGGCACAAGTTCCTGATACCAAGTCTTGAGACCAATCTCAATGTGCATGGGCCCCTAAAGAATTGGAATAACAATAGAATTACAAGGTTTAACAATATAATTGGTAGGCAAGGCAACATCCCATTAAAATGACAAATTTTTCCCAAAATATGTGAATTAAACATTTAACATGAGGGATTTCAAACTGTAGGCAAAAAACGATGAACAGAATAAGAAACCTTATAATTTTTTCTTGAAAATGGTCTTGATCTAAAGGTCATGGATCAATTTTTTCTAATTTTAATCTCAAAAAGAAGAAAAGTCTGCATGTCAAAAAGTCGATTTTTAAGTGTTATCTTATGGGGAATGAAAATCATCCCCTGGAGTTGAACCCTTGATGTTTTTCATAAATTTTCCTTCATCACAGCATTTTTATATCTAAATAAATTATCTCTGCCAAATTTCAAGTTTATACCTGCATATTAAGTTAGTGAAATTTGGGGTTTTTTGTGGCAGACAACGATATTAAGCATTTTATATTGTTAGATAAGAGCACTTTGGTAACAATAGAAGGGTCTATGCCAGGGCACAGTTAAATATTATTCAAACACAATTCATGAAAATAATATTCTCTTTAAGGACACAAACTACTGTATTTGCCTGAATATAAGGCGACCTTTAATATAATGCGATCATAAGATTTGGGAAGGATTTTTGAGAAAGAAATATAAATCACAAAAAATTAGAAACTTGCACTATATTGCGGCAATGTAAACACAGTTTCATAATAGTAATCAACAATGGGAGGGCTCTCTAGAAAAAGTTTAAAATATGAATGTTCAAAACCAACTCCTTCCTATTTAGGCTGACAGCTTTTCAACTACACCTCTTATTAAAATCACTAGTCCTCAAATATAACGTGAGGGCTAATTATCAAATGCAAATTCAGGAAAAAATCATCACGTTATATTTGGGCCAATACAGTATTTTCCAATGAGTTTACTGAATTATCTTTTGTAATTTTGACTCAAAAAAATTATTTTAGTTTCCTTTTGTGAAATTTTTAGAATTTTATTCTGAACTATACTAAATGTTAAATATGGTAATTGAATCCAAACTGCTGAGTACCTTATTTCAGCAGTTTTCAATGACTGATTATGTTATGTACGTTCAGTAAAATTTCTTTTCTAGTCAGAAACTATGGAACCATTTTAATATTATTATGTTTAATAAGATTTATGACAGCTTTAACTATAATCTTTATTACTAGAAACATCCGAAGATATATCACCATATGCAACATTCCATCTTGGTGATGCCGGTGCTGGAAATATACCAGGAGGTGCTCCTTCAGGCCATGCTCACTTGCCTCCATCAGTTTTGCCATGCAGCAATACATTGCTGCACAGCTTCATTTACCATGAACAACCCTTGACAGAGGGCTGCGCTTCCCCGCCTCACAGAACTGTAGGTTCTTTTAAAGTTATGCTCAAAATAAGTGTTTTTTTACTTTTATAACTAAGAAAATAATATAAAATGAAGTTTTGTGACTTCAGCATTGATTTTTCATTTCACTTCAGCCTGCTTCTCATCGTCGGAGGGAAGGCAAAGGAGCATCATCTTCTGGGGCAGCATCTGTGCTCACCTCGGGGGGCAGTGAGGGCTTCCATTCTCCAGATTCACTTGATTCAGATCCAGATCAGCTAACTTCTAGTCGCACGGAATCGTCCAATCAACTTGAGTGTGGGGTGGTGGTTGAAAGTAGCAGAGAAGGGGGTGCATGTAGAGTAGGAGTTCAGGGCAGGAGCAGAAGCAACGAGTGTGGGGGTGGAGTAGGTGGTGAGCACAGGAGGAGGAGAGGGGGGTCGGGAGGAGGAGGGCAGAGTAAGTATTCTTACAAAAACATTGAATACAGTTAACTTGTAATTATGGTGGTGGTGCATTATGGTGCTACCTTTTGTGGCTGCAAATGAATAATCTCTGCTGCTATTTTGCATCAAATAGAAGTTTTATCATGAGAAATAGTTCTATTCATAATTATGTGAAAGAAATTTATTATTTTTTGGTAAAAATTTCTTTCAGACTCAGCAACTTACAATGTACAGACACAATTAAATGTTAGCCTACTGGCAATACTTGTTATTATCCTCTAAAATGGTTTTTATTCTCTCATCTATGACTGCCTCTTTGAAAATAGGCTAAGGAAATTATGTGAAACGTTTTTAAGTAAATTAATGGTAGATTATCTACTGCAATGCAATTCCTGTTAAAATCATTATTAATTGAGCACTTCATGAAAGTTGGAAGTATATTACAAAAAAATTGATCATGTCTACAATATACTATAGTGAAACTTCCTCAAACATAAATTCATTTTTGCATTGTACCCTAATATGTGACAAACTTCTCCAAATGCAAAAAATTAACGAAGTTGCAGATTTCAACTATATTTGAGCAGTTTTCCTTATTATATTTCATTTAATCCTTAACTGGTCAGGTATGGGTCAAGTTGCTGCAATATCTAGAAAAGCACTGATTATGTTTGTTTTTCTACAATATTTTTCTCTAGCCACCAGTACCTTCCTTGATAATGGAAACAAACTTATGCTCTTAGTGATCAATTTCAATTTGCATTCATATACAGGTATGCCCTCTTCCTCCCCCTCTGCCTTAAATGTAACATCCGTCGAATCACTACATTCTTATCATGAAAGTAAACAGTGTACCTAACGGAGAATACAATTCATTGAGTTTGGTTTCAACAAGATGAAGCATAAAGGAACTTTTCCTAATCTTTGGGACTGTATTGTTCCCAAGTCATTATAGCCATCTTGATCCTCAAATTTGACATCTCCTGATTTTTATATTTGGTAATACATACATTTAAAAAGCGACCATTACACATTCCCATACTCTTGATGAACTAATGGCAAGGATCAGGGATGTCATCGAGAGTTTCTTTCAAGAAATGCTGCAGTCTGTGTTGGAAAAATGCAGCTTATGTATGGTCATGGTCACTTTTAGCATTTTATTCTAGATTTTTTTTAAATATACATTTTTGAGCATCATCAAACTTATATCACGATTTTTTTTAAGTTCCTATCTGATTTATATTTTGAGTTATACTGTATTAGTCTGAGTATAGTCCCTCCCTGAATATAGTCCCCCCCCCCTATTTCTGAAACCTCAGTTTTGGAAAAAGTTTGAACCCCATTACATACCTCACTTTTAATTTTCTAAAGAACGAGTTTTAATATATACAAGCAATTTAGTTACAGCTATCAATTTACAATGAAATGGTGACATCATGTTTGGTCTGTTATAGTTGTAGGCACAATTTAAATATGTATGAAGTGTTCCTGGATTAAATTCAAAACTTTGCATTTATGAATGTTATTTAAATTCCATTCGTAACCTTCAGATGCCATTGACAATGGCTACTTGAATTGTGCCTGTATAAAACACTAATTATCACCAGATTTCCAGTTAACATATTCTTTTCATAATTTATTTTACCCATATTTTCATTACTTCCGATATTTATGCCTCGGAATATCACATCAAGGATTACAATTTGTAGGTAGTTGAAACACCTTCAACAACTTGGTTTAATTTACATAAGTAATACTTTTATAATGCAATTGCTCTATATATTACCAACAGCTGTGCAAGCTGGACAGTCTGATCAGCTGACAGGGTTGCCTATGGATTGGCGGGTAATGAAGACAGATTCTTTCACCATAGTGACTGGTAGTGACATTTTCTCTAAAAAACGATAGGTGGCACCACTACATATCAATATTTGGGACTTAGGGAAGGGATGAAAGTGGCCAATCAATGCTTTCAAAGTGAAAACTTCTACCCTCTATTATTTAAATACGAACGTTTAAGGCAAAGATTCCAAAGAGTGAACAAAAAGAATTGAGTTATTGAGGCATATGTATCAAGAAATTCTCTGTAAAACAATCAAATCAAGTGAGGGCATTAATGTTACCTATACTTACTGCTGGTGGTGATATTTTCATTTGCTTATTTTTTGAGCGCGGATATAGTCTTCCCTTACTTTTCTTACTAATAAAAAGGAGGGACTATATTTAGACTAATACAGTAGTTATTTCTCATGGTTCTCGAATAAAAAAATCACTGTCTAATCAAATAACACATGTTTTGTTAACTACATTTTTATCAAAGGAGTAGCCGATTTCAAGAAAATCAAATGAGAAAGTTGTAATTCATTTACGACCCGTGTTTTATTTGTTTTCAATGAAAACAATCATTGTGATGACTGATGTACACAATAACTGCTGTAAATACCTAATTAATTAATTTTCTTTTGTGTGCACACAACATCAGGAAAATGGATAATCTATGATGAAGAAATGAATTCTAGAATGTAACTCGTACATTAGGGGAAGTTTTACTGTAGTTTGCAGGTAGGCTTGCAAACTCTCCCAGATTTGCCAGGAGTTTTCTGGAATTGGTCTAGCTCTGCTGATTTTCTCCTAGATTGAAGAATTTTTCTCCCGTTTTCGGTTAATAAAAAACAGAGAATCTGCTAATCTTTCATGCTCTGAGGTCCAAGTGGCCACTTGTTCCGAAACTGAATAGGATCTGATTTTGTCTGAGGGTAAAAAAGATGCATAAACCAGCCTTAGTAATTTCTTTAGTAGTGATGGTAATGGTAATAGTAAGAAATGTAATGCTTTGGAAGTCTTGCAGTTATGCAACACAATTTCTTGAATTTCTTGAATTACCGTATATACTTGTGTATAACTTGCAGTTTGAAGACCAAATTTTTAGGTCATAAAGTAGGAGTTTGCTCTATACAGAGGTTACACTCCTGTGCAGTAAAAATAATAATAATAATACCTATCTCGCAACAGATTCTCGCTTTTTGGATGAACTGAGGGGAAAACCATGCTAATTACACTGAACAACAAATTTTAACTTTTTTTTGCTTCCTGAATGAAATTTGGTGTTCTTCTTAGTATTTGAGCCTCTGATTCTGAATCTGTCAATAAAATCTCTGTATCATGCAAGGTTTTTAAGAAATGATGAAATACAGTTTCTAATATTTAAAAATTCTAACCCTTTTTATGTAGTATTACACAACTGGTACAGAAAACGTAGTATTGAATGCAACTTTACTTTTATTTAGGGTAATGCATAGGAAAGGATAAATAAACTCATAAAAATTTGTAACAACTTTTATTCAGTATAACATGATGTATAAATTGAAAGTATACATTTATATTTTAAAATGTAAATAAGTCTAAAAAATCCTGTAGTATATGAGGTATCAGCTCAAAATCAGTTTACACAATTCTTATTGCTTAGGAAATCAGACACTTGCTTTTTACTGTAATGTTACATATCTAAAATAGAAAATATAAGAATAAATATTTACCAAGGTAATAGTAAAATTATGAACATTTTTTAATAGTAATGGAAACTATACACTTACAGTTAATGTCTTCAAAATCTTTTCCCTCTTAATTTTCTCTTGTACATTAGTGGATCTCTCTTTTAATCCTTCAGTGATGGGATAGATTTAAATACCACACTACCAGATGGCCGGGTGTTATTTTATCAGTCTACGCCGGCATCGTCACATGGTACGGATCTCAATTTCTTAACATGTCGCCGGTGTCAGTGCGTGGTACTGATTCGTACCGCGCTGGTTTTAATGTGCTATATTTAACTTAGTTTTTATTTCTTTTTTGATTGGCTTTCACATTTTTATAGTAAAAGGTTTGTTTTGTATGTGATCATTGAGCAAAATATTTTCCTAATATTTTAGTAAGTAAAAATTACATTTCTTCTACTGTGACGACGCCTGCTGCCCTGGTTGACACAACTAAAAATCATTTATTTTTTTTCGTCACCCTTAATATCTGTTACTTCCTAACAGTTTATTTACATCTCTATATCATTTTAAGGTGTAATCTCTTTCTTTTTGGAAGACTTCCGGCTATTTCTTCTAAGAAACTGATTCGTTAAAATTTTCGATTATTTCGATAAGAAAATATCATCTTTCAAAATAATAGGTTCAATGATAACGCATCTGTTCAAAACTGTCGATTCTAATGCTAATACCATTACAGGATTTCTTTCAGTTAAGAAAGTTAATAAGAAATGTCTGCCGAAAGCAAAAGCTTATATTCTAAGCCTCTTGAGACTTGCTTGTGTAGCTCACTCTCTGACTCATCTATGCGGGCCTGAGAAGTTATTGAGTTGTTTTCGGTTGAGATTTTAAACAGAACCCTTGAAAAAAAATTTGGGTGCACTTAGTGATGTCAGCCAATAGGAATTATTAGTGTTAGACGTCTGGTCTCAGAACTTTTCTTTTTGTTGAAAGAGAGCTGACATCGCTGGAAAGTAAAAGAATCGTTCTGGCCCTTTGGTTACCATTCAGTTTCTTGCCTCTGCATGGTACTGACTATACTATAAATGGTGGAGTTGTTTTCTAAAGAAATATACTTATTTGTTAATATACGTTCCTTCAGTTCTAATTTAATTTGAGGAATTGTTACCCCTCATTGTGCAGAAATGGCTTGTAGGAATACACTTGATGTTAGTGATGAAGATTTGCAGAGGATTTTAGAGGAATCTAGTGATTCCTCAAACGATAGCGATAATGATAGTGGCTCCAGTGTTCAATTCTAATTAAGTTAATTCTAGTTTAGATGCTGACATTTCAAAAATGGACTGATGATAAGCCGAGCTTGATTTTGGCAGTAAGATATCGTGAAAGTGAGGACAATAGGGGCCAGCTGGAGGTGATTCACCCTCGTTCTATTCTGGGCCAGTCATGTGATATTATTCGTAAACATTTTAGAGTGCCAAAGTGTCTGTGTTTGGAAAATATAATGAAAGTGGGAAGAGTCTCTCAGCCACTGTGTCGTTATGAGAATGGGGTGACATGCTGCCTTATAGAGAGAACTTGAGCGCATCATTTGAATGGATGGGAACAAATATAGCACATAAAGCAGTGAGTAAGTGTTAAACATTTTTGTGGAGTAAACTTTTATTTTTTCTTTCTGTGATAATAGACAATATTATTGTAAGATAATTATATAAAAAATATGGTATAATAATAGTACTATAACATAAATATTCCAAAAATTTCACGTAAATCCCATTATTAAATAAAAACTTATAAAGGTTTATATCAAAGTATCTTCAAATCGGCTATTTGGGTTAAAAACCCGCTGGCCGTAAGGAAAAAAGTATTTAAATCTAGCCCGTCCCTAACAATGCAGCTTTAAGTCAGTATCACGCACAGACCCTGGTGGTAAGGAAAGAAAATGAAGTCAGTACCATGTACTGAGCCCGTCACTGAAGGGTTAAGCTGCCAGCAGTAGTCAGCCAACATTGCCGGATTCCATTTCCCTTGGTAGTGTTTTTCCATGGTAGAAATCTCCTGGTGAAACCTTTCACCATACTCTTTCTCCAAGGTTTGTTGGAAAAAAGTCTAAGTGAGAATGTGAGAAGTGCATTTTCAATGACGTATTGTATCCCATCTTTCTGTAGGTTTCTAGCATTTGCTCAACCAACTGTTTGTGATTGGGCACTTTGTGTTTGCCCAGAAAGTGGTGAACGACCAATTTGAATGCTTCCCATGCTGTCTTCTCAGCTCCCTTGAATGCTTCATCAAATTTTTGGTTGTCCATAAGCTCCTTTATCTGAGGACTGAAGAAGATCCCTTCTTTTATCTTAGCTTTGCTTGTCTGAGAAAACTTGTGCTTTAGATACTGAAATGCTTCCCCATTCCGATTCATAGCCTTAACGTAATTTTTCATCAGTCCAATCTTGATGTGCAGTGGAGGTAGAAATATTTTCCTTGGATCTACAAGTGGGACATATGCAATGTTCTTTTCTCGAGGAAGAAACCGCTCATGATGAGGCCATTGTGTCAGAGTATAGTGTTTACTTCTTGTGCAATTGTCCCATTCACACAAGAAGCAGCAAAAATTTTCATATAACCAAGTTGCATGCTGAGGAGTAGAGCTATTACTTTTAAATCTCCACAAATATTCCAACAATATTTATAATATTGAATGCAATCAAGCAGAAGTTTCATATTTTCATATGATTCTTTCATGTGCACAGCATAACCAACTGGGACTGATGGTAACTTGTTTCCATTTTTAAGAAGAACAGCTTTCAGACTTAACTTTAAGTAATCAATGAACAATCGCCAATCTTCAGGGTTATGTTCATGCCCTAGTGCCCTCATCAGTTGGTCAACATCATTGCAGTAGGATATCACACCATTCATGGAAAAGAAATGTGCAAGTTCTTTTTCACGGTTATAAAAAATGGAGCACTTTGTGTTTTTTCCTAATTGATTCCACCCTTGCAATCTTGAACCAAGGAGCTCTACTTGACTCTTGGACAAATTTAAATCTCGTACAAGATCATTTAATTCAGCTTGGGTGATTAAATGCAGTTTTCATGAATCTGACTTCATATATTCTGTATCTCTCTCCATTTCACCTGCAACCATTTTGCTGTCATCCGACTCCACCTCTGCAGTATCCTCAAGGCTCCATGACTCTGGTCTCACAGGCAGTGGTAACTCCTCACTGTGTGGCACCGGTCTCAAAGCTGATGGTGGATTTGGGTGTTGGATACTACGTTTGTTTTTTGATGTGTGTCCAGAAACATTAGTTAGTCAAAGTAGCAGTCAGACACATGGTCTTTTGGTTCCCTCCAAACCATGGGCACAGCAAATGGCATAGCATGTCATTTCCCAGGCCCTTAGATTCACAGCACTCGTTGGGCAACGTATTTGGGAAGCCCAACTTTTGTCCTGATCGCCAATTTTGCATCCAAAATATAGTTCATAAGCCTTCTTTATGAAAGTTGTTATTGTTTTCTTTTGCGATTTTAGTTTGAACTGACCACAGATGTAGCAAAACATGATTTTTCAATTAACACACTGGTGTGGCGGCATATTAAAACTAAGTACTCACAGTGAAAAATAGAATTTAATAAATGCAACAATCACATACGTAAATAGTAATAGTAATTTCCACAGAAAGAATCTTTATATAAAATGAGGAGAAGGAGAAGAGGAAGTAGGAGTCACTAGATGGGAAGCGAGGGTGGTAAGGGTGGTTGAGTGGGAAAAATACAGCTTAGTCACTTGGATATAGTGGGTGGGGAAGTGGGAGGGGAGGGAAGGTTAATAGTGGGAGCAAACAACTTACAAGGGTAGAGGGAGGGGAGGAGATAAGGTGCAAATGGGGAATCATGGCTAACTCACGAGGGTACGCATGCCATGGTTCCCCCTTTGCACCTTATCTCCTCCCCTCCCACTCCCCTACCCCCTCTATCCAAGTGACTAAGCTGTACTTTTCCCACTGACCCACCCTTGTAAGTAAGTTGTTTGTCCCCACTATTCACCTTCCCACTCCCCCACACCCTTTCTATCCAAGTGACTAAGCTGTACTTTTACCACTCACCCACCCTCGTGAGTAGGTTGTTTGTTCTTACTTTTCACCTCCCCTCCCCCCATGCAACTCCCTGCCTTTTTTTTGAAGAACAAACATTGTTGAACAATATGTACAAACTGGTGCTGCCATCTTACATATGAGTTAAGAGTTTCAGTTGATTGAACTTGCATTGAGAAACAAAAAAGTGACATTTCTCAAAAACTGAGGGTGATAGTAGTAAAACAAGGGCATATTCATAATCAGTGAGTGAAAGACTATTTTATGCAACTTATTTCAACCAGGAAGAAAAATCTTTGTTTACCAGTGTTATTGATAATCCAGCTTATATACTAATGAAATGTACCAAACACGTAATTTCTTCCTTACAATTGTATTTCTATCCTCTCCAAATATTCCACATTTCACTATCTAATCAGCTGATTGCTGTAGTCTTCCACAAAATTGCCAGGTAGAATTTCCACAACACACACGTCGAAAACAAAAACATAGTATGTATATATGCAAATTGAAATAATTTTTTTAGTTAATGAATAAATCATGTATAATTAATGATGTAAGTAGTTAAAAACCCATAGAATTCATCTTGAGCACCAAATAGCTATGCGAGGAAGATGACCTCGATACACAACAAAATTTAGTATTTCATATTAAATACCTACTGCCATTAAATATCTCTAGCCATTAAATATTCCGTAAATAAGCATTACATGTAGTTTGATAAATTAAAAATAAATTGGCATGTTTAAAATTCATTCACCATTTGACCTTTAAGACTGAAGTGTTTTGCCTTGTAAGGAAATACCACAACTCAAAATTTTCAGATTTAAAAAATTAATTTTCTGAGGTTTCTACATAATGACGGATTTGCATAAGTTGAGACTTGCATTACCCAGGAAGGGTCTGTATGTATTTATTTATTTATTTATGGTACTCTAGTTAATACCTAACATGATAATATAATTCTAAAATTTTATTCTTATACCCCTCAAAATCTAGGGTCTACATTATGCACGGTATACGAAAAAGTCGGGATATTTTGGAAAAAAGTATGGGTGTGCATTATACGCAAGTATATATGGTATGTGTCATAATGTTAGCTTTGCGTGGCATGACTTTTTGAGAGCATAAGTAAGCAATATTATAAAAACTATAAATATTAGTTATCTTCCCTCATATATCCAGGATTATTGAACAATTCATATGGTGTTTACCAGTACATTTTTCTGATTTTTTTCAGAGATCTTGCATCCCAACAATGTTTTCATAAGTACATAACTCTTTAGTGTGCTATTCTTGTTTAAAATATTTTGAATCACTGGGCTTGTGATAAAAAATATATTGAAGCTCATTCTATTAAATAAGCAAACACAATATGTGGTACTCATTCTTCCATTAGTGGCATATACTTACCATGCATGATATCAGAGCTGAAAATATTCACATCTTAAAGTTTCTCCATTATCAAGATATTTAAGTATTATTATTATTTAAATGCCAAATTTCATATTTAACATTTTTATTAAAGGGGGAAGAGCTGATTAGTAATTGGTAAAAATTTGTGGTTTACTTGTCATTTTTTTCACTTTTCTAAAATATATCTCATAAACCTTCATTAATGTAAATATTTGTTATTACAAAAACTGTAGAGAATTTCTTCCCTATAACTTTTGTTTAAAACAATTTTTTGTAGGACGTATTATTTAGGAGATATTTAATTTATTCCCAAATTTTCTGTTTTTGTAAAATATGTCTTTTAAACCTTCATAAATGCAAATTTTTGTTATTATAAAAATGGCAGAGAATACTATTTTTTACAACAAAAAAATAATAAAATAATTACAAGATATGTGATTCAATTATATTGCACATTTTTGGTATGTAGCTGAAAATTTTCAGTCAAAATAATTGAAAACAAATACAGAAAACTCTCGATAATCCGGCGCCCCTCGGGACCGGAATAACGAGATTGCCGGATCAGCGAGTGGCAAAATTTATAGTATATGTACAAGAAGATAACACACTCGGTTGGACTTGAGGAATACATTTCATTTGCCACCTTCAAATTCTACGTAAATTACGTATTTATAAATAACAAAAAATGACCATGAACATTTCAATCCGGTGCATGTGTTAAATATGCGAGGGAATTACACGCTGCATACAGACACATATGTATTTAGGTGTTAAATCATAGGTTTCAATCCCAGGTTCATCATTTATTAGGTACTTAGCTGAATTTTCGAACCATAGCAGAATTAAATAATTATAAAATCATCTCCGGGAGGCTTCTGTAGAAATAGCAAATGCGGTAACTGAAGATTTATGGAGAAATAAAGCTATAATAACATAAGCTGCATGCTTTGTTACTCTTCCATAGTACTTTTCGAGTAACATTAAATTCGTTCATTCAAATATTTTGTATGCTTTTCAGTTCGTCTGTGTCTCTCTTGATCTTCCTTCAGATAGACTTAGCTAACTCCTTGCAGTAGCTTAACTCACGGTCGTAGAATTAATACTAATTCTACGGGGGAATAGTCGTCCACATTAACTCATTTGTTTTGTGAAGGAGCAGAAGCAGGTTTGATAGTGCATTGTTGAAAACAACCAGGCTCTGTAGTTTTCATTTGAAAGAGGTTATTGGAGACAGCTATCATTCTTCGTGAACTAGAAATAATTACAAAGTTAATGTAAATATTGGTCAGCCCCTATTATTTAAAGTTCACGGTTCCAAAGTTTCACAAAAACTGGCATGTAATTCAACCTTTTTGGCAAAAGAAATCTCTTTCTTTAATTTACATTACCATTTCCATCAAAATAAATGCAGTTCCTAATCTTTGTTTACAAAACCACTGCATCATCATCATTAAACAGAATTTGTTTTCTTAAACTTCTAAGCACAAATTGTAAATAACAATTTAGCACAAATGTCATGGATGTCGTCGTAACACAAAACACACATCACAGGAAATACAACCAAGAAATAAAATAAAATACAAAATAAGAAATAAGAACAAAATTGGGTGGATAATACCAATCAAACATTACACTTTTTGTGGATGCTCCTTATCGTAATAAATCAAATTCCCCTCTTTGTGAGTACTGATACACTTTATATACAATTTCTCTTGCTTGTTTGTGCAAAACCTTGCATTTACTTCCTTCGCCCTCCATTTTAGAACACCTCAAGATGGTACTATTTGAATTTCAATCATAAAATACGCAAATAAACATGAAAATCATGCCGCAAATGTACAAACTGCACCCCAAAAGCCGCTGTAACTGACTGATGCTGATTGGCCAAGTGAAGGAGTGGGTGAAACCACGTGACATTCCTGACCTTCTGCGCATCCAGTTGACACCCGCCTTCGTTCGTGCTCCCTACTATAGTCCTCTATGCTGTGGTTCTCAATGATTAGTTAAAAGTAAATACTAATTTTCAACTATTAGTTTAATTTTTCCATTACGTAAAATAAATTTACATGGCCTGTGTACTTCAAACTTGGTTCAATGCCCTCAGTTCTCATCCAACGTGACAGTATTTCCATTTTGCGGTGAAATGTGGAACTTCACAATTTCGTTACAAGAAAGTGCCGTAGTAACGAGAGTGCCGGATCAACAGGTACCGGATTATTGAGAGTTTACTGTATATACCAAAATGATCAAACGAACAACAGCAGAAACACCATCTTCTCAGCCTGCAGAGTAACGTATGGTTTTGTTTACATATCTCACAAAATGTGACACCTATTGGTGGTCTTGGGTGCTAATTATAAGAAGAGGATGTGTGGGATCTGTTACAGTATGAGAAAATGGTGAAAAAGCTTCGACTGTTATCATATTTAAGGATTAATTATTTACAGTACAGTTTTAGAATATCAGAGAGAAGAGCGGATATACTAATATTTTGAAAATTGGTAATAAATTACGATTTTAGGAATGCATCTCCATAAATACTATACTAAAATGACTCTGCATAATGCTGATCCAGTTAGTGCTTTCATTTTCAGGAATACATCCCCAGCATTAAACGGGGCATGACATGACAATAGGAAGTGTTATTTAATTTTTAACCTACTTTCGAACAAATGGAAAGTAGTCTTATGAGATCGCCTCAGTGTCTGTGTCCCTCTAACATCGTCTTCATGAATGAACCGATTTCATCAAAATTTGGTACATATAATGTGCACATATATTAATGACCAAATGACATATTTGGACTGGATCAACTCAGCAGGGGTGTCACAATTGCAAAGTTAAACTTGTCGGTAATTATGAATTTGGAAGGAATTGGCTTAACCGATTTCAACAAAATTTTGTACGAAGTAGGCATGCAACATAAAATAACAAAATCAAGATGTTTAGTATAGATATAGAAAGCAGGGCTGCCACAATACAAGAAATAAAATATTCTTTTTACACATATTTGTGTTGAACTGTCCACATCAATTTTTTAGAATGGGAAAATGAAATGAATATGTTTAGAATGGATCAAAAAAGCAGGGCTACCACAATATAAGGAAAATTAATTTTCTGATTTCAAAGCAATACATTAGTATGCAATTTTACTAGGCTGAATTTGACGAAAAGCACTTCTGTAACACAGGAAACCTGTGTACACCCCTACTTGTTATATCTTAAAATTGTATTGAAAGGAAAGTAGGCAGATTAGTTCTTTCCAGAACTACTTGTTATTTATTTCTTTCAAAGAAACTTAATTTTCCCTTGCACAAGAGTACTTTCAGATTGATTAAGAGTATTTTTCATCCATCTTTAAGAAAAAATCATCTTCACAAAAAGTGACTTATTTGTCCTTTTTCAAAATCGGCATACACAAAAAATATTAAATTTTGCCTAAGTTGCCCCATAACTGTTTCTGTAGTCGCACATATTCACAGGTAAATCTCCCAGAATTTTACTAGACATTGCATATTTGCAAAGTTAAATCTCCTGGAATTGAACTACTTTCAAGATTAAATTACTCAGAGTCATAAGCCTATTTGCCTCTGTCCACACAAATTTTCATGAAGATGTGCTGCCGTTTCATTAACAGCTGTCTTGCTATTTAGTTAAATTGTATTTCTATTCTACTTTGATATGAAAAACAATCTTAATTTTACTAGTTATATCATTTCTTTTCAACAGTGATATGTTGACTGTTTAATTATTAAGACAAAATGTGATTTTATGAAATTTTTCATATTTTATAATAGGTTACATATATCATGGGGCTCAGTCAAGTACTTCCTCAGATATTTCTCCCATGGCTGAGCAGAAATCTCTTCCAAGAAGAGGAAGACCAAAGTAGGTTCCTTTCTTTTTATTTTTCATATTAATATTGAAAGACCTTAGTTGTATTTGCTATCATGTTTAATATTGACTAATTATGTTTTCTATGATATCTCCAATAATTGTATGCTTATTATTAGTGTCAGTTTTCTCCACACTACATATTTTACTAAATAAATCCTGTGAACTTAATGGATTAAAACATTGCCATATTGAGATACAGATACTTTTATGATTATTGTCATGATAAATCAAAATTTACTATTTACATAAAATATTATTCTTGGGGTAATAATCTTGCTGCACCAATTTATCAAAATTCTTATCAATTATGAATAACTGTGATAATAGATTGCTTCTATTAAAGCTTACAAATTATTTTGAAAATTTTCTTAAATAGACAGTTTATGTTGATCATTTGTCTTTAGCTCGTTTTAATTATCTTAAAATTCATCTAAAAACTATGATGATTATGCATTAGTATGCCTGTAATTTTCAGATATTTTTGCATCCAAGTTTGTTATAGAAATAAATTACATGACAAATCTGTATAGAAAATTTAAATTATTGGTTTGGTAGTCTTGGTTATTTTAAAGATATTTTTTTTAGATATGTAACGTCATTGAATTGGCTTAATTCATAAGAGTTTTCTTAAATTTCCATTAAAAGCTATTCATGCAATTATGATGGGAAAGTGATGAAATGGCAATGTTAATAATTTGCCCTATACAGTAAAACCTCATTATTTTGAAGTTCAAGGGACCACAAATATATGACATTGAATGATCTGGGTTTGACATAAACGAACTTTAAAAACATCAAAATTTCTTATGATCCGCTACTTGGACAGTAAAATCGCAATATGTAGTCTTCTATCCATTCTGCTACAAAATGTATTGACCCTACAAGTTTGTAGATGCGGCGAATTTGTTAACAGAGCTTAAGTGACCACTTAATTCATGATTCACAAACACCACCGCATATGAAAAATAGGATTGAGCGAACATCCCAATTTTCCCAGTGTGTATTTCAAGTTACTCTTTTATGCCAAGTATCGGAAGAAGACTTTCAGCTGCGGGTACTCAGCCAAAAGATTATGAAAATGCGTGCTGAAAAGATTGGGAAAACACTTGGGTAAAATATTGTATAGATAATAGATAGGAACCATCACATAGTAATTCTCTCCAATTTCGTTCAAACTTTCCATGCCATCGGTATGGTCAAAAATAATTAATTAATCAATTCTTTATTAGTTCTAGGCAATTTCATACAATGCATTGTAATTTTGTTTCCATCCATATCACACAGCTGTCATAAAATATACGTGCTCACAAAATAACGTGGTCGTATTTGTTATGACAGGTGATGATTTTACAATTATGTAAGTATGTATTCTTTTCTGCAATACGTACTCAATGCATTCTCCCCCTTTGGGACTGCAGGTGAGGGAATTTAAATCCATGAATTGCATCATGCAGACAGGAGGGAGGCATAGGGGTCAAGCTTAGCACAGGGAAAACTAAAAAGGCAAACATAAGCATGACATAGTTTAGGAACTATCTCTTAGAATTGTAAAAAACACTCTTAACCCCTCAGCATCATCCTGCATATGCAAGACAAAAACTTCTTATGCATTCGTACTGGGTATGCCCTGGAGATCCCTAATTTCTGTATGTTTTTGAAGCAATAAATTTTCTTAAATCTGAGAAACCTTGATATATTTCAAAACAGTAATCTTGGACCTTTCTATTCTGCTTAATTCTGCAATTTTTACTGTTTTCTTTTTACCGTTATTATACATAAAATTTTTTGATTGAATTTTTGCATAGTTATGTGAATTGTGGGTTCTAAAAACCTCTATTCAATGCTGAGACTAAGCAAACCTTTGCACGAAAGCTACTGTTTATCTACTTTGTGATGTCTCTCACTCTTAAAATATTCTTTTCTTATGCATCAACACTTGATAGCTATATGGAAAGGGAGGAGGAATGGTCTTCAGATCTGGGCTAGTGCTTGGTTCAGCATTTCTTGAGAACAATATAATGAGAGAGAGAGAAACACTTATCTGTCATCATTGCACAAACAAGCCCATTCACCTCTTGACCGAAAGTGTGATCAGAGCGCATGGGGCACACTTGGATTGCACAAAAAATATTCTCTTGCTGCTCTGAGGGAAACATTTATGCTGTATGGAGGCAGCTATTGTTCATTATTTTTCCATTGTTACTTTAATTTCTAAGAGATTAAAAGAGTCGAACTTATCCTGGCGTCAACCAATAGAAAAATGCAAGAAATACCTGGTGATGAAAAGTTGAGGGAAATCTTACTTGAAAGTGATTCGGAAGAAAGTGTCAGTTCAGAGAGTCATTGTTAGAATAACATTGAAGATTGTGCTCAAATTACTAAGGTAAAAATCTATATATTTTGGCATTTTTTTATTGAGTGGGCAAATACAAAATCTCATTTCTTCTAGCATCTTTGTTTATCCTTATTTGAAGTTTTTTCTGAAAAACTTATGGGGAAGAGGTAGAGATCTATGACAAAGCAGTATACGTGAAGTAATCCGAGAACCTGGAATAAAGATCTAGTCATGCAAGGATAAGATGATTCCTCTATTTGTATCATCTATGATTTTATTTCATGTTGACTATTAAATAAGTAAAAAGAAGTTACCTCTTTGGGGGCAATGTATATTTCATTTGCGAGAAATGGAGAACCAAAACGCGATGCCTTTGTCATGTGCACGCACGAACTTTCCACTTAAACACACAATATGGGTAAAGGTTTAAAATTAAACAAAATGTTCGCAAGTCATCGGACCAGATCATGACTTAAAATTTCATTGTAGACGTATTTCAAATAATCCGTACTAAAAAGTACACAAAATCCTATAATGTTGGCTGGGGACTGCTCCTAGCTTCGAATTACATGCTAATTCGAATTATCTGGGATTGAAATAATGATGTTTTACTGTACATGACAATCATATTAAGTGTAGATCAACTGTTATTTTCCATTTATTCATACAAATCTTGGCTAAATCAAAGATAGGACAACAAAAACACCTCACATTTGATGTATCACATTTAATAACAAAGTCATTTACAAAGTGTTGTGGAAATTACTAAATTGATTCCTTTTCAATTCAGGGTGAACTGAGCTGTAAAAAAATAAGTTATCTCTATGATTTTGCAATCATAGCCTTTTATTAAGTGAATCATTCTTTAATCATCTTTTCATCATTTTCTTATAGACCTACAATACCATTACTTCAAAATTGGAAAAATTATTAAACTTGGATCAAAATTAATTATGTAACAAAATTACAAGTTAATATTTTACAATGGAAATTTAAGAAACATTTTTGCATTTCAAAAGTCTTTAAAATTTCAATTTTAAATATCACTAATCACCCCTGCACCAATCAAAATTTATATTTATTAGTTGGACAGTTTCCATTGTCTAGTAGGCATTTAAGAGGCTAAATTTGCAAGGTAGATGTTTCCTACGGTGTTTTTACATTTGTGGAATCACTCCTGTGCCTATGAGGCCCAGCACTGTTTATCTGCCATGCAATGGAGGCAGTCCAACTAACAAATCTTAAAAAATACCACGTGGAGGTGGCTGGCCCCCTCCAAGGCCCTCTCTCCATGGGGCCACCACGCGGGAGGGCAACAGCTGCCACAGCACCACCTTCCCCCTCCTCCCCCTCCGGTTCCCCCCTCACTCTGCTACCCCCAGCAGCTGAGCCACCGGGATGACAACAACAGCACTGGGAGTGTCAACACCTCTCTATCTGGAGAGAGACTCGAACTGAGCGAGGCCGAGTGCGACATTGACACCCTAAAGAAGTTGAAGCTGGGACTGCGCTCATCCCTGTGGTCTAGGCCAAGTGGGGGTGGAGGGAATGGTGGCGGGGGAATGGCTTCATCGGCTCCCTCACAAGACTTCTCGATTGCGGTGTGATTACCGCAGAGTGAAAATGTTGAGCGTGTGCGCATGCGTGTGTAAATAATACCTTGGTGCTGATACATTTTGACACATTTGATACATTATCTCTGTTCTGAATTGCCTGTCAATTTCCTCCAAGAATATATCCCCACCCCTGTGTGAGGCAAAGTGATAAGATTGTCTTATGTTTATGACCGAGATTTCTCAGGATGTTGTAATCAGAATACTGCCATTTTACTTTTCTTGTTTTACCTGTCATTATATATATTAGGTGAAGCTCAGTCAAACTAAGAATTTAATATTTATCTATTTTATTTTTATTTGTCAAAATTTTTATTATTTATTTTTTAGGTTTTCTATTTGTATTTCATGCATTTGTACAATACATAAAAGCGAAATCATAGATGCCAAATTCACCTTGATTATTAAAAAGTAGCATAATAAAATGATTTTGTGTCCATTTCAACTCTGTAATTTTAAAGTATGAATGTGATATTTAAATACTTAAACTATACAATTGATAAGTTATGGTTTGTCTCTTTTTATTTATCATTGCACTGGTTAATAGCAAGTTTTACATCTATATTTGTTTAATGGAAACATTAATGAGAAATTAATTTATTGTTAACATATAACATTCTTAATTTTCCAGTAAATTAAAATTATATATTTGAGTTTAGTTAAAAACATCTAGTTTGACTATTGAAAATTTCATGTTAGTGGTTCGAAACAGAATCATCTTATTAGAATAAGAAATTATCACTTTGATGCACAAAACAACGTTACTCTTGATCTCGGCATGGGCTGTGCGCTTTTGGCACATAACCATGAATTATATGTATGTTATCCCATGTACCTCTGTCATATGGTGTGATATGATGCTATTTGCTCATAAATATCAATTATTATGAAGCATTAATCCTTTTATATGTGTATGTAATTTTGAGAAATTAACTTATTGCTGTATACTCCAATGAATAAATAAAATATTTTAAATATCATGTTTGTTTTATTTTAACAGGCATACTATTATAATCAGCATTACCTAGACATTATCTAGGAATGTGGATAATCATAATGACATATACTTCAAGGTTTTGGTACTTTGTGGTTAACGTGGCACTACCTCTGCAGCACTCCAAGGGGCGAGATATGGAACTACAAGACACTGAATGTGGCGAGATTTGGAATTAAGTGGAGTAGTACTCCATTGGAACTCGGCTGGGCCAGGGAAGGGAAATTTGAACATGAACGAAAATTTTACTCAGCCCCAATGGGTTGGGTAAGCTGGTAGAAGTGTTTTTTGTCCCTCCTCACGTTCACTGTGTTTAGAGGCATCTCCATTCAAAGAAAAAAGAAGGGATACCATACTGATTTTGATGACTTTGGACTGTTTTTAACTATTTGTATCGATTTCTTTCTGCTCTGTTTGATTTTGATGTGATGGCAACAATAGTTGCTTTCCGATGGCCATGTTTTTGAATGTAACCCTTCATACCATGTTGACGGCAACGCGTTGCCGATGTGACGCGGTAACTCAAAGTTTAAACGATACATATTTATATATGTTTTATGTTTGAACTTACATTCACAGAGCGTTAAAGTGAAAGAGTTACGTTTTGGTAATACTTGCTTACGTATTTCTGCAAATGTTTTTGCTTACCTGAACTTTGTTGATCTTTGGTTAGTAACCTGCCCATTTCTAGCAAATCATTAACACATCTTTCAAACTGGTGCGAATTATATAACGTATCATGTCAAAATTGAATCACTTTGGAGTGAAAGTTCAGGTGACGATGACTTTCTAGTGACTTAAGTTGCCACCAAATCTAATCACCGTCACCTTGGTATAAAAGCTCTCTAAGAATTAAAAACAATGTTTAACCTTGAATTATGGTCCTTCATTGCTATATATTATTGAATTGAATAGACCGTTGAAGGAAAATAAGGGCCCGTGTGGTACCAGTGCCGTACGTGCTCTCGCCGACACACGTTTGTTTTACGATCTGCTGATTCACCTCTTGTCTACGCGCAATGGGTAATGTAAGAGGCAATGTATTAGCTCGTCCACCGTGCCATATCCGAACAGTGAGCGTATTGCCGTTGGCAGATGCCGCACATTTTGCCGGTCCGACGGCAGCAATGCTCTCCGTGACAGTACTGGGACCCTGGCCATGAAAACTTGAAAAGTACCGTTTGCCGACGATATCTGAAAGTACGGTATGGGCACTCTCTGTTTCCCGACATCACGGCGCCGGCACTGCGCAGGATACGTGTAAATGATATGTGTAATGATTTTCAAAGGTATATCATTAGCTACTAATTATAGAGTATCAAGTGGGAGGCAGCCCAAGCCCAGGGGCACTCCTCCGGCTGCCTCGGCCTAGTTCTGCCACTGCCGTACATCATGACCGCCTGTGAGCAAGTCACAATAGGATAAACCGTTTGCATGACCCTTTAAGGCTGCACATTTTCTAATCGAGACAGACTTGGATGTAGTTTGAATCTAGAGAAAGAAATTCCTTTCTTCCTGAATTTTTTAAACTGATTCATTGCACTAGCTCTTAAATACCCAATGGGCGTAGACAAGAGGGAATCAGCAGGTCGTTAAAAAAATCAAGACAACGCATTCACAAATAAGATTTTTAGATATAGATTACTTGTAAAAGTAAAGTAAGACAATATTAATAAATACAATATATATTCGTATGTATCAGCCCATCGTCAGTTGAGATTGGAGCAATGTCCTATCTGTCCCGGCAGTTTTTGCTCCAATGTTCACCAAAATACAAATTTCCTGAGCGTAGGTTTATGTATGAAATATGGAATGCATTTTCAACGTTATGGTGTGTTTAAATACAAAAATATACTAAAATCTGTAACATGTGATGTGCGTTATGAGAAATTGGTCAAAAATGTCTTAAGTGCGTTCCAATTCGCCCCAGAATCTTTCGCGGTCTTCCACGTAATATATTTGCCCACCCCTCGTGTAGGTTTTATCTCCTGGTGAAGATAAGATATAAAAAACAATTTTTCGCTTCAAATCTGTGTCGTCGTAAAATATTTTGAAGAGTCAACTCGTGTCACTTTCTTACTCGCTTGTTGTCTATTTGAATACGACGCCGTTGATTTATATCACCGAACGTTTGGCAACACTGTTTTAAGAATCGTTGACTTGGTAGGCTATCGTTTATTTTGAGGAATTTAACTAAATATATTTACGCCTTTGCTTTTTTGGGACTTGCCTTAATATATATTGCACATGGTGATGTCATGATGCTGCTTCATTGTTTATTTCGCGTGATTTAATGTTCATAATATAATTAAAGAAACCGAAGGTGGTGCAATGTTTACATTATATTCGGGAATTTTGTAATTGTAAACGAAGGCTTGTGTAGAAATATTTCCCAATGACTGGGACTTTCGTGCAACACATCATTTCAACCGTTAATGATAAGTGTCATATCCAGGGAGTTAAATTCACATCAAGCAAGGTAATTTTGTCCACTATTAATTTTGGTGTATTGTGTAATTATTTACAACGAACAGAAAATTCATTCAAAAATTAACGGAGGCAACCTTAACATTCACTCTGATTTGGATTTTGGGCCATTGTCATTATCTATAAATTATTTTTAATTTTCCAACAGAAATTTCGGTGTTGGAGAATATCAGCAGGAAGATAAATACCATCGATTACAATTATTATAGTGTATTTTGTTTTATCGAAGGGTATTTTTATGTTCAATACCTGATGCTCAACAGAACATTAAAAAAATAAGTTATGATATAATCGAAAATTTGTTCACATTATAAGTTTTGGGGACAAAAATCCTCATGAACAAGACTTTTTTTGGTAGCATTCACAGATATTCTAGGAGGCAACTTATATAAAGTTATTGATTAGGTAAAGAAATTTGCCATTAACACTCTTTCTTGGAATTTTAAGTGTGTATGTATATATATATAAAATATATATATATATATATATATATATATATATATATATATATATATATATATATATATATATATATAACGATATGGAAATAAGAGATAATATAATAAAATAAAAAGCAACAAGAGGTTGAAAGTTGTAGATTTTCACAGCGATAGAGGAAGGCTTGTAGTTTGGAGCTTTCGGGCTACTGCCTCATCGGTGAGAGAATAATGGAAACTTAAACTAAGTGTTACACTGGAGGTAGGGGAAAGGATGGGGTTCGGGAAAAGAGGGGTAATTGGAGTGGGAGTTTTAGCGAAGAGTTAAACCTGGGAAGGAGAGAGAGCAGAGGATGTCAATGTGGGCTAGTTCCCATTGATGGAGTTGTGGTGCGGGGAAACTACACGAAGGGCATGGATGGTTTTAACTGTGAAGCAGCTATTGAAGGGAAGGGAGTGGGTTAATGCATGTTAGGCTACAGGAAGAGGGCGCCTAAGAGCAAAGCTATTTCGATAGCCATTCATGCGGATATTAAGGGCTGTGGTTGTGAGTCCCACGTAGAACGCAGGGCATTGAGAACAGGTTTATATATATTTTTGTCTCTTCAATGCCCCCAGCAGCCTGCTAACTTGGTCCTCAACTTGGTAAGTTTCCACTGGGCTTCCTTCAACACCTTGTTGCCACCCTCATCACTACCTTTCTGTTTCCTTATGCTTATATATATCATATTCACATTTTCTTGTTAAATTAATCTTAATTTATAATTACAGATTTCCTTGATGTATTGAATAAATATATTCTAGAAAGTTTCTACAACTATCAAAATCACTAACAATGAAACCAATTTTTGAATAGACAAATCATAATATACTGTAGAACTTGGTTATAACTACATTCAAGGGACTGGCAAATTATTGCTGTTAATACTGAGTGTCATAATATCCAAGGTTGTTGCATGGAAACATAGAATTCAACAGACTCCAAATTTGATAATTTATAATATCATCATAAATTTCAATATTTAACACAGTACTTAATAAGTACTAAGTAAGTATGTAAAATGTACCTAATAAAATATTTTTTATGCTTAGTAAAATAATCAGATATGTTTTCTTTCATATGTGCCTATTTGAAGTGTTTTTGAGGTCATCCTAAATGTAGTCAATAATGTTTAATGTCTTTTCATTATTCTCGTTCGGTTCATAAAAACTTGATATCACTTTGATTGCTTGTGCAGCTTCATTTTCAGTGGGAACTGGTTCTTCTATTTTTTTGTCTTCTTATTCATCAACTCACTTTTGCTGCTGCCCTACCATGGCCTCCCTCACAATGTCCAGGTCCGTTTGAGCTTCTGTTGTTATCACATCTCGGTTGATTTGCGGATATGAATTGATGTCATCACAACTTTTAAAATTTTCTTCATTCATCTCAACCCAATATTCTGTTATTGTTGTTTAATTAAGATTGACGTATACTGTCTTGGTTTTAGAAAGATTGGCATGACTGAAACAGTTCTTAATCGTTTCTGGTGTCAGTCATCCCTATGCTTTGTCTGGTGTTTTGATGGCATCCAATAATGAAACTTTTTTATTCTTCTTTATTCTCAATGCATTCAGTCATTTGTAAAAGAATTGACTTTCAAAAATAACACTTTAGGCTTCTACTTATTTCTTGTTCCATTATTATTATTATTATTATGATTAAAATATACAATGCAATTTGGCTCTAGGACTAGTGGCAAGGTCAATACAACAATAAGGATATATAAGCAATATTTGCATAAATATCTTAAATAACACACAGACAAATTTTAACCACAAAAGGTCTATTAGATTCTCGAGTTGAGAATTTTCAAGGTTTAAGGTAGGCCTTCATGGTTACCTTAGTGGTGGCCAGGGGGCCCTCGAAGTCCCCACTGTACATCACCCTACCAAGCAATCCTAATACTTCCAACTCCATCGCCTTTTGTCCTTGCTATATATACAGGGGTTTAGATGTAATTGAGTATCATTTGTCTCATTTATATTAAAACGATATACATATGCATTTAAGATATTATACCTTACTCTTTTACTGGAATTTTAACATTTAACTTTCTCTCAGCATTCATACGTGATTTAGTCTTGATTCTTAGAGTCTGTAGTTAATTATGGTTATTTGCTATCGTGTTTATGTGCTCCAGAGTGTTCTAATAAGGGTAAAACTGAAGGTTGGGCGAACCCGTCCACCTCAGGCGTGACAAAAACGTATGTAAAAAATAGGATTATCGTCATTCCTTCATTTTATTAGCTCAAGCAATGTCATATGCCATACTATGAAATTAATATAATTCGATTTATTGTGTATATCCTAATATCACCTTGTAAGTAAACATAGTGTATGTAATGATTGAGTTAGCTGGCGTTCTTTTGGAACATTCGAAAATTTCATTTCGACTTTCATTATGTTACCAATACATAATACCAATAATTTGATCATTGCCTTAGAACACGTTACACCATTTACTTTATTCTGGAATGGTAACGCTAAAAAAATCTGCGCACACTATAATAATAATAAATCGACTTTATTTAAGGGCGATATTTAGACCATCTGGTCCATTCTTACATATAATCCTGTACATACTACGAACACAGACGACCATGCCCTCGGTGGGATTCGAACCCGCGACCTTGGTCTCCGTTGTCAGATACTCAAACCACTCGTCTACCAAGGCCGGCATATGCGGGTATATAGAAAAATAATAGATTACGAGTCTGAAAACCCCCCTGCGCATTTTACAAGGGTGCACACTATACGCAGGTATTTACGGTAGTTTACTTTTTATGGAGTTAATTCTCAGTCTATTTTGCACTACTCATGCATTTAGTTCATTAAGGTCCTTTTGTAACTTATCATAACCTCCATTATTTTTCACTGACCTTTAGATCAGCGGTTCTCAACCTTTTTTGGTAATGTATCTCTTGTTAATTTTCAACATTGTCATGTACCTCCTATCCCATTCCCTCTTCCTACTTGCATTTTATGACCAAGTTTTTCTTATCTCTAAATATTATAATCACACTAATGTGTGTTACAGAAACTATTTCTTACTTCTGTATGAGCTAGAAAGCTGAAAAAATTCAGACTGATTATTCATGACTGACAAACAGAGGGAAAATTGTAAAAATGGGAAGTTTTTATGTTCAAGATCCCCAAAAAAAAATTTTATTTGAGAAAATCCCATCAGATTAACATTGGACTATTGTTGCCATAATGTCCGCTTTGAAAGCATAAGACGTAAATGAGTGTGTCATCTTTTGTTTGCATTTTAAAATTACTTATAATTGTCCTAGATATTAGAAAATTAAACCATAGTACACGTAAAAGAATGCAAATTTATTTTCCTGCCGTAGATTTTCAAATTCGATTCAAATTGACTGAAAAAATTGTTTTGAAGGCAAAAATTTTAATTTCTTTGTGAGTAAAATATTTCGTTTCCAAGAACAACCACCATTGTCACCTTACAAATTTTAATTTCTTTGTGAGTAAAATATTTCGTTTCCAAGAACAACCACCATTGTCACCTTACTCATAAAATTATACAGAACCCTATTGGAAAAACGGAGGAAGATGGGGAAAAAAATGAGTGAACGAGAGAAGGAAGGAGAGAGAAGTGAATGAAAGGGGAAGGGAGAGAGGGAGGGGAATGGGAGGGAGGGAGAAGCTCGAAAATAGGGCTAAATATAATTTTTTACCTTACCCTTAACCCTTGCGTCGAGGTAGCGCACAGCCGCTACTGCTATCAATGTATATATGCGGGCAGGCAGAGCGGTGCCTTGACTGCTAATGACGCATATATGCGTTTCAAGCTTTTCCGTTCGCTGCTCAAAACGCTTTCAGTCGTATCGATGCTAACGAAGTGCCATGGATTTTTGTGGTACTAACAGATGTTTTAGGCACTCTGTAGATGGCGTAGACATATATTTTCAAGCTGTTTTTAGTCTAACCTTTGACGATGAAAAGGTTGCTTCTACTTCGTTTCCCCGGGCTTTTTGCACCCGCATAAAACTTTTTTCATCCCTTGGCCATCACTTTTCTCACCCCCTATGCTCTAAAAGGCCTAAAACAGACTGAAAGAAGCCAGAAATATCATCAGTTCCGTGTCAACTTTCATACGTAATACATCCCGTTCTCAAACCAAGGTTTTTTTTTAGCTACTCGCCCGATGCTTGAAAAAGTCATCGGGTACGAATCCTGTGCAAGTAGGATTTTTCCAAGGACGCACGGCCCCCTGTTTGTGTGGTTTGAGGAGACAGCGCAAATTCAGCTGTTCCATCCTTCGGAAGGGACGTTAAGCCATTGGCCCCTCTTCGTAAGAGCAGGCAAATGCCAGCACCGGGTTTCCCTCCTCCCTCCCCGGTTATTCATTGCACTACCTCTGAGATACCCATTTGTGCTGTTAGAAAGGCGAATTGACTGGGCACACAAACAAGTTTTTTTTAAGTCGCGTTTAGATTCTTTCGTTTTCTTTTGCTATTAATAAAAAGAATCAACAAAAAGATGAAAATATTTTTTCGAGATGGTTAATAATCAATATGAATGTAAATGATTGACAAAATAACTTTTAAAATATAAAGAGACTAAAAGACGAATGAAAGAACGTAGACGCGGAGCTCCTAGAGAAAATATTCAGCACAGGGGTGCTTCAAGGTCACTGAACTTGGCGCACACAGCTGACGCAGAAGCTTCAAGTCCATAGCAGCGAAAGGGTTAAACATATGCCGAAATGAGTAGGTTCAGGGTTGCACACAGGCAGCAGACAAATTCACCTCGCAGAGTGAGGCATGGGGTTGATGCGCATAGCACGTACTGGTGGAGCCCCTAATATAAAAAAATAACCATTATGGCATTTAATGAAATATTTATTTTAACCACCTTTTCAAAAATCACTCTTGTAATTTATAAAGATGATTTATTAATTTATTTACCATATCCATTGGACTATAAGACACTTCAGACTATAAGAGGCACCAAGGTTATGAATTTAGAAATATAGGAAACATAATTTCATTTTTTTATGTTTACTTATATATAAAAGCAAAAATGAAACACTACAGAACAGCATTGCAGCACAACATTTCAAGTGTTCTTACTCATAAAAAACCCAAAAAGTCTCATTACTTTTGTCACACTCAATAATATGCATGCAATTTACAGTTGAGGTTGTCACTTTGTAGAATTACAATGTTGAAGAAGTAACACTAAAACTTTTCATGAAAAAAATCGATTTCAAGATTTCAATGGAAATACATGTTTTAGGGATCCCCTGAACTCGTTTTGACCATTTTCTCGATGATGTCTGTGTGTATGTGAGTTTTTGTGGGTGCTCTAACTCAAAAACTATTAATCAGGTCCATGCAAAATTTTATATTTGACATTTTTGTTCAAGGCAAAAGAACCGATTATTTTTTGGCAAAAATCAGGGTGAGTGTTTACACTTGGCACATCTGTTATTTTGAAATATTTGCTTTAATATTTGATTAATGTAAAGAAGTACTAGAATAAAAGTTGTAGGAAATTTAATTTTATACAACCTTTGTTTGAAACATTTTCCCATATTGTTTAAGAGATATCTTAAAAACTATATGTTTTAGCTGTCACCACCACACTATGTACCGGCGACTATTGTAAACACATGATGCTTAGTTATGTTTTAGTAACTCCCCTTTTTATATTTAATTGTTGGAGCTTCATTGATATATCCAATATCAGAAGACTACAGTATGAGTTTATGCCTGTTCTTTGTAGTTCCTAAAAATATTTAATATCATTTTAACTATTTGGAATTTTTAGAAATATTATAGGTATGGAGAAAGTCATGTGGTGGCCACATCAGGTTTTTGAGTTTGATGGGGATGTTTTAGCAGGGTTTTGGTGTTATTTCCTTAGCACTTGTGTTATGATATAACTTTAAAAATCTTCAAATAGTCTGCCATATTCACTGCCTTCAATTGCCTTGCTAATACTATGTTTCCTAAAAAAACTAACAAAACAAAGGGAATAACAATAATATCTACAATTTGGAAGGCTAAACAATTATTGCACAGTTATGCATGACACATAAAAAGTTACTTACATTACAGTCAACTGTTTCGGCAGTTACTTCATAGTAATTTTACCAAGTTATATTATTTTTTAATTACTTAAAATTAGAGCGATTTTTGCACCTGTTTTTCAGACAATCTTCTCGATGCACTGTCGAATTTTGGTCACTGCAAGGATGAGGTTATGTTCAGAGGTCATACAATTGCGGTTCCACGTTTTTGTTGCTGTCAAAGTTGAGAATCCTGTCTCAGCATTAGTTAATCCCTCAAGATATTTAATTGAATTCCACCCCTCAGATTGAAGGACAATTGAATAAATTGGTGATGTATGTCTCTTCCTTTCCTCATATTCACCGCTCAACCCTTGCCTACAATGTTCAATCTTTGTATACTAAGAATATCTTATATACTGATACTCACTCTACACCTATTTTAAATTTTTTTTACTTTCCCTCTCTCTTCCAAAAATTTGACATTGTCAATACATTTGTCCCTCTGTACCCCCTGGAAGAAATATTGTACCCTCAGGGGTACATGTACCCCCAGTTGAGAACCACTGCTGTAGATAATACATAGTCATCAACAAACAAATGAACTTGAGAGTTAAGTTTCTTTGGCATGTCATTTATATAGATTAGAAATAATAGGGGTCCCATCACACTTCCCTGAGGGACTTCCGATGTAACCTGTTACACTTTTGTTAGGGTGTCTCCTATTTTAATCTTCTGCATTCGTTCGCAGAGAAAAGTTCTGATACATTTCGCATTTCTTGGGTGAAAACCTATTTCACCTACTTTTTTTAGGAGTAATTCACGACTTACAATATTGAAAGCCTTTGCAAAGCCAATGACGATAGCATCTACATGTTGTCTACTATCGAAAGCTTCCATTAAGTGTTGGTTGAGTGCAAGCATCTGAGAATCACAAGAGTATCCTTTTCTAAAACCATGCTGGCATTCACTTAACCATTCTTCCTTTTTCCAATAACTCCTAATGTAGTCTGCTGGCTGAAGAATAATTGTAATGTTAGAAGGCAGAAAAACAAGCATAATCTTGTTAATGGTTTCAGGAGTCACTTGGTGGAATTTCTTCATAATGGAAAAATACTTCACCTGATGAAATTGCATTGCAATGAAACCTAGGTTGTTTTCAATAAATTTATGTGGAATTACAATAATTCTATTTATTTTTACATAAAGCATAATGTTGCTTAACTTTGACCCAAGTTTAGGATGAGCGGTCAATTATTTATTAATAACAAAATACTTCTGATTTAAGAATCAACTTATTATAACTTGTTAAAAAAGAGTTGTCATCCAAACTTTATTGTTTCTCTGGTATCAAACAGACAAAAATTCAAGGTTTTTAAAACAACTAGAGTTTTTGAATTTTCCAATCACAAACAAATTGCATTTCTCACTCCCATCCATATTGGCAGAGCCAGTCTTGGGGCGGGCGAGCTGGGTGGTCGCCTGTACTGCTACTTTTAAGAGGCCGCTGAATTGCACTGGGGAAGAAATCACATTATTTTTGGCCAGATACATTTCATAATTTTTCCTGGATGCGATTATATTAAATAGAAATACAATTATATCATTTAGTGATAATGTTGTACTGGAAAATGTGTAGGCTTTTCACCAAAATAAATCATCATCATAGGTAGTCTGTCTGTAGACAAGTCCGTGATTATTCATGGTTAAACCTGGTTCTCCATATACTCCTATTTTCCACTGTCCTCATCATATCTTGATAACTATCTTTCCCTTTCAAATCGTCTCTCAGCTGAAACCTTTTCCTAACTCTTTCCCTTTTTCCATCTAGTTTCCCTTCTAACATGTCTTTAATCATACACTCCCCTCAGGTAATGTCCAACCCAGTTTGCCTTCCTCTTTCTAATAGTCTGTATAATCATTTGCTTCTCTCCTACCCTTCATAGCACTTCATTGTTTTTCATTCTATCTGTCCCTTTTATCTTCAGCATTCTCCTTCCAGTCCACATTTCAAAACTTTCCAAGTATTTGATGTCAATTTTCCTTAGCGTCCATGTTTCTGCCACGTACAATGCTATACTCCACACAGCATTTTGTGAACTTCTTGCAGATATCTTCCCTTATATTCCCCATAAGTAGGTGGTTATTTCTTCTGAAAGTCGCTTTTGCTTTTCCTATTCTAGTCCTGATCTCATCTGTACATTTTGCTTCTCTTGTTATGATGCTTCCAAGGTATTTATAATCTGAAATTTGTTCTCAAGGCTTTCCTTCAATACTTATTTTCAGATTGTCTTCATTGCCTGATATTCGAATAATTAAATATATCTCCTTCAGGCTTGAGGGGTTAACTGGGCGCATACTTTTCATTAACTTTCAGCTGGTGGGGAACCAATCCATTCTTTAACAATGTAAAAGGTTGATTTTATTAAACCTAATGCATATTAATGCCCAATGAAAAAATTGTTTTGACAAAATTATAAATTTTTTTTCATACCTTTTGATTTTTTTTGCTAGAAATGAATTATCTTATTATAAAATCCATGCAACTATTATTTTAAATATTATATTTAAATCTAATTCGTCACGAAACCTTATTCAAATCCAGTGCCAAAACATCTTGACATCTTTTCTTTTTGATATTATTATATGGCAAGTGTAAGGAACCAATACGTCATTTGGAGGAATCATACTACTGTGTAAGGGAGAAAACAGGGTAGTAAGTCATCGTAAAGAATTTAGCAACATTCATATCAGTGTAAGCTTTCACTGCATCGCTCAGTTAAGGATGGGAGAACAAATATGGGCAGTTGGAATTGTGATTGTATTATCATTGTAACTGAGTTGGTTAACTTGTAATAACTGAGGTGAATATAATGCATTATTAGGAAACTTGGATGGGATTTGTGAAAGATGTTGTTATATCCAAATTGTCTACAAAGTTTTTATAACTTAGTTCTCTAAGTAGAAATGTATTCTCATTGGAAAATTTTGGACACATTATGGTAAAAATACATTCCAGTATAGAGAAAACATTCTCATCAAATAACTTTAAAAACTTTGTAAAAATTTTTGCTTTATCAACAAAAACATTTTTATAACTTAGCTTTTTATATCATATTATCTTCATCACGTGCATGCTGTATTGCATTGCTACATTTTGGTGCTGGTTATGAAGTATCAACAAGAAAAAAGCTTTTGTAGTAATAATCCATTTACTGAAATTTTTGTCCCCAAGTTATGTATTGTGTTTGGGCACATTATATATGAATAATTCCTATATAAATTAGGAAGCATCTAATTTGATTAGTATTACCTTCAAGGAAACAAATCTGTACAACTTAATACATTATTGTTTAGAATTAAAACAGGAGGTGACTTATTACAGAATAAAAGTAAAATTTGTGAATATATGTTTTAATATATTTTAAACAATCTGTATTACACTTTATATGAAAAAAATATCCATCTTTGTAAATGGCATACAACATAAAAATATCTTTACAGTAACAATTTTTTATAAAGTTTTAGTTTTGCATTCCAAATTGGCAACAAAATTTTGATACATATTGTATCAGAACAAAGCAGATTTCTTGGGTTTAACTCCATTTTTAGCCAGTGCATCAGCTCTTATATTTCCATAGATTCCAGCATGGCCTCTGACTTTTACCTAAAAGTTTGACAGTCATAGAAAAATGTAGAGATTATAAATGTGTCTTTTGATATGATGCAAGATAATGATAAATGAAACAAGAAGTCCAGACCAGGACTGATTCAGGCTGGTTTCCCCAAGTTGACATCCCAAATTGATTACTTATATTGACAGGAAATGTTTCAGTATGTGTTAGTCATTCCAAGGTATTCTCATACCATAAATACCACTTGTAGTTCATAGTTTATCAATGATAGAGAAAAATTGGAAAACAAATTAATAGAGCATTATTAGGTTAAAAATACTAAAAACAATGTTAAAATCTTTTTCTGACATTATATTTTACATGTATTTTTAAATAAATTTATTATATGTTGCTGTTTATATGGTAATGTGTCTGGATCAACTGTCCATTGCTGAAGAGTAGTCGAGCGAAAAGAAAATAACCCATTTGTTCATTAATCTATGCCCAAGCCTAGTTCGATAATAATCATCTCTCTGGCAACAAACCGATAAAATACGGTTCAAAATGCAAAATGCTGTGTTTAAGCAGAAATTCAAAAAAATACCACCAATTATCAAAATTCGGTGATAAGAATTACAATCTACATTCGTTTCCCCTTAGAACTACAAACCTTGCTCCAATATCACTTTTAAACATTTTAAAATATTAAAGAAAACATCCCTGCATGATGGATTTGAGACTTCTTATGTAAAACAAACAGGGAAAAACGTTCCTGGAATCGAACCTGGGACTTCAATCTTTGCCAAATAAAATATATCCTGGAGGTGAGCCCTGACAGCACGAGCCTCATACTAAGTTTTATGAAAATCGGTCCATTGATGCAAAAGTTGTTAGTAGGGGACACGCACATACATAGACAGGACCATTTAATAAGGCTGTTTCCTTTGGAAACCAGCCTAATAAAACTAATTAAGCAATATAATTAATATTACTTATGCTTCAGGTGTCAACTAATGTGATAACTTAGAACCAATGTATTCATCATCAGTGGCTGTTGCAAAAATAACCAAAGAATCACTTTTAATAATTAAAAGGTAAAAAAATCAACCTAAATTTGGTAATTCAAACACACATAACTTAATACATTTCACTGATAATTTTTTGAGAGCTGCTGGTAATGACCATTTATCAGAAAATAAAGTAGAAGAAGATTAACCAGAGTATATTCTATAAAAGATCTGGCTCGTTGGTGAATTGTTTCTTACATCAAATCATGTTAATAATAATTGTACTTGCTACTCACGAATACAACATCCAATCCTTGTCGTGCCTTATCCAAAAGAATGAGTTCCTCCTTATTTTTAACTGGTTGACCTTCCATAGTTTTCCAATTATTTCTTTTCCATCTGTGGATCCATTCGGTTATGGCTGATATGAGAAACGTCGAGTCTGTGTACAACTTAAGCTTCTTTACGCCTGGTAATAATAGATAGTATATGTCATATTGATATTCTAAAGTGTGTTCATCTGTCCATTTTGCTTTTTGAGTATTTCTGAACAGAATGAGATAAAATACTGTGCAACCTTCAACTTTTGCGATTTCTAAAAAATCTCAGTAATGTTTATATTTTCTCTTTGATTATCACAGGACAGAGAGTAGGTTGTTTATATTTTGCATTTTAAAATATTAGAATTAGCGTAGAAAGTCAGCATTCATACATCTTACTGAAAAACCATAGTTTGCTTTTCTTTTAATAAGTAATCTATTCATGCTGAATCAGCTTTAAATTAGTTTTGAGTTTGAAAAAAATTGCAGTTCTTCAAGTCTTTAAAAACAAGAGAAATATAATTGCCATTAAAACTACTGTCTAGCCCAAGCTTTATTGGTCGAAGTCATATACCATCAAACTGCCGATACATTGAATGCCATTTGTGCTTAATGTGTGGAAGCAGATTGCTGCCACAGTGAGTAGTATTTGTTTTCACATGGTTAAGCAGTTAGATTTCAGTAATAAAAATCTCATGTGGCCACCACATGACTTTTTCCATACCTGTAATATTTCTAAACATTCCAAATAGGTTACATGATAAAAAATATTTTAAGGAATTGCGAGAAAAATTTAACGACTACAAAGAACATAAATACACTTGAACCATAGCCTTCTGATATTGGATAAAGCCATGAAGCTCCAACAATTAAGAAAATGAAAAGGAGCATTACTAATTGTAAGATGTAACTAAGCATTAAGTGTTTACAATAGTCTCCGGTAGGTGGCATTGTGGTGGCAGCTAAAAATTTAGTTTTCAAAATATCTCTTAAATTATGCATTATATGGGAATATGTTTCAAATAAACCAAAAAATAATCAATTCTTTTCCCTTTAACAAATCTGTCAAATATAAAATTTCGCGTTGACAAAATCCTGGTCACAGACACACCCACAGACATCATCGAGAAAATAGTCAAAATGTGTTTTGGTTAAAATTCAAGTATTGTAATTTTATAACAGTCAAACCCACCACCGTTTGTACATCACTGACATTTGCGCTAAAGTGGGTGTGGCAGTAAATCGAGGTACATATATGCTTGCTCTATGTAATCAAAGGTGGAATAAATTAATTGCGTGGTATGAGTTCTAGAATGAATCCAGTAGAGAGAAAACCAACCCAAGGTTCCTTTGGATCTGCCAGTCTCGATTTCTGTCCTACTGTTTTCGTACTATTTCAACGAGGTTAAAATGTGCCTAATGAAGGAAATAAGCTAGAAGGGAAAATTTAAAAACGATTATTGTTTTATATCGCAATATCATATTACAAGGTAAGGTTTCGGACCTAAACACTGACTTTGGGACGAACTATATTGTAGAGAATCGAAAAATAAACGCTAAATGTTTTGCCGTTTTTCTCTCAGGTTCATATTTCTCGCGTTTTGAATTTTTAGATATTACATTTTTGAAAAAACTATAATAAATAAAACATTTTACTTTGTAAAGACTGACTTTGCTTTGAAACCTTGCTATATCGTAGAAAATGAAAAAAACTAGATGGAAAAGTATACTCCATAAATGGAATACAGAGAGATTTCAAAGGCGTTCTTAATGGGAAATACGTATGGAACGGTATCGAAAGACTGGGCGATTCTCGAATTCTTATCCCAGAAACTATAAGTCGTGATTATATTGCCTCGAGGAGTATTTTGTAGTAAATGTTGTTCTCTATTCGAATACATTTTTTAATCTATACGTCAAGATCATATAAGAGAATGGGAGAGAAATATATGGATTTTTAGCCTGCTTTCCAAAAAATGGAAAGTATGTAGACTTATGAGATCGCCTCAGTGTCCGTGGGTGGGTATAGGACAGTTCGGCGCGACCGATTCGGCGATGTGACAATTCGGCGAGGGTACAGCTCGACGCCGGGACAGTTCGGCGCCGGGACAGTTCGACGCCGGGACAGTTCGACGCCGGGACAGTTCGGCGCCGGGACAGTTCGGCGCCAGCAAGACGAATCTAAGCGACTATCTCTCAACCCAATTCGGGGAGAGGAAAGGAACGAATCAAACTCCCAAACACTCAACTCAACTCGGAGAAGTAAATAGAACGAATTCAACCCCTAAACACTCAATACAACCCAGGCGCCGAATCGTCCCGGCGCCGAATTGTTCCATCGCCGAATCTGTCGCGCCGAACTGTCTCATTCTATCCACAAGGTGTGCCACTAACTTCTTCTTCATGAAAGAACCGGGATCACCTAAATTTGGTACATAAAACATGCACATATATTAAATGACCAAAATGACATATTTGGATCGGATCGACTCAGCAGGAATGCCACAGTTGCAAAGTTACACTTTTCGTTAATTGTGAATTTGGAAAGAATTGGCCTAATCGATTTCAACGAAATTTTCTATGAAGGCGTGCAACATTAAATAACAAAATCAAGATGTTTAGTATAGATATAGAAAGCAGGGCTGCCACATAACAAGGAATAAAAAAATCTTTTTACACGTATTTGTGTTGAACTCTCCACATCAATTTTAACCAAATGTAATAATTATCATATTCGCATAGATAAAAAACCATATTAGCATATTTAAACCGAATCAACCAAACGGTTGCCACAATTACAAATTAAACTCTTTCAGTAATTAAGGATTTGAAATGAATTGGCTTAACGGATTTCAATTACATTTTTTACATAAGATTTGTACACTACACCATAATGAAATCAAGATGTTTAAAGCGGAACTATAGAGCAGGGCTACCATAATAATGAGTAAAGTAATATTTCTTTTACACATATTTCGAGAGAATTGAGCTTATGGATTTTAACCAAATACAATATGTTAATAAGAAACAAAGGTGTTGAGATGACTTAATATGCATGCTCGCATAAATCTGAAATTAAATTTTGAACTTTGAGAAGGAGAAAAAATCCTGTACTTGACCGGGAATCGAACCCGAGTCTCCCCATTTGCCGGAAGCACATATTTCATGAAAAAAATCGATTTCGAGATTTCAATGGAAATACACGTTAAGGCCCCCTGAACACGTTTTGACCATTTTCTCGATGATGTCTGGATGTATGTGTGTGTGACTCCTTTTTGTGGGTGCTCTAACTCAAAAACTATTAATCAGGTAATGCGAAATTTTTTATTTAACGTTTTTATGAAAGTGACAAGAACTGATTAGTTTTTGGTAAAAATCGGTCAGCCGGAAGTGGGTGTTTACTCTTATCACTTATCCGTTATTTTGAAATAATTGCTTTAATATTTGATGTGTTTAAAAACATAGTCGAATAACAGTCGTAGGAAATTTAATTTCCTACAACCTTTGTTTGAAACATTTTTCCATATAATGCATTGTTTTAGAGACATCTTAAAAATTAAATTATTCAGTTGCCACCACCACGTCACCTACCGATGACTATTTTTATCCATTGACGCTTAGTTACATCTTAGTAACGCTCCTTTTTATTTTCTTAATTGTTGGAGCTTTGTGGCTATAACAAATATCAGAAGGCTATGGTTTGAGTTTATTTCTGTTCTTTGTAAAGTCTAAAATGTTCTCGCAGTTTTCAGATTATAAATATTATAATTAATCTTTATATTCGTATTTAGTGACATGTTATTGCTTTTTAACAATAAGAACTATCAGTTACCATGGTAACTGATAGTTCATATTGTTAAAATGTAATAACATGTGAATAAATACGAATATAAAGATTAATTATAATATTTAACAATTCATAACCCGGGAAATATAAGCCCGATAGAAAATCGCCGATACAGGTAGGTATTTCACACGTTTTCATTTTCTACAATATAGCAAGGTTCCGTAGCAAAGTCAGTCTTTACGAAGAAGAAAGATGTGTTTTATCTATAATAGTTTTTTCAAAATTTTAATACTTTAAAATTCAAAACTCGAGAAATATGAACCTGACAGAAAAACGACAAAACACGTATAGTCTATTTTTCGATTCTCTACAACATGGCCAAGTTTCGTCTCAAAGTCGGTGATTAGGTGCGAAACCATCCCTTGTTAGACTGAAAATTTTTACCGCGAGTTATTTTAAATAAAAAATGTTTAAGTAAATGTCGTCGATAAAAATATATATAATTAGCGGTTTTTTCATAGTCATCTTTTACATTAATGTCTCTTTGTTCCGTCTTTATTATGCCGCGTATAAATAATGATTAAATTTTTTTATTAATGTTACTTTGGTTGAACAATAATTGTTGCAGAATGGCAACAAGAGAGGAATGATGCACGCATCATGCGTGCATACATGCGACGCAGAGGCGTTCTTTGTGATTCATGCAAGTGACGCCAAGGAAATATCGAATTTTTGATTCACTGATTTATTTCCTATTCGGTTGTAATAAATAAAACAATCGGAAATTATTTAAAACTTACGTTACTCGAATAGTGGTAATATAGCATTTATGTTCTCGTTTATTCCTTCGTCGTAAATTACTCATTTTTTTCACTCACAAACAGGGCCGTTTTTTCGCCTAGGCATGGTAGGCAAATGCTGGGGGGGGGGGGGGGGCACAAAGCTTGTTAGTGTGCTTGCTGTGTACATAACCATTTACGTATTAGGCAGATGCGCCTGGGCCTGACACCCGGCATAGAAATATTTCAATCACTCGTGCATAACGATGATGTACGAATATATGCCTCTGCCTACCTCTACTACTGACTCCCTTCCTTCTATTGCATCAATTTCTTCGGATTCCTTATCCAATATTTCAACATCCTTTTCTGAGGTCAGATACTTACTTGCTTCCCTGGATAAGAATAAATCTTCCGGCTCCGATGGGATAAGTTCTGTCTTTTTAAAAAATACATCGGAGGTTTTGTGTATTCCTTTAACTCTTATTTATAACAAATGTCTGTTCAGTGGCCGTTTTCCTTCCATATGGAAGTCAGCCAATATAACACCCATTTTGAAAAGTGGCAGCCGAGCAGATGTCACTAACTATCGACCAATCTCTATCCTCCCTCTGTTATCCACCATGTTTGAAAAGATAATTCATAGGCATTTACTCTCTTTCACCTATCCTTACATTTCTCCTCAACAACATGGTTTTCTACCTCGGAGCTCCTGTTTAACGAATCTTACAGTCATACACCACGAAATCATTCTGGCCTTTGAGCAAAAATCCCAGGTTGATGTGTGCTATATTGATCTGGCTAAGGCTTTAGACACAGTTGACCATAGACTTCTTCTTCATAAATTAAGCAATAGATATAACCTACATGGCCCTCTTCTCTCTCTCCTGGAAAGTTATCTATATTCTAGAACACAGCGTGTTGTACTTAACGGACACTCCTCATCCACTACTCCAGTCTTGTCTGGTGTGCCCCAGGGTAGTGTCCTGGGACCTCTATTATTTAGTCTTTATATAGATGATTTAGTCGAGGTTATTGAACCACATGATTGCCAAATTCTTTTATATGCCGATGACTGCAAGATTTTCAAAAGGGTTGACTCCGATGTAGACAAGCAATGTCTTCAAGCTGCACTTAACTCGCTGACGGAGTGGTGCTCCAAGTGGAAACTGGAAATAAATCTGTCCAAATGCAAACTTTTGCCCTTTACCCTGAAATCCTCTCCTTTCCCTTCCTCATATTGTCTACTAGGCAAACCCTTTCCTAGAGTTCAATCCCACGAAGATCTTGGAGTGATCTTCGACGCAAAATTAAGTTTTTGCCAACATATTCAGAAGATTTCTGCAAAAGCGATGTCATTACTTGGTGTTCTCTACAGATTCAGTGAAATTTCCAATCCGTTAGCTCTTAAGACTTTCTTTAATGGCTGTGTTGCTCCCATATTAAATTACTGCTCGCCTATTTGGTCCACTGCTTCTCCTTCAAACCTAAAACGGCTTGACTCTGTACTGAAGTTCTTCGACGCCATAGTTCGACACCGCACGCGGGGTAGAGCACCCTCTTTAAGCATCCCCTCTCTTTCTCATAGGCGACTTATTACCGATCTTAATTACCTTCACTCACTCATCAATGGTATCTATCGCTCTCCATTACTTACATTCTATTTTTCGCTCCGTGTTCCATCGCGCTCCACTCGCCTTCAAAGCCTATTTCATTTACCAAAATTTCGACTCTCCGTCTCCCAACGCTCTCTCTCTTACCGCCTCCCGTTTGAATATAATTCCTTACTGGCTTCACTTCCAAATCTAGACATTTTTTCACCCACTTCTTTCCGTAATCTACTACCTGCTGCGTAATTCTGTTTCTCTCTAATATTTGGCGCCCTCTGTGTTATGATCATTACAATTGCTGGTAATATTGTTAACTTCTTATTTTAGTTATTTATTTTAATGTTATATTATTTGTTATGGTTTTATGTTTCAATGTAATGAGGCCTCTGTGCTGTTTTTGAAACTGAATAAATAAATAAATAAATAAAAATAAATATGCGATCAAGATCTACGTCCAAAGCGTACCTGTCAAGGCCTGGCGGCAGTGGAGTCTGAACGGCTCTGAGTGGGGAATCGAAATGCGAAAATTGCAATGCATAAAGAATTGCAAGTTGTAAAAATAATGTCTTTAATATTGTAACGTTTTTTTAATCTTGATAGCAGTTTCCTTTTGATGGATTTTGAAATAAAAAAGATTGTATTATGATTATAATAAGTTAAGAGACAATAATGAATTTGCATGCTTGTATTTGTATAATATTATAAAGAAATTAGAAATTTATTATTTACTGTTAGGTACAGTGACGCTTGGCGCATGTAACGCATTCTATATTTTCAATATTATTCATTTATCCGTTATCATCTAGAGTAGGGTGACCAGTTTTCCCGGTGTCCCGATTTTTTTTTCGGGACGCATAAATGTCCCAGTTTTTTTCTTGTGAGCGTAACGCGTAAGATGTAATCGATAAAAGTCGGAATAGTGGTGCTAAAAATTAAATTTAAACTATTAGTCATAATCTTTGTAGGAGGCTGGTAGGGCAGTCGACCAGGGCTCCGCGCCTTGGAGGTTCTGAGCCACACTCGGAAAGATGTAACGTGCAAGGAATGTGAGAAAATCGCTCTGGATGTGTGCTAAAAGCAAAATTAAAATTGGATGACCTTATGGGCTCATTGTTGCTTTAGTCTCCAAGCGGAGACCAATCGGAACCCCTGACTGTGAGAATGCTTATCGTTCTCTGGTCTGCGTCTTGAGTTTCACACACAACACAAACATGCACCGATCCCTGTCATTAATTTTCTGGCATTTAGACATCTGCGTTTCAGTTTAGGACTAGGGTTGATCGTATGCAGTCGTTCGCGAACCATTGACTTGTGTGGCAGCAGGCGATAGCGAGTTATTGTTCTCTGGTAAATAATTTTTACTGCTAAATGCCTGTTATTTGAAAGTCGACTAGATCATTAGTTTTGCGAATTTATTAGAATAAAAACGTGTAATAATTAAATACTCAATTTAAATCCGGTAGCCGGACCTACGTTGGGCATTTAAAACCGTACCATAAAGCGTATGCCGCATATCCAGTGAGGTGATTAAGAAAAGGGACCGGGAAACTACTCGACATCAGTAAGTACACTTTCAAAGATATTGAGAAATCATAAATCTCTGCAAATAATATTAGTGTGTTATTTAAAATATACCACTTTTTTCGTTATAGTCTCGCGTCGAGTTGTTCAAGTTTATCGCCCTAAATGATCAATAGCTTTATTTTTCACAGATATGTAAATATCTTGTGAGTTATGATCGTTATTGATAATCAAATCAGTACAGATATTTCCCATCACAAAGAAAGATAATTATATTTTTTTTATAAACTTTAAGTCCAAGTTTACATTATTTTATCAAAATTCTTTTGAATCTGATGGTCGAAAATATTGCGTATTTTGTACATAAGCTGCCGAATATTCTATGATTTTTTTATTTTGATCGGCGATAATTTCTACAGAACCCCTCAGTAGAAATGCCAAAGAGAAAATGTACCTTTAATGAAAAGTATTTTTTTTAAATGGAGATTTATCAAGAAAGGAATAAATGATAACGAAGTGGAGTGTAAAGTGTACAACTGCTATATAAACATTGGTCATGGCGGGAAATCTGACGTAAACGACCAAATTAATACAGAAAAGCTTAAAGTCAAATCAACTTGCGTTGGAAATGCTAGCGCATCACAAAATATTACGCAGCACTTTCATGTGAAAAATCAAATGGAGGATCATATTGTAGCAAGTGAGTTGACAATGACCTATCACATTGTTAAACATCATCATTCCTTTCGATCAGCTACTTGTAACAATGAACTTTTTAAAGAAAATGTTTGTGACTCTGAAATAACCAGTAAATATTCTTGCGGACGAAGTAAAACTGCAGCTCTCATTAAAAATGTTATCGGGTTATTTTGCAGAAATGAATTCTTGATAGAATTAAAAAAGTCACAGTGTTATGGAATATCCACAGATGCTAATAATCACAAAACGGAAAAGATTTTCCCCTTAATTTTTCATTATTTTTGCAATAAAAAGGAATTGAGATTAAAATTTTAAAAATTGATCGCTACCTAATGAAACGTCTGATACCATTATCGATTTCATCATTAGTACATTTTGCGAGTATGGGATCGATCTAAAAAAATGCATTGCTTATGGAGCAGATAAGGCAAACGCATATTTTGAGGGACTCTTGAGAAAAGGCAACAACATTGCCTTTTATAAATTACGCGAAAAAGTTAATCGCAATTTACCGGACGTTGGATGTTCAGCGCATGTTTTGCATAACGCTATGCCTTTATTTATTTTCTCCTCTGTTTCCTCGGCTCGACCCCCTCTATATTACAATATAATAATTATTTAAAAAAACTAATTTATATAGTTTCCTTAAAAGATATTCTAAGGGGAAGTCCATAAATTTATGTTTGCCTAGGGGCCCAGGAGAGGCTTAAGAGGCTTACAAACGCTGTGTATACGTAAAGAAAACAGACAATTTACGTTCATTTCTTCGTCGTAGATAATCCATTTCCCTTCATTTACCAAATGTTTCGTGAGCACGAAAGAAAATTAAATTAATTAGTTATTTACACCAGATATTGTCTACTTCAGTTGGCGCGAAGATTGTTTTCGTCGACAAGAATTAAAAAACACGGGAAAAGTCCAAAGTGAAACAACTTTCTCGTTTGATTTTCTTGAAATCGGCTTCCCCTTCGATAAAATGTACTTACTAGATCTACAATTTTGTTTGAAGAATTTTTGTTATAAGTGATATTTTACGAGATATAAAAAAGTTCATTTTTTGTCGTCAGTAAAGTGGCACTCCCGATTAGACTACATAAACACTTTATAGCATTTTTCTTTACCCTTTTATCCTAAATACCAAATTTGATGAACATCCGCCCTGTAGTTTAGCAGATGAGACATGCGGACGGTCAGACAGGACCTAACCATAAGGCGTTCTTTGTTTACTTTTTGGAAAGAACGCCAAAAAACTGATATTTTTCATACTTGTAAATTTTTTAGCAAAGAGGTTGGCACCTGCATTTCCACTTTATCCAGATACGTTTTTTAATTTAGTTGAGTTTTAGAAGGAAAAAATGCCATGTTCTTATTTGGACGAATTAAAAATGTTAACTTTAGTCATAGCAATTTTTTCCTTCCGCTGATGTTGCTTCTGTTTTGCGACCGACACCTTTCTCTTTTATCTCTCTTCGATTGCATTATCGATCTTCGTGCGGAAAAATTCGCTTTCCTTTCGGGCAAATACGGTATATGATACTTATTTGTTAATAGAACAAGAGTCGAAAGATGCACGCGTCATGTGTGCATACATGCGAAGCAGAGGCGTTCTTTGCGATTTATACAATCATGTCAATAAAAGATAAATATTAATGGCTTAGTATGCCTACAAACTGAAATGCCTGTAGTGATGTCAAGGAAATACCGAATTTTTGACTCCCCGACTAATTTCCTAATCAATTGTAATTAATAAAACAATCGACAATTATTTAAAACTTACCTCACTCGATTCATTGTAATGTAATCTTTATGTTCAGGTTCATTTCTTCGACATAAATTACCCATTTCTTTTCACTTGCAGACGGTCTATGCGTAAAAAATAGACGTATTTACGTTCATTTCGTCCTCGTAGATTATCCATTTTCCTAATGTTGCGTGCGCACGAAATAAAATTAAATTAATTGGCTATTTATAGTAGATATTGTTTACTTCAGTTGTCACGAAGATTGTTTTCGTTGACAACAGTTAAAAAAACACGGTAAAATTTTCAAGTTCAAAGCGGATTACGACTTCCTCGTTGATTTTCTTGAAATCGACCAGTCCTTCGATAACAATATGCAAAACAAAACACAAGCTATTTGAATAGTTTTACAAAGTCGAAAGATTTTTTTGTTATAAGTGATATTTTACGAGATACAAAAAAAGATCATTTTTGTCACCAGGAAAGTGGCCCTCCCGATTATGCCACAAACTATTTATATCACTTTCTGATTTTCTTTGCCCCTATGTCCTAAACACCAAATTTCATTAACATCCGCTCAGTAGTTTCCTAGATGAAACATGCGGACCGACGGACGCCATAAGGCGTTCTATTTTACTTTTGTAAAGAACGCCTAAAAATAAAAACTAATGGAGGTGATTAGCGAAGTCATTGTAATGGAAAAGTTGATTAACGCAGTATGGTACTTTTTATCCATGCATTCCATCTAAGAAATAACGTGAAACAAAAATTTTAAATTTAAAACTTAAAAAATACAAAAATCAATCATAAATAAAGAAATAAATTGTAAATTTGACATTAATATACGAGGAATTATTGAGCCATTAGTTCAGGTTTATCTAATATTTGTCTTTCATAGCAAAAGATAATATCAGCCATAATATTTGGCCTACTATATTATTAGGTATTTGTTAAGTGTTAAATGAGAATTCTCATATTAAAAAAATTCAAAACAAATACCTGCCTGTGAGGCAGTCTCAATCGCCAAAGTTGCCGCTTCAATTTCTGCCGAGTTATTGGTTACTCTCCCGCTCACACGCCGAGAAATGTTTCTAAAATAGTCAAGTTTCATTAATATTTATATTTTAACTCTAGAATTAAGCTTTCTGGATCGGTAAACATAATTTCATGTCAACATTGACCATTGAAGTGACTTACAGACTGTGTCCATCCCCGAACCACACGCCGATTCCTGCCTTTGCTCCCTTGCGCCCATTTTTGGTACACGCACCGTCAGTGTAAACTTCCACGTAACCATCATTATCCACTCTAAATGAACTTATTTTTTCTCCCTCTGGAATATCAGACGTAGCTATACGGCACTTGAGGTAAGAAAAAAAGCAATTACATGAAAAATATCTAAACGAGTATGAAATAATATGAAATAAGTATGAAAAAATATATCCAATTCCTACTTACTTTTTTAGATGTACTCGGTAGCCGAGTATCAAACCGACGTTTAATCGGATGTGAAAATGGATGTTCGGCGAGTAATTCTTCCCTTATAGAAGCTACCTGTTTTGATATACTTTCACGAAAATCCTTCATTCTTACTTCAATTTCTCGAAGTTTTTTCAGTATATTCGTTCTAAGACGGCCGTCTTTGATATTTAGCTTTCTTTTGGCCGGCCCGGTTCCGCCATCCAACTTCATTATTTTCGCTCTAAGACTGCCACCTTGGCTATTTATCTTTCTTTTGGCTGGGCTGGTCCCGGCAGTCAACTTCACGTTAGGGCATGTTATTTTTACAAAATCCCATGCATCTTTTTCCCGCAGAAATTTTTTAAAAACTGGAATGGCAGATCCTTGAAGTTGCTTTCGACAGTCCTCCCTAAAATGGCAATAAAAACAACATTGTGAATTTCTTACTTACGCGATTCTTCTAGTTTTAGTTATGCTTGAGAATACCATGAGTAATAGACACCAGGTTTTTCTCCTGAAGCCACCGCGTAGAATTCTTTTTCCTCCATGTAGTCAGGCTCGCTAATGCATACTGTCCAAATACACCCGTTTTCTGAACCCTCGGGTGTTCCCCATTCGGTTTATATAGCGTCAGAATTAGCAGACGACAGAGGAAGGTCGTTTTGGCGCCTCCACAGTCCCAGCAAATCAACTGCGAGGTCCCCCTCTCATTCCCCATTATACAGCTGGCGCTATCTCTCTCTCGGAAGCTTGAAGTCGGCCAGTCTGGGCGAAAAGAGGTAGTGCGCTAGAGTCATATCGATTCAGTCCAGGCGGGCTCATTTGGCCCACATGCATGCCTTAGATGCAACCCAATATCATTCCTTTTTTTATTAACTATTTTTAATGTATTGGGTATCAATGCTGTTTTCTTGATTAATAACTAGCTGCCCGTGACGCGCAAACATTGCGCGTTATTATCCTCACGGTATTATTATACATGTATGTAGTATAAAACTAACATTTTTAAAAGAAAGCACATTGACATTTGACCACATATAGCTGCCCGCGGTGCGCCAAATTTACGCGCTATAATCCTCACCATCAGCAAGGATAACTAAAAAATTCGACTACATAGAGGCAAACCACAGCACGACCAAAGACTCCTTTAAGAATGTCGTTGTTGATTAAATAACCAGAGTAAATGCCCGTTACAATTCAACGGGAAACTTAGAAACGATACATAACAGAAATAAGAGAATCGTGAGAAATTCGTTGATGACTGGCAAAACACTAAACCGAAGGTATAATTTAATACCCGCCTCTCTTCTTTCTTAATATCCCTCCCTGCATCCTCTCTGTACCTCCTCCCTACCATCTACATACCCCCTCCCTATCCCCCATCCCTTCCCCCTATCCCTTCCCCCCTCCCTTCCCCCATCCCTTCTCCCAGCCACCTCCTTCCCCCTCCTCGCCACCTCCTTCCCCCTCCCCGCCCCCTCCTTCCCCCTACCCACCACCTCCTTCCCCCTCCTTCCCCCTACCCACCACCTCCTTCCCCCTCCTTCCCCCTACCCACCACCTCCTTCCCCCTCCCCGCCACCTCTTCTCTCCCATATCATATGCTTCATTCGTATCAATATGTAAATCCTATCTTCGCCAAACTAAAGCCTTCAGCTTACAACAATGTGCGTTAACATTTCTCACCGAAAAACAGGAATCGCGGGCGTAAATTTGGTCACCGTACTAAAATTAGGTGTGTATTCATATTCTCTTTGATGTAAAAAGTAAGTTTATTCTTTTGGCCTCATTTGCATTCAAGTCCCGAGCTCGTATATCAATTCTAAATAATTTTAATGTTCAACATAAAAAGGCTTGCTCGCAACGTTTCATCTCTTCCAATGTTATTCAAATGTAGGAAAGATAGGCTCTTGGAATTAGAACTTACGGGTCACCCTGTGCATAAGTATTCTTGGAAATGAATACGTCAACCGTGTGGGAAACGCTTTTTTCAAGGAGGTAATGTAAGAGGCTGCTAAAAAGACGGGTCAGACGCTTCCTGCGACCGTGAGTGTCTTCGACTGAAATTTATGCACGCAAATTCAGATTCAATTATTTAACTTAACTATATAGATATTGAGTTAATATTCGTGGGAGTCGAACCCGTTACCTCACTCTACCATCTCATTGTTAGTGGCAACATTTTATCCTTCGTATCGTTAATTTACTGCATTTCGAAGATGAAAAAAGTTAAAATCCATAGTGTAAAATGAAAAAACGAAAAGCAGCCTATCTCACAGATCTGCAGTTCTTAACTTTTTTGGCTGTGACCTAAATTCCGGCGGCGCGACCCATCTTAAACGGGTCACTTCTAATTAGTGATAAATAGGGATTAATTTTGTAAGTTATTTTATAAATTTACAAACCATTATAATGATAATTTATAAGTATGCAAGAATGAATGGCATATTTGAGTTAAGACAACAAAGGAAGACCGTAGGCGAGTCACCGGAAACGGTTGGCGACGCAATTTTGATCCGCTATCTAGAGCCGCAGACCTTGCGCGACCCCTCCAGGGTTGAGTAGAGGTAAATCACCTTTCTTTGAATCGCTGCCTGTTTACAAAAAAGCACCTCTCTCTGTCTAAAATAATTTTCCGGCAGACTATATTTGGAATTAAATGGGACAATACAAAAATAAATCGAGAAAGGTCAGCTCGATTTCGAAGAATCTTTCGTCTGAATACTCGACGAGATTTTTTTGCGAATTTTAGGGGGTACTCTCTCTGCCAAAAAACTGGGTTCGTCCCCTGGATCGTTTACATTCTCCATTTGATTTACTCGTAAATTAGTGGAGGGTATTTTTCTTGCATTTTAAAATTACTTATTATTGTCGTACAAAATCGAGACTTAAACCAAAGGAGGCGCAAAAGAAAGTTCATTTTCTTACCGTAGATTTTCAAATACGTTTCGAATTTGTCTACAAAATTGTTTTGAAGACGAAATTTTAAGGTTTTTTGAGAAAAAAATATTTTGTTGCCAAGAGTAACCCACATTGTTGCCACTTACATTGAATTGGATTGGGACAAGGCAAAGGGAAGGGAATTCGAGGGATGAGGAACGAAGAAACGAGAGACAAGGCGGTTTTGTGCTTTTTTGGGACCAGTTAAATAAATAATTACTTCGCCATTAGACTTAATAAATAGAGGGTATCGCGTGGGGGCGGAGCTACTAGCTATCGTATTCATAAAGTAACGGGCTCCGAAATCCGGCAGGACCTGAAATCCGGCTATATTCGAAGCTCGTGCTGTACGTACCAATTGGAAATTGCCGCTTTAACTATTTCTCTGATCTGCAGAAAGACAGACAAACGGCTTTACTCGAATCCAATTTGAGTTGGAGGCTTTCGCATCAATGTTGAACGCTGGTGGACCCTTTCGGGTTTCGCTGCGTCGAGGACGTTGTTGACTCTCGACGTTTCGCAAGCATTGCAGCCTGCATCATCAGGAGATGAAGTGATTTCCAACGGTAGGGGTCTACTTATATCCGCCCGTGCCTTCCTGACTTTAACCGTTGCCCGTAGCTGATTGGTTAGGTCGAGTTTCCATTCCTATCTCTTCAGTCGTTGCTCCAATGGATTTTTCGTCCCTTTCTCTTTTCCGTTGCAATAATCGCTTCCAAGTCGCGTTGATGTGCAAGCCGTCGTCTCTGTTGAAATTTTCGGAATGTTTATCGAGTTCAATTGCTTCGCGAATCAACCTCAGGAAATATCGACCTTCTTTCCTTTTTTCCAGCGTGATTTTATGTCACGGGTCCGAGGTGGTGTGCTCCGCTTTGGCCGACTCCCTCCATTGCTTGTTGTTCATGGCCCATCTATGTTCAGCTGCGGCAGCGAATAGATCGTCCCATTTGACCCACGTACACCTGTCCGCAGCTGCATGAGATCCTGTAGATCTCCTTTAGATGTTCGAGGGTCGAGTGCATCTTTCGCAGACGAGAGTTTTTATTTTTCCCAGCGCATTGAACCTGACGACGATGTTTTCTTTACATAGAATTCTGGCTATGCGCTCTGACATCCCGGCGACGAAAGGAATTTTCGCGTAGACGGTTTTTGTCGTTCCACCGGAGTTTTTTTTTGTTTCGGTTTCATATTCCGCCGAATGAAGGCGTGACTGTAGCCATTATTCATGAGTGCCCTTGTTACGTCCTTTTTTGTTTTCTAGCGGCTCACAACCTACGCGAAAATTCCTTTCGTCGAGAGTCAGCAATGTCCTCAACGCAGCGAAACTCGAAAGCGTCCACCAGCATTTATTCAGCTTCATTTTCATAGCGTAACTCTTTCCTCGTTTTAACTCGCCACGTTTTCCGTATACGTGTGTTCACTGCATTGTGTAGTAAATATAACATTTCCATACAAGAGAAGGTATTCGGATGTCTGCTTCCGATTTTTAGGCGTTCTTTAACAGTGAAGCGATAGTAGCGGAACGCCTTATGGGCACGTCGCCTTCGTCCGTCCGTTCGTCTGCATGTTTAACCTCCGAAACTACTGGGCGGATGCGGTTAATTTTTCTCGGGTTTCCAGCCAGGAAGACACCATTCTCACCTGCCTGGAAACCCGAGAAAATTTCACCGCATCCATTCGCCGGGAAAGCATCGGATCATTCTACTGGACGGATTTTAATCAAATTTAGTATTAATTATCCTTATTAAAATGTATAGACAAATTCTGATTTTCAATAGCACCTGTCAATTAGAACTCACTCTATATCAGCACTTAAATAAACGTATATTCGTATCTCGTTAAATGGCTTCCGTCAAGCAACAAATACCATATTTTTCTTTTCCTAGCACGTATATGATCTATAATGTATTATTTAAAAAATATTTTGGATAAAGGATATCATTTACCACAAAAAAGTCCGCGGGACCACATAATTACGAGTTATAGTTTCGGAAATAAAATTTCGTGAAAATCCCAAGGACAGCATCGCATATTTGGCTTACATCGATGGCTGCGACAATTTTATCGGAAAACAGCAATTAAAAATCCAACTTTTGTAAATCAAAAGAAATGGATAATTTACCTCGAAGGAATGAACGTGAACATAAAGATTACTACTGCTCATTTCAAGTGAGTTATGCTTTAAGCGATTCTGGATTGTTTGATCAATTATTACTGATTATAAAATAAATCGGTGAATCAAAAATTCAATATTTCGTTGTCATTGCTACTGACCTATCTTTTGCAGTGCTAAGACAATAGACTAAGCCATTAGTATTCACCTTCTTTTTAACGTTATAGTATAAATTTTAAAGAATATATTTGGAGACTGTGTACTCTGAGATGGAGTACACCCTTCCAATCTTGTTTTTTGATATTTTGGCACTTGGAAGACACCATGTAGTAATGACCGGAGACTCAAAAGATTTCTGCAGAAATTCATAATCATGCTGAAAAACGCTCATGGAATTTCCAATTATCGCTATGCACAGATAACCCTCAATTAACACAGTACTTGAATTAGTCGGTTTCGTTTTACACGGTCGAAAAAATGCAACTGGTTTTGATTGACACGGTTTGAGACTTGGTTTTGCAGGTTTTTGTTTTCATTGTTTTTATTTTTGGCTCCAAAAAATAAACAAAACCATAGGGGGATGTTATTTTTATTAAATACTAGTACAAAAGCCCGTCAATATGACGGGTATGCGTGGATATTTTAAGTTGATATTCGATTGTTTCCGATTTTTCGACCTTTCATAAACAGGTTGCAATGAAACAAAATCATGAAGGACAAAAACCGATTGAAAATTTATGTGAAAAGTTTCATGTAAATTTAAAACAAATAAACAGGTAGCGTAAAAACTTGAAGTCAGAAACGACTCCAATGCATTGTAATGATGCACAACTCAAAATTTCAGATAGGAAGATACTTCACGCGTACGTTGAAAATACCTTTTCGTTTGCAAATTGTATTGGGCAGTTTAAAGCAAATTACTATATAAACAATGATTATGATTAATTTCTTTCGATAATTAAGCAAGATATTTGGCGCATTTATAGTGATTACAAAAAATGTGTGAATTAAAAAAGCTGCTTACTAAGTTCTTTCGTCGTCAAGGTAAACAAAACAAAAAGCTAATTAAAATATTTGCGTACGTTCGCATTTCTTCCACGCCTTAGAAATGGCACTGGAGTAAACAAATCTATTGTTCAAATTAAGCCATCATTACTTTCCATTCGACTAAAATGCATTCAAAATATATAAGAAGAGTTCTCACAATTTTTCAAATACAAAATCAAAGTTGCATTGCTTTTAGATATAGACGTAATTTTACCAGACCAGCAACAATACCGTCGTCAAGGGCGACGAAATTTTTTCGTCTACAATTTAGCCAAATTTTCCTGTTAATAACAATTTGTGGAACGATTCGACGCTTATTCGAAAATCTATGGCTGGAAAATGAATATTCGTTCTTTTAGGCGTCGTTTGGTGCAAGTTTCGTATTCACATCGCTATTCTAAGTGATTTTAAAATGCAAATGTGCTGCAACTGTGCAAACACGCAGAAATAATGACAGAATTCTCCTTAATATATGTATTAGATTTAACCGCTATTTGAATTTTAAATAAATATTTTCATGTACATAAGTTAAATTTATAATCAATGGTTTATCAAAAGTTTATTATATAAGGCGCAATTTTATTATACAGCGTAAAATGTATAAACTAAAAAATTGCGTAAAAGAAAACTAGCTGCTTATTGCAGCATCAATAAAATATGTGCTTACTTCCACCCTGCAGGGTAATTTAATGCAATGGAAATCATGAATATGGGTGGGTTTTTATCTTTAGAAATCTGTTCCAAAATACTACAGAGCTTCCTGGTGGAGAACGTTTCAACCATCTCCGACGGTTATACCAGTTCCTTGTACGACCAAGAGAAGGCATTAATACAAAAATGCATGACAAATACTTTCTATCCAAATTTTCTATTCAAATTACATTTTGCGACAAATACTGCTATTAGATATTTGTACTTTTATATTTTAATGTTTTCCACGACATTAATGTATTGCAATGGAAATCAAGAAGGTGTATGGATATACTTTTTAGAAATGAATGTCAAAATACTACAGTGCCTCCTGGTAGAGACACTTAAACTATCTCCGACAGTCTTACGTTTAAGGTTATATCAGTTCCTTGTACGGCCAAGAGATGGTAGTATGGTAAAATTCCACGACAATAATATTTTCTATCAAAATCTCATTTTCAAATTAGGTTATCAACAATTGCTTATATTAGATACTCGTACTTGATTAATTGTAATGTTTTAGGCGATATTTGCAACCAAAACAGGAACTTATACTTTTAATGAAATTTCAATAACGTACTTAACAGTCCATGGATCAGTGTTGTCCAATCACCATTCGGTGACAAAACGTCACTATGTGGCGACCCGTGACCTTCGCATATCATATATGTGAAGTGTCATTGTTCTTTTCTGACACACTGACAAAACGCACTTATTTTATATATATATATATATATATATATATATATATATATATATATATATATATCAGAGGCGTATATTCAGGGTGTGCTAGGTGTGCGGTGCACACCCACGGATTCGCAATGTCACAGATATTATATTTTTGCATTTATTCCTGTTCAAGACTCCCCTAATCGTTTTCTGGCTTCGCGTGATTCCTAAAATCAAATCCAATATACAATGTTTCATGAAGAGAAGTTTCGGCGCGTAAACATTGTATCACATTCACGTTAATAGCCCGGGTGTGCGGTAAGAAATACGGACAGCTTTGAGCCCTTTAAACACACTTACAGATGGCGCAGCGGGTCAAATTTTAGCCTCCTTGTGGTTTTAAACCGTCCAGAAGGCGTGGCAGGGTGTGCGCTGAGGCAACAGCACCCAGAAGTAGTTAGCGGTTGTGATTGGCTATTGTGTGAAGCAATCCAATTCAACGTTGTTACTTGTCATGAGATGCTGTTTTTGTTTTCTGAGTTTCGTCTGTTTTGCGTGCGTGGGGTAAAGTGTGAACCGACGTGTTTATGACACCGATTTAGGCAAGTTTCTAACATATATTTGTAATTTTTTAGATATAATTTATAACTTTTTGCCCATATTTACAATGGTAAACAGTGTTAACGATGTACTGAATGCCCCGTTTTCTGCCAGAGCTTTTACGGATTGTATGAACATAGTCGAAGAAGGTAAGCCTCGTCCTCCTCTTCCAAATTTACTGTGCAAGCACAAAAATGCAAAAACTGAGTACATGAGACATTTCTCTGTTTCACAATACGATTCAGTAGAATGGTTAACTGGATGTGAAGTGCTGTCAAGACTTTTTTGTTGTCCTTGTTTATTATTCTCCAAAGAGAAAGGTGTTTGGAATAAGCACGGGTATTCCGATCTTAATCATTTAGCTGGAGCAATGCAAAAACATTCAGTCATTTTTAAATCTTAAGATGTTTGGAAAACAAAGAATTGACACTCTCATTGACAGCCAAAGAAAAATTGAAATTAATCGTCATAATGAACAAAGAAAAATACAGACGTTTTTAAAAGATTAATTGATGCTGTATGTTATTTGGCTAAGCAAGAGCTTCCTTTGAGAGGTCATGATGAGTCTGAAGATTCAGCCAACCGAAGGAATTATAAAGAATTTTTAAATGTGCTCCGTGAGTATGATCCTCTTTTAGACAGTCATTTAAAGGCATCGACTGTATTTCGAGGAACTTCTCCCACAGTACAAAATGATATCATTAACGCTATATCTGATGTGGTTAAAGATGCTATAAAGAAAGAAATTTCTTCCGCTACATTTGTGGCCATTCTTCTGGATGAAACTTCTGATGTCATGTCGAAATCGCAGCTATCAACTGTTTTCCGTTTTGTCCATAATGGGCAAACACACGAAAGGTTTATCGGAATTACAGACGTAAGTGATGATAGAACGTCTAGTGGTCTTTTTAAAGATGTTGTAAACAGAGTTGAGGAATTTAATATTAAGGACAAGACAAGACAAGACCTTCATTTTATCTCCTTTTATCTCCTGTTTTACCTTAGGAATTTTGTTAGCACATCATCATAAAATGAAGGTCTTTTCTTCAGTTCCACCAGCAATGTCTTTTCAATGGCGAGTGAACTTAGGCCGCATAACCTTTCCTGCGTTTGTGTTCCTCTATAACACGTATGTATTCTCTTCATAGCCGAAAAAGAACGCTCGACTGTAGCAGTAGAACTCGGAATCGTCATGATAAGTTCCGCTAATTTACAAATCTCCTTGAATGCAACCTGAATCTGATTTTCTTGCATGAATTTCAATAGGTGATGCACTGGTTTCCTCGCAAATTCATCAGAAGAAAAGAGCACTTTTAGTTCATTTTTTAGGCGAACGTAGTCAAAAACTGGTCCGTAGAAATCCTTTAATTTTTCTAGAATACCATCAGGAAAAGTTTTCGCATACTGATCATATCTTTCGCTACAAAGGAGTTGAAAAAACTCAAGTTTCGCAAGTGAAGAGTATCTTTCTTCCATATCCAGGCACATGCCGACTATTGTCGACTATTCTCTGGTATAATCGAAGGCACGCGCTCTTCTACTCTTCTATAGATCCTTTTCGTCTTTTAGGCTTCGACGACTCAACCGTATGCTTTTCCTTTTGCAGAAACCCAAATATCATCAAATCCATGTTACTTGTCATTCCTAAGCTATTTCATAGTATCATGCACTTTTTTACAACAGTACAATATGTCATAGGATGATGTTTGCAATATATTATTCAAAACATCAATATAGCCAAACAGAACAGAAAATATTTCTAGCAAAAAAATTGTTTGAAAATCTTGCAAGAAATACAGAAACCCACGAGCTTTGATTACAGCATCACGTCCCAATCCCCAGAATTCTCCACAATGTGTTCAAAAAATGCAATAAGTTGACTTCTGTGGCGTTTTACTGTGTTTGATAAACGGGAAGTAAAATTCCATCTGGTTGGTGCGACGGAGGGTAATTTTTTAGCAACAAAATCTTGCAAAGCATTTACTCTTTTCTATGATTTAGAAAAATATGCTGCCAATCCACTGATAGATTGGAAAAACAATCTACATTCCTTGATATTCAAGAGGCATTGCTTCAGAACTAAGTTCAAAACGTGAGCGTAGCAATGCGTAAATATTGCTAAAGGTTAGGCCTCGATAACTTTACTCTGGAACCCATTAATATGTCCACTCATTACACAGGCACCATCATAAGTTTGGCCGACCAACTTGTCCTTAATATTAAATTCCTCAACTCTGTTTACAACATCTTTAAAAAGACCACTAGACGTTCTATCATCACTTACGTCTGTAATTCCGATAAACCTTTCGTGTGTTTGCCCATTATGGACAAAACGGAAAACAGTTGATAGCTGCGATTTCGACATGACATCAGAAGTTTCATCCAGAAGAATGGCCACAAATGTAGCGGAAGAAATTTCTTTCTTTATAGCATCTTTAACCACATCAGATATAGCGTTAATGATATCATTTTGTACTGTGGGAGAAGTTCCTCGAAATACAGTCGATGCCTTTAAATGACTGTCTAAAAGAGGATCATACTCACGGAGCACATTTAAAAATTCTTTATAATTCCTTCGGTTGGCTGAATCTTCAGACTCATCATGACCTCTCAAAGGAAGCTCTTGCTTAGCCAAATAACATACAGCATCAATTAATCTTTTAAAAACGTCTGTATTTTTCTTTGTTCATTATGACGATTAATTTCAATTTTTCTTTGGCTGTCAATGAGAGTGTCAATTCTTTGTTTTCCAAACATCTTAAGATTTAAAAATGACTGAATGTTTTTGCATTGCTCCAGCTAAATGATTAAGATCGGAATACCCGTGCTTATTCCAAACACCTTTCTCTTTGGAGAATAATAAACAAGGACAACAAAAAAGTCTTGACAGCACTTCACATCCAGTTAACCATTCTACTGAATCGTATTGTGAAACAGAGAAATGTCTCATGTACTCAGTTTTTGCATTTTTGTGCTTGCACAGTAAATTTGGAAGAGGAGGACGAGGCTTACCTTCTTCGACTATGTTCATACAATCCGTAAAAGCTCTGGCAGAAAACGGGGCATTCAGTACATCGTTAACACTGTTTACCATTGTAAATATGGGCAAAAAGTTATAAATTATATCTAAAAAATTACAAATATATGTTAGAAACTTGCCTAAATCGGTGTCATAAACACGTCGGTTCACACTTTACCCCACGCACGCAAAACAGACGAAACTCAGAAAACAAAAACAGCATCTCATGACAAGTAACAACGTTGAATTGGATTGCTTCACACAATAGCCAATCACAACCGCTAACTACTTCTGGGTGCTGTTGCCTCAGCGCACACCCTGCCACGCCTTCTGGACGGTTTAAAACCACAAGGAGGCTAAAATTTGACCCGCTGCGCCATCTGTAAGTGTGTTTAAAGGGCTCAAAGCTGTCCGTATTTCTTACCGCACACCCGGGCTATTAACGTGAATGTGATACAATGTTTACGCGCCGAAACTTCTCTTCATGAAACATTGTATATTGGATTTGATTTTAGGAATCACGCGAAGCCAGAAAACGATTAGGGGAGTCTTGAACAGGAATAAATGCAAAAATATAATATCTGTGACATTGCGAATCCGTGGGTGTGCACCGCACACCTAGCACACCCTGAATATACGCCTCTGATATATATATATATATATATATATATATATATATATATATATATATATATAAATTAAACATTAATAGGAAAAGTTGCATTATATTGTATTCAGTTACAAATTTATCTTAGCACAGGGGTATGAAACTCTTATGGGAGAATATAGATCCATGTTTTACAAGAAGTTCGCACGGGTGACTGTCCACTGAGAAGCGCTGCAGTCGCAGCCACAGGGCCACAGCGATCTAAATTCACGGCGAAACGTAGGTCGGAGTGATGGAGGCGCAGTCGACCTCCACCATTTTGAATCATATAAGTCTTACATTGCTGCTTGAGTACGATTCTGAGATTCTGGCGTGTACATATAGCCAGTGTCGTTTTATCCATTAGGCACAATAGGCACTGTGCCTAGGGCCTACGAGCTTTTCAAGGGCCTACGAAAACTTTTGCGACCTGAAAAAAACTTGACTGACTCGAAAATAGGAAAAGAAAACTGCAAAATCAAAATTAATAACTTTTAAATTAAATGTCTTTACAAAACCTTTCATGAGTCAACTCTTAAAAAACTTCTAAATCAAAAATAATAACGCTTTAGTGAAATGTTTATATTATACTAAACAAAATTAACAAATTTTAACAAAACTCAAATTGTATTAACTTTGTGACTCTTTTGTTAGCAAAATCACATATAACGTCTTTGAATATAATTTCACGCATTTTATAACTTTTAATTGAAAGTAATGCTAGGGAAGATAGTCGTTTCTCCAGATTCATGTTTTCTCATATATTCGTCAGACATTTTTTCAGCTAAAGATAAAAGGTATCTGCAAATTAAATTGAGTTTAGAATAAATAAATCAAACAAACAATGTCGAGTTATTGACGTTATACTTTATGTCGACATAAGTCAATTTAAGAATCGGTTTTTGTTAAGATATATTTATGTATGTTACGTTCGGTTATAAATATGGTTAATATATAGATATAAATAGATTAAATAAATGAAAAATAAAGTTTGTTTAAAATACAAAAAATAATGTAAACAATATTAAAATGAAACTAAGTTTATATGACTTTTGTGCATATGAATGAATACTCGAATTATACTTTAGTTACAATTTAACAATATGTACTCACTTAATGAAATCAGCGGTTAACATAACACTTGTAGTTGTATAAATTTGCACTGTATTTTGTGTTATCAATAACTTGAGTAGTTGTGAACATTTTAAAATTCAATTTATTAAGGTAACGGCAGTCTTTTAAGAATAGATGTGTACTGCACATGCATCACAGAAACGATTAAATCACAAAATGCATTATTTCACGTTACAGCGACAGCATTGCGCGTGCGCGTCCGGTATGGCGTGAATCATCACGCTACGGCTCGTAAAAAATAATGTAATATTATTAAAACTACAATTTCAGAAAAAAATTGCTCTTGATGCTTGAATAAGTGTTGAAGTGTCGTTGAAGCAATTTCAAAAGCAAAATTATATAAATGCTTTCGAATTTCTTTAACAGCAAAAAATTAGATTTAACGTGGATGCATTTTAATACGTTTGATATGATGTGGGGTGAGACCTCCGCATGCAAGGGTGCCTAGGGCCTACGAAGATCTTAAAACGGCCCTACATATAGCAATATGTCTTTAAGACGAGAAAAATGTGCAGTGGCTGGCTGTGGTTTAAGACGACGTAACGGAGTGAATATGTTCTGCTCTCCAATCAAGGTAGTCTTAAAAATAGCATATATTTTTGAAATTATTTCTGACAAAATAGTTTTGCGAAGTGTTATGTGAATGATTTTTTTGAGAATGCTTTTCTTTTCTTAACAGATACCTGCACTGGATACATCTCCTAGGAAGGAAGGAGGGAAATTTCCCTCGGTTTTTTGTGTGCGAGAAGCATTTTGAGCGGAGGTGTTTCTCGTTTTTAGGTGTAAGCCCCTCTTGCTTCAGCTAGCTGTTCCATCCATAGCACTGGGTTTGAATATGGTACACGTGTCTGTATTTCACAAAATATGCCGTAATTTTAGATTAAGTAATAGAAATTTCTATTTAAAACTTCTCGTGGTTATTCGTAGATTATAGTGAGTTCTTTGGAAGTTAAACTGCAACGTAGACCTCCGGGAAAAGAATTGTGCTCGTAATATAATGAAATAAGTATACAATGTCTCATTTTGATTGTTGTATATTATGTTTTATTTTGAAATATTTTGAATTATTTACAGAAATTGTGCTCGTAATATAATGAAATAAGTATACAATGTCTCATTTTGATTGTTGTATATTATGTTTTATTTTGAAATATTTTGAATTATTTGCAGAAATTGTTCACTAGTTTATTTCTTGTTTCTTATTATGCGTTTGCTTTTATTCCTTGACGTTAAGATAATTCTGCTTTTTACTTTCTCCAAATACGTAGCATAGGGGAAAGTATTGTATTTATGAAAAAAATCGACATCGAGATTTCAACGGAAATACACGTTTTGAGACCCCTGAACACGTTTTGACAATTTTCTCGATGATGTCTGTGTATGTGTGTGTGTGTGTGTATGTATGTGATAGCTTTTTGTGGGTGCTCTAACTCAAAAACTATTATTCGGGTCAACGCAAAATTTTATATTTAACATTTTTATAAAAGTCACAAGAGTTGATTAGTTTTTGGTAAAAATCGGTAAACCCGAAGTGGGTATTTACTCCTTTCACTTATCCGTTATTTTGAAATATTTGCTTTGATATTTGATAAATATAAAAATGTATTGGGATAAAAAATTTTGGAAATTTAATTTTCTACAACCTTTGTTTGAAACATTTTTCTATATAATGCATTGTTTAAGAGATACTGTTCAATCAATAACATACAACGCATGTGATAAACTTCGTGAATATGGCAATTAATGTCTATAAATTCAGCTTCGAAGCCTACAATAAAATATTTTGCCATTTTTACTTTTGCACTAACTTACGGATCGCGTTATATCCAAGACAATAAAAACCTACTAATATGGAAAAGATACATACCATTTAGAATAGGTCGTCGATCTAGTTTGTCTCTTTGGTGATCTAACACCCCCTGCCACACGCCACTGGCGGCTTGCGGGATGGGATGTATGGGATATAAGTGTAAATTTATGCAACGAATTCGGAGCATCAGGTGGTATTACTCCAAATGCCAAGAATTTAAAATGTAATTAGATCAAACGGAAAAGAAACGTGCACAAAACGAATTCAAAGCACCAGCACTGTCTCGATCTTCCTCCAACGACCAGCAATGAAATACTAACGAAAATAGCAAGGGAGAGAAATTGAAGTTCGTAGAATAACAACATCTGGTTTGTAACCGTCATTACCAAAACTCTTCCCCAAAGTAAAGATCTCAAATCTTTGTTTTAAGTGCTCATGTGGGACATCTGCCATGGAGAAGAATTTGTTAGAACTTCCGGAAAACCCGCGGCGTAAACGCCAATGGGTTGAACTATTGTATTATCCTTTTCTCATTTGTTGAGCCATTGCCGACACTTCTCAGCGGGTGCGCGGTTGAAAGTATTTAGGCTGCCATAATTTTCCCCGTTACCACCCTCCATTTTTGTAGAGAGGCTCTAAGGAAATCGAAAGGCAAAATTCGGCCGCCCTCACACCGCTCACCCTTCTTCGACCACGAAAATCCGTACGTTCCGCTATACCTCCCGGGGAAAAATTCCTCTTTGGCCGCCCTTCCTCTCCTGCCGCCGGTGTGCCATGCACAATTGGCACACCCGGTTGCGGCGGCCCTGGTCTTGTCTCTCAAAAACATTTAATTCTTGGACAGGAATTGGTTTTAGGAATGCAACCGGTGGAAACACGTTTGAAGATATTACCAAATTTAGCTTAACCATATGTTATCCCATTCAAAGGCTGATTTTGGGAGTCTAATTTGTCACGTAAGTATTTTAAAATCAAATCTACGAAACAAAATGAGCTCCTGGACTTTGAAATACATTTAGGCGATAAAAAGTATTTTGGTACGGCATTGAAAATGTTGTTTTAATGTAATAAGTTCAATTTACTTATTTGATCCATAGAAATGTTCTGTTGAAAGGAAAGCAAAATGTACTACATATAGATGTTCAAGGGAGGAAGAGTTAACGATTACAAATTTTGGTCTAAATTAAAGAATTGTTATAGAAGTTTTCTTATTGTACCTTCTGAGATATCTTTTACCTTATCCATTTTCAGTGTTAATGAAAAAAAATTTCGCTCTCTATTAAATATAGCCCTCCCTAAGGACTGCATAACCTTACCGAGGTGGTAGGGTTTGTGTACTATTATGAACCAAAGAGCTATGCCGGCAGGAGATAATCCTCCTGTTAGGACCATCCAAGCCGGAAAGGCCTGAGGGGAAGAGTCAGACTAAGAAGCAGTCTTGGGGGTTCTGCATCTCCGGGTGGGGACTACCCTAGGGGATGCACAGAGGAAATGTAACATTAATAAGAAGAAAGCAAGTAGTGAGAAATTAAGAATAGGTGCATGGAATGTTAAGACTATGAATTCAGAGGGTAAACTAGAGAACTTAACAAGGGAAATGAGAAGGATTAATGTAGGTATAGTAGGCCTTAGTGAAGTTTGGTGGGAAGGAGAAGGCGAGATAAATTCAGACGAATTTAAGATTTACTTGGGAGAAGATAAATAGGAAAGGGGAGTAGAGATTATAATGAGAAAAGAGATAGCTGAAAGAATTAGCAAGGTAGTGACAGTTAATGATAGATTAATAGAGTAAAACTTCAGATGGAGCCAGTGGAAATGCTTATAATTCAAGTGTATATGCCAACAACTAATGCTGGTGATGACAAAATAGATGAAATGTATGAACAGATTACGGAGATATTGGAGGAGGAGGGAAAAGGAAGGATCACCACCATAGTAATGGGAGACTGGAACAGTGTAGTTGGAGAGGGACAGGAAGATAACATAGTGGGAAAATATGAACTAGGGAAGAGAAATGAAAGAGGGGAGAAACGTGTGGAATTCTGCCATAGAAATAGATTGATTGTAACTAATACATGGTTTAAGCATCACCAGTGAAGACTTTATGCATGGAGAAGCCCAGGAGACCAGAGACGATACCTGATAGATTACATATTAGTCAATCAAAGATTTAGGAATAGCATTAAAAATGTGAAAACATTACCAGGGCAGATATTGATTCCAACCACAACCTTTTGGTGGCAAATACACAATGTAGACTGAAGAGCATTAAGAGAAACATAAGAGTTAACAAGAAATGGAACTTAGAGGAACTCCTTAAGAACAAGGAGGCTATCATGACTGATCTGGAGGAAAGGTTAGGGGAGAGAGCTGAAGAACATAGGAACTATGTAGATGAGGAGTGGAGATACATCCATAGCAACATTAAAGATGTAATGGAAAAGAAGGAAGGAAAGATAATGGGAGAAATAAACAAAATACCCTGGGTCACAGCAGCCATGCTGCAAAAAATGGAAGAGGAGAAAGTGGAAGAACATAAACTCTGAAGAAGGCCAAAGAAAGTACAAGGAGTTAAATTATGCTTTAAGAAGGGAAACAGATAAAGCCAGAGAACAGTAGATAAATGAGAAATGCAAGGAGATTGTCGAGTGTGAAAGAATTTGTAGAACAGACCTCATGTATAGCAAAGCAAGTGAACTATTCAAGAAAAAGGCAAGAAAGATAGGACGTAAAGGAATCATGAACAATGGTGGTAAAATAGTCTCGGAGCCAGACAATGTAAAGAACGTCTGGAAAGTATACATTGAGGTGCTGTACGACAAAGAAGGAAAGCCAAGAATTATTGAATTAAATGAAAAAGAGGATGTGGAAAAAGACCAGCTAGGAGCAAGTATTCTCGAGTCTGAAGTTAAAAGAGCAATTGATGACATGAAAAGAAGGAAGGCTGTTGGGAATGATGATATACCAGTGGACGTTCTTAAGGTTTTGGGGTTGAAAGCAGTTAAGTAACTCACAAAATTCTTTAAACAAGTATATGATACTGGCATATGGCTTGAAGATTTTTTAGATGTTGTCATGGTACCACTGCAAAAATTGTAAGCATTACCGAACTATTAGTTTAATTTCTCATACAGCTAATTTCTAATCCCGATGTCTTATTATAGAGTAAAGAGTTTTTAGTGTTCGTAGTATATTGACCAGCAAAATGAAAAAGTCTGCATTCCTGTTTATTGCTTTGTGCAGCATAGTGTCGCAGGAGTGGGAAAAAAGGCAGAAAATTTCTCCCCTTTCATATGAACGTTCATGCTAACTTTGTTTTAAAGAGAAAAAGAAGTCGATCTTTAAATTAAGCACTGAATAGTGATACTCTCTTTATATTTTCTAAGTCGCTAAAATAATTTGCAGCAGAATATTTGGCATGTGAAATTTTCCGAAAGTGCTGCCCCACTGCAGATTTGAAATAACTTTTGAGAAAGAAAGGGTTCCAAAAGTGGGATATGTATGTACAAGTGAGGCCCATCATATGGCGACCGAAAATATCTGACCATTTTATTACTCTATTTTCGTCAACGTTGACGGTGAACAAAATGGGCGGCCTGTTTATTGTTTACAAGATGTTGTCTGTTATGTAAAAATGCCACTAAGAAAAGAGTACGTGCCGTTATTTTTCCTCAACTGCACCCCTTAAGCATCTTTCACAGATGTTCTTCACTCTTCCTCAACCCCTGCTTAATTTATTGCCTATGCAGTATTTTTTAAGCAATATACACGGAGTTCACAAGCATCATTTCGGTATCAGCCTCAGTACGAGTAAAAGCTATTGTGAGATGAGTATTTTTTGTTAGTGATTTTGAACATTTGATGGAAATCATCTACAGTGAGATTTATGATCTTCAAGTGAAAACTTTGTAGCAGTTTTGTTTATTTTTCATCAGGTTATCCTTGAAAATATTAAGGTAAGAAATCTCATTAATTTGGTTAACTATATAGATTTTATATTATTCTTATTTAGTCATAGCATAGGCGACAAATATTTGATAATTTATCTTAATCGTCTGTTGTTAAACAATTAACTCTCAATCTTTAACCCTTAACCCGTTTTTTCCCAAATTAATTTTTTTCTGGAAATTTGGTGTTTTTAATTTATTTTGATTAATTCTGACTAGTTAAGTAAAGTAACACGTTTTTTAATTTTTTATATAGCTTTAGTGAAATTCTATGTTCCAATATTGGGACACTGAGCATGAATGGGTACAGGAGTATTTTGGACATGATATTTGTAAAATAGATACTAATATTTTAAAATATTTTATTATTCTGACAAATTAAATTGTACTTCACTGAAACATATATATTTATACTTGCACCCTTTTTAGCAACTGCTATGACTAAATTATTCATATCGTAAAATATAAACAAATATTTGTAGGATTTTACAATCATACATATTATCATAAAATATTTTAGTTCTTCAATTTATAATTTCCTTACATTAATAATAATAAAATAAAATCATTTTTAGTTTATTCAATATGTAACATTTTGAAACAAGAATCATGAAGATTTACTTAACATTTTTTGCAAACCTTTGTAGTATTTTTCTTGCATAATGCACTGTGATTCTGCTTTGCAGCTGGTACAATCCAATGATCAACATGATTGAAAAAAACTTGGTTAGGAACTCTGGAGGATATTTTCTCTTAATGTTGCAAGGCACCCTCCAAATTTTGGTGGATTTCCATACTTTTTCAGATAGACATTTACTATAATCCTTTTAAAGGACAAATAATCCAAATCTGTTGTGCAAAATTTTCTGTATAGTTGCCATGCGTTATGAACACTTGTGTCAATGCAAAACACATACACTGGCCACTGCCACTTTTTTTAACGTATTCCAATTCGATAATAATGAATATTTTGGTCCATCCTGTCCATTCCTCCCATGTAGTACTTTTAGTACTGTGAAATTACATATGGTTGTTTCACAGGTAGTTTTCTTTTTTCAGTCAATACCCATCTGTTTGCTTGTCCTATTGGTTCAACAGGATCCACAGAGCTCACAATTGTTACTATTCTATTGTCATGCCAAGTCGTGACACAGCAGTTTGTTGTTTCATCTGTGCGAAAATCATATGAGCCCCTCTCTTTTTTCTCCATAGCAGTTTTAGATGTAATTGGACATTTCTCAATTCTATTTGTCATAATTGTTCCAGTATGTCCTATTCCCTTGGCATGGAGATGGTTAACTAACTTCAAAGAAGAGAAAAATTGATCACCATAAATTTTGAAGGACCCATCTGGAAGTTCTGCTATGAGATCAGCAACAACAGATCTTGTGGCCTAAACATTTTTCAAATAATTTATTGCAGACATTAATAGAGAATAGTCCCCTTCAAGTAAAAAATTATAATTATCCCTTGAATGAGAGTGGAAGAAAGTTTTCCAATGCCTATTACATGCGCACCCTTTCAAATGGTGAGAAAAGTTGGAGAAATTGATTATTGTATTCAATTTCAAGAGATTATGTGTATTGTTTTTGCTGTAAGTTATTTGGTCAACAAAATAATCCGCTGTCCACTGAAGGAGTATCATACTGGCAGCATTTGTCAAGAACATTATCCGTGCATGAAAAGGGCGTGATTCACTTTAAAAATTTTACTAAATGGTCAGATCTCCTGCCAGATTTAAAAAACAAGTGGACAATAGATAAGTACAATCAGCGATTTCTTGAAGGAGAAAGGAAGCATTGGCTTTTCAGGGAAAATCTAACTCAGAATCTAATTCAAAATGAAATCATTAGTTTAATATCTCATAGAATAGGAGAAAAATTACAGGAGATGGTGAGGGAACCAAAATATTTTTCTTTGATTTTACATTGCACATCCGACGTAAGCCATACAGAACAGATGACGATAGTTATTCGTTATTTTGAATTGGACAATGACTTGAAAAACCTATTAGAATTCATTAGAATTTTTTAGGTTTTTGTCCTATCACTGATTCTACAGGAGAAGGGTTGACTTTGTTTGTAATCAACGAGTTGAATAGGCTAAATTTGAATATTCACAACATGCATGGACAGAGCTATGACAATGCTGCAAATATGCCGGGAAAACATAATGGCTTGCAAAGAAAATGTTTGGATATCAATTCATGAGCTTTTTTTGTTCCATGCTCTGCCCACAGTTTAAATCTGGTTGTCAATGACACTTCAAAAGTCAGTTTTGAAATTGTAGAATTTTTCAACACCATACAAGAGCTGTATGCATTTTTCTCGTCGTCTACCCAAAGATGGGATGTTTTGAAAAAATATATATCTAATTTAATTTTTGCTGTTTCAAAGTTATTCCCAAATTACAGCTTATGCCATTCTGTATAGTTACATATTATTCCACCAATTTCAGACTTTGGCAATCTCACCATTTGAGAGGGAGGGGTTTTCTTCGGCGTTCTCTTGGAGGATGTCCGTTGGGGCTGGTTGATACTAGCTTGGCTAGCCCGGACCCAACTAAGAAAAATACCCGCGTTCAGAAACAGGAAAGATTATCTGCTACGGTAGTTCAGTGGTAGAATATCCGCCCGGCAAGTGGAAGACCCGGGTTCGATTCCCAGTCATAGCAGAATTTTTTCTGTTTCAAAGTTATTCCCAGGCCTACCAAGGTTAGAATTTTTCTGTAAATATGAATTTGAAGGTATTGGCTGAAAGTATTTCAAAGAATTTCATATGTAGTGGGAATATAGAATCGGAAAATGAATATGTTTAGAATGTTTCAAAAAAGCAGGGCTACCACTATATAAGGAAAAATAATTTTCTGATTTCAAATCAAACACATTAGTATATGATTATACTATGGCGAATTTGATGAAAAGCACTTCCTTACCACGGGAAACCTGTGTACACCCCTACTTGTTATATATTAAGACTGTATTGAAAGGAAAGTAGGCATATCAGTTTTTTCCAGAACTACTTGTTTTCTAGTGTTTTATTTTTGAGAATTTTGCATTTGTGCAGTTTACAATATTATTGAAAATTAATATATTTTTCATAAGAATTTTATTATAGATTTTTATTTATATTTTTACTCAAAAATTTATTAAGTATATGAAATTGTGGAAGGTAATGCTTAAATGCTATAACAAATAATTATTTTTACTGCAAGGAAGGAACAATCATCTGGATGACTGTGTCTCTCACCCACAACCAACAGTGTCACAAAATTCAGTGTGACCAATGGTGAATTAAATATTTTTCCTGTAATCAGGGCTGGCCTGGGGTATGGGGAAATCAGGTGGCTGTCTGGGGTGCCAAAGTCTTGGGGGTGCTATTTTGATCATCTCTCTATGCATTACCTGCAAGTGAATAAATATTACATACAGATTTATATCATGGAACAGGCTGGAGTCTTGATTGCATTCTCTTTATTTTTTCATTATCAATAATGTTTACAGAGTGATTAATAAAATAACATGCACTTTGAGAATATCTCAAGAAACATTCATGGAGGGAGGTACTGGAGAATTTATAGGCGACATTTATTCCATTTACATATCAAATGGATACCAGAAAATGTTTTAAACTCATATATTTAGAAGCTGTGCAACAAATTGTAATTTTACTTTACTTCAAATAATAGCCCAAATATGAGCATTGAATAAAGAAACACCTTAAGTATGAAAATTAATTTTTCTAGTGTCTATTTTTAAATACGCACAAAATCGGTCCACAAATCTGTTTCTAAGGTGACATATAAGAGATTAATTCAATTTGTAGAGATTATTTTTGACCTGGCCACAATAAATATTGGGCACTTCATTCCTAAAGAACGCCGCTGAACCCTTGAAATATGATGTAAATGCACAACAGAGTACAAAACCTACACTACGTAGGGATACTATTTATGTGAATGTATACGAAATCATTGTAGGTGTCACTCTTCCTTGAGAGGCCTTGTTGTTATCATTGAAAGACTTAATTCTGAAAACATTTTACTCCTTGATGATTAACAATATTCATGCCGTAATTAAATGCGAATGTGTACAATATCTACATTTCTTAAATGGAAATTGTTTCTCAAGATGTTAAGGCATTTGGCATTGAATAATTTGCTGTATATACCTCAATTATTATATGGGTATAGTATATCAAATTTAAAAAATATCATCACATCTATACTTAGATTTAATTTCTGAAGACCACATTTGTTTTATCAAATAATACTCTTTCAATCTATCAGTAGAGTTAAGGTATCTTTACTCATTATAGAAAACTTCAAATTTTCAATGTGTATTAGATGGAGGGTTTGATTGAAGTCTATATAAATCATGAATTGTGAAGAATAACGTATAAGCAGTTCATAAATGTTGCATTGGATTTTTAATTATAATCCTCGAAATAAATACCTCGGTAATTATGGGTATCATTATCATAAATACGACATGCCAATATGGTTTCCAACAAACATACGACATATTATTCTATGAAGGATCATTTTGAAGACTACAAAAATCGCAAATTGCTATGCAGACATGTTTCATTGGCATTGCCCCAGTTGTTCAATTTCACATGTTCGAGTCTCACTTGCCATACAATCCAGTTGCCATACATCCCACTTGTCATAATCCCAGATACTCGAGTAGCATAAGCCCGAATTCCCAGTTGCCAGATTTCCACATGCCATAGTAAACATTTCTTGAAACGTGTGGGGAAGGAAGGAGGGGTATTTATGGATATGCAGCAAAAAGGAGAATGGAAGGAGGAGGAGGGAAAAGGGAGGAGGGCATAAGGCATGCTGAGGAAACACAGTTGACATTGGTATTAATCAATAGAGAATTTTATAACAATTATGATTACACAGCATAAAGGCAAAAATAAAGTGGGGGAATGAGGGTGAGGGAAAAGGGGGGAGGGCATGAGATATGCTAAGGAAAAACAGTTGACATTGGTATCAATCGGCAGAGAATCTTATAACAATTACGATTACTGAGCATAAAGGCGAAAATAAAGTGGAGAAGGAGAGGGCAGGGAAAAGGGGGGAGGGAAAAGGAGGTAGGGTATAAGGTACACTAAGGAAACACAGGCGACATTGGTACCAATTGACAGAGAATTTTATAACAATTAAGAATACGCAGCATAAAGGTGAAAATAAGGGGGGGGAAGGTGGGGTGTATTTCTGATTTTCATGCGACGGAGAATTTCCAAATTTGCCCTAAGCGAAGATGCTCTTTATCACATGAAATGGAGGGTCTATTGATATTCTCTGAGAAACAGATTTGAAATAAACTCCACATTTTCTTCAGTGTAACAATATAAATTTTTATAACAATTGGTTGTTGAAACTCGTCTTTTTTAATTTTTTATGTCACCATAGACTCTGTCAAATCAATTTCTATTTAGGGTCAATTATCATGAAAATAGAGTACTGCAAAAATATCTTAGCAAGCCCTTTACATCACAGGTCGCATGCCGAAATGTTACAGAAATGGTCCCGTGGTGTCTCACAGACTCCATTTTGATTTTATCGTTTTCTTGTGTGAATTCTTATTCTATTTGGTTTATAATTATAATTTTATAGGGATTAATGTCATGCATCAATAATAACAATTAAATAACATCATGAAAATACATTAATTTATTTTTACGATGTTACAATAAAATGAAGGTATGTAACAATTAGTAATCCAAAATTAAAGATTTTTAACATTAAATCACATTAAATATTGTAGAAAAACAATAATGAATACATTAGGCAGCGAACAAAAAATAAAAGATCATATTTTAATACAGCAAATTTAGGAATCGGAAGAAATTTGTTGTGCATGCTGCAAGCAAATGTAATTATTGCAGTTTCTGCAATTATATTGTGTATACCTACCTGATTTTTGTTTGCCCACATAACACCTTTGCCTTTTTGGGGCAATACTGTCTTCTACAGGTGTTGTATGTTCAAAAGTTGCAGGAAAAGACATTTTATATCATGTTTGAATTCTTTTGGTAACTTAGAGCACTGTGAACAAATATGTAGAAAGCCTTTGGCCAGTTCACAGGCCAATATTTTCAAAAAAGATGCCTCACATTGCCATCGGTTTCATTGTTGCTACGATAGATAATTTGAGAATTTATCCCAGCCACATTCAGCATGCTGTACATCACGACTATTGGTCATCTGTTCGTTTTAAGTGCTGCAGAGTTTGTCGACAGTATCAACACTTGATTTTGTAGCATTGTAAAATGTAATGTTTGGCTTTCTTTTGTCTCCTGTAGAAGAATCTATACTCCTGTCATGCATCTTTGAAATAAATAATACGTTTTATTCTTTTTCGAGACACATAAATCTTGGGTGCAGTTATGCTGGAAGCCAAACATACTCGATCCTACTTCTCGAGATCTCGTTTCTATGAAACATCCAGGAATCTCCCTTTTATGTTTCCTGATAGTTCCAACGAGAGTGAGTTCATTTTTTAGTAAATCATTTATGAGCTCTACACTTGTGAACCAGTTATCAGTTATGATATTCTGTCCTGTCCTTGAAATTATGGAGCTAAGAGTTGGACATCGCTGGGTGTATTGCTTATTTCTAGTGGGCCTTCAGGTTGTTTACCAGTGTATATTTCAATATTAGCAGTATAGCATATTCGAGCGTCCACCAGAGCAAATATTTTTATGCCATACTTATTTGGCTTTCTTGGTTACTGAATTCTTCCCCTCTGAATTCTCTTCACTTCCTTCATCAAGCCACTTATGCAATAACTGCACATTGTTATCAACGGCGAGGTCTAAAATCTTCATTTACTCATTTTTCAAATATCTAGTAATAAAATTATAGCATAAGTCCACAAAAAATAAAAGTTACAACAACAAATGTTGGGTAAAATAATTTACCAATTAGTATCAAGAAAGGTCGTGTGGCACCTGAGATGCACCAGAAGAGTGAAGCTAAAAGTGATACTCTTCTTACAAGTGAATAAAAGGGACTGACACTGATCTATCTATCTATCTATCTATCTAGCAAATGCTATTTTTTTATTAACCCCAAATCAAGCATTTGCTTAAAAAATGATAGAAATCTTAAGCATAAGCATTTGCTTATTTTTTATTCACTTGAACCATTGTTCTGAAACTTATCAATAACTCATTCAACAATGTAGCAACTGTTACTGATAATGAAAGTTTACCATGGTTATTATAATATGTGGGTATTTTGTATCTACTCATACTTCGTTTACACATGTTGTGCACCTCAAGTCTTTCTGATTTATATCTATTTGTGAAGTAACTACCGGTTACTATTACATACTTAAATAATTACTCTAGTGGTAATGCTGTATTGTCCCGAATATAACGTGGTTTGTTTCCAAAAAATGAAATTTTAAAAGTAGCGTTTGCGTTATATTCTAATACTAGTGATTTTAAAAGATTGTAAAATTGTGTTTCGAATAATCACTGTACATTCTGTGCATCTGCTTATGAGTTACAAGATACTTGTTACATGGTAGGCACATTAGGCATATTAGGCATACTTGAAAAGCATCCGAGGCGAGAATAGATCAAGTCCATTTGGCGGCTGTATCCCTTGATAGTCATTGAACTGAAGCTAAAAGTGTGTCGGCGTATTCTTAGTAACTACCATAGTGAGTTTTTATAAGGTGACCAGACATCCTCCTTTGAGGAGGACAGTCTTCCTTTTGAGGGGCTTGTCCTCCCAGATAATTATGTCCTCCTTTTGTCCTTTGAAAAAAATTGTCCTTCTTGTCCTACTTTGCCAAAAAAATATATCCCGCTGTTTTTTAAAGTAAACATTACAATCGTTAATTTTCAATCATTTTACGAATTTCAGCCTCTTAAGAAGCTTTCTATTTTGATAAATATATATATACATATATTGTTTGAACAAGTTTTGGCTCAGAAATTATAGTTTTCCAGTAATTTTTATAGTTTTATATAGAAAAAGCGATATTTTGGCTGGCCGCGGTACATCAAATCCCACTGATGGTGTGGATGTTTGTTTTCTCCATACTGGTTTATATGTAAGAATGGAATCAATGGTCTAAATATTCCCCTTAGAATAAAAATTCGAATTATTATTGTATTAAGGATATTTTTTGTCGAATCTTTAATGCTTTTTTACTTGGTTTTAATTTGTCAATGTTGGGATTGGATTTTTTCTCAAATGTCTAGAACACTTGTAATTACTTAACCCTCCGTTAGTCGCGTGGCGTCTGCTGGACGCCATGTAATATTATTTTCTTTTCACGCAGCAGATTTGGATATTTAGGAACTTCTCCTTTTGCGTATCTTATTATTTCAAGCTTATCTGTCCATCATTTAAACGTTTTTGGGTTTCGTCACCTCACCGGGTTATATAGTACTTTTTTTTATATTTTATGAGTCTGATAGACGCCACGCGACAACTTACGTTCCATTGGGTTACATCATTATTTTTGCGCTGTCCATTGCAATAATTTTTAATGTGTTATATTTTATTTATAACAAATATATATATATAGTATATTTGTTAATTTATTTACTTACTATATTTTGTTCTTTGTATTAGAGCTCTCATTGGGCTACTTTATATGGCTGGTTTCCTTAGAAACAGCAAACTGAATACAAGTGATTTGTAAAATACTAATAGTACTGGGATTGAATGTTTTCGTCTGGTAATGTCTCAGAAACGCTTTCATTTCCTTTTACAAAATACTCGTTTTGATGACAAAGTAACCAGGAATGAAAGAAAAGTTTCAGATAAACTTGTACCTGTGAGGGAAGCTTTTGGTATATTTGTTCATAACTGCCGTGAAAGTTATTCCTTGGGGGAATATGTAACTATAAATGAAATGTTGGCAAAATTCAGGGGAAGGTGCAGTTTTAGGCAATACATCCCCATCAAACCCGGAAAATATGGAACAAAGATATTTTTACTGGCAGACGCTAAAAACTTTTGCACAGCAAATTTAGAAATATATGCAGGGAAACAGCCATGGTCCATTTCAGGTTAGCAACAGTCCTTATGATGTTGTCAAAAGATTGATCATGCCAATTAGTGGTAGTGGACGTAATATTACCGCAGATAATTGGTTTACTAGTTGCGAACTACTTGCAGACTTTCTAAAAAGTGACAGGCTTACATATGTAGGTACAATAAGGAACAATAAAAGGCAGCTTCCACCCTCTTTTGCATCAGTACAAGGTCGGGAACCATTTACATCTCGTTTTGGTTTTCAAAAGCATTGCACTTTAATGTCTTACATACCCAAAGCAAGGAAAAATGTCCTCCTACTTTCGTCAATGCATCATGATTCTGCTATTGATGAAACAACAGGTACGGCAAAAAAAAACAGAAATAGTGACATTCTATAATGCTACGAAATCTGAAGTTGATGTCGTAGATAAATTATGCGCGACCTACTCTGTTTCAAGAAACATCAATCGGTGGCCTATGACTATATTTTATACAATGCTAAATGTAGGAGCAATAAATGCTCAGGTTATTTACCTAGAAAATAATAATACTGATTCCCAAAAACTTCGGAAGAGAAGATATTTCATTAAAACCCTTGCAAAAGAGTTAGTAGCAGAACACATACAAAAATGGTATCAAATTACCTGTTTACCAAGACAATTAAACAAAAGAACAGTACAACATAATATTCAGGTTGAAATTGAAAAGGAACACCCTGAGTCAAGTGCTGGCACCTCTAAACGATTACACAAGGAGACAGAGGAAAGAGAAAAACTGAGTAAAACTACTGCTCGACAAAGGTGTTACATTTGTGAGCGAAAAAAGAATCGCATGACAAAATATAAATGTATAAACTGTAACAATTATATTTGCTTAGAGCATTCTGAAAACATTTGTGTTAATTATACAAATATAACTGGTTAAACATTGTTTACGATGCGAAAAAATTTATATGTATGTCAGAGGAACGTGCGCTCAAATCTATTAACAATATATGATAATGTACATTAAAATTATAGATATTTTTGTACCAATTACATTACTTGTACCTTTGTAGTGAATAAATATTATCAATTTAAAGCATTCTCTGTAAGTCTGTACACTTCCTGAAGTAATAATTAAATGGAGTCTGATAGACGCCACGCGACTAAATGTGTTTTAAAAAGTGGTGCGACTAACGGAGGGTTAATGATAATGTGGAAAATGTTTAATTCACTTTTGAACTGCAGTAATCGAAATTTATGTGATTTGACTAATTATAATGTAAATCTATATATATATATATATATATATATATATATATATATATATATATATATATATATATATATATATAAGGTAAATATTATATGCAAATTACAAATTTAATAAATATATGATAAAAATAAATATGCCATAATTCAGAGCAAATAGCCATTCATGAGAATGAATTCATCATCATCATTTGTTTTGCTATTTTTTATATTTCTATTTTGTCTAGATTCTTTTTATCATTAGGAAGGGCATTATATAGTTCGCCACAGTAAAGATGAGGATTTCTTTTTAGGAGGTTTATTCGATGTGGTATTGTTTGAGTGTTATTTATACCTCTAGTTGAGTAGTTATCTATGGAGGAGTTTTGAGTAAATAGATGGAAATTTTCTTTGGTGAATGAAAAATATTGAATGCCATAAACCTGATATAGTGCATGGGCTCATTTACAACTATTATTTTATCAAAATAAATATGAAATAAGCCATGTAAATAGGTTTTTTCATCATCAAATTTGTCCTCCCTTTCTCCTTCTTTATTGTTAAAAATAACTGCATCTATCCTCCATTTCGGTAAAAACTATCTGGTCACCTTATTTTTTACCCATCCGTTATTTTAACAATGGGTGATGAAAAGGGTGTTGATAATGTTGAGAAAAAGGATTCTTTCAAATCCCAGGTTAACAGAGGAATCCAATGAAGTTGTCACATGAATTTTAAAATAGTCGTAGCTAAATTGGAGTTGTTAAAATCCACCAGAAATGAGAAATCAAGGATAACTGTTATGCTTGCAGTCATGGCAGACGGGCGAAAACTGACTCCCTACGTAATTTTATATCTTAAAAGGATACCAAAGGAAAAATTACCGTCGGGTGTAATCTTTCACATGCAGGAGAAGGGGTGGATGAATGAGGAAATTGTGTTAGATTGACTGAAGGTTGTTTGGGGTTGCGTTATATTCGAGGTTAAGTTTTTTCTTTAAAAACTTTCCAAAAATATTAGGATCCCATTATATTAGAGGTCGCTTTATATTTGGGACAATACGGTATATTTAAGTTTTTATATGTAATACATGTTCTAACTGTATTATTATGATTTTTTGTTTCATTATTTCTAATATCATCATCCACCATTCTTATTATTTTATTTTGACTAGCAATTAAGAATTTTTTATTTGTTTTATTGGCATTTCCCCAAATAGTTGTTCCATATCTTATTATAGATTCAAGTAATGAAAAGTATAATATCTTCTTAATATTTGTAGGAACTATATTTTATAAAATATAATTGGTAGGTTATTTTTCTTAAACAGTTATTTAGTTTTTTTATATGGACATCAAATCTATAATTTTAATCAATGATAACTCCTAAGTATTTATATTGTTTCACTTGTTCTAAATATTTACAATTGTATCTTACATCTGAGAAATTGTTTTGGGCACATTTATGTTAATGAAATCTACAATTTATAATTTTTCTCTTTGGAGTCATGTTTTTAATATGTATAGTTTTCAACTAATTAATATTAATTATTATTTCATTGTCATATGTCCATATAATGATATAATTTAGGTCTTTCTGCATGTTTATTTTAGCTACCTCAAAGTACAGCATCATCTGCATATAATATCAGTTCACAGTTTCCAATGCGGTTAAATATGCTGTTTATATAAATTGCGAAAAGTATAGGTTGGCATTTCCTATTTCAACTCTTTTTTCTCTACATAAAGTATCATTTAGTCTAACTCTCATGGCTCTGCTTCTTAAGTAGCTGCTAAACCAATCAAGAATTGTGCCCCTTTTGCCTATCTGCTGTAGCTTATTGATCATAATGTTAAAATTAATCAGGTCAAAATCCTATTTGAAGTCAATAAAAGTGAAAATTATTTGATTATTTTTATCATAGTTTTGATTTATTATTTCTGAAAAGTGTTAAAATGCCTCTTTTGTTACTAGTACTAGTACTAGAAATTATATTGTTTTTAGATATGAAGTCTATTAAATGTTTAGCTACAAGTTTTTACATTATTTTGCTAATTGATGGTAGTATAGAGATTGGTCTATAGTTATTAAAATAACTAAATGTTCCTCTTTTATGAATGGGTTTTATAATAGCAGCTTTTAAATTGTCTGGGACTGCACCATATTGTATACTGTTGTTTATTATTCTTGTTATTATAGGGATAATGACTTTGTTCTCTTTAATGTCTTTAATTATAATGTTATTTATGCCTGCATCTTTATTACTTAGTTCACTTACTATTGTAGTTATTGTATTCTCCATAGCCTCAGATATATAAATCCTGCTTTGCATGGAAAGATGTTTCATCCTGCTTAGTTTCAAATTGCAATTTAGTTTCAAATTTGTTATTTGAGAGGTGAATTCTTAAGTTTATATACTAAATCATTGACTTTAAAGCTATTGTTATGTTTAATTATTAAGTTATCAGCATTTGTAGATTTGAATTTACAGTTATTTTGTTAATTTCTTGCCACTTTTTTATATCTTTATTTATATGATAGAATCTGGACTTATAATAATTATTTTTCGATATTTTTTAGTTCTGATTGGACTCTATTACTTACACATGTATATTGATCTTTATATGTCACATTAGTCAAATTGATTTTCCACCTTCTGTAATATTTATATATAGTTTTTATTTGTTCAATTGGTTTGGCAGTCATCCAATCCTTTTATTTTAGTTTGAGATGAGAAGATCCTGTAGTTGACAATACACAGGTATTGTTTAGCTTCTTGTTTACATTCTAATATAATTCATTAGGATCATTTTCATTTAAGAGATATTCCCAATTAAACAATTCAATTTTGGCTTTGACTGAAATTGTCAAGGCAAGTTATTTTTTCTTTCTTTTGATTAGTGAAATATCTGTTACAATATTTTAGATTTCAGCCTATGATTTTATGGTCTGGTATTTTAGAGTGTATTATTTGTACTTCAGGAGTAGAAATTAGTCCTTTGTAGTAGATATGGTCAACGCATGGGCTAATTATTTGAAATCTAACTATTTCTTCTCTTGTATATTCTTTAATAATTCCTGCAAATCCATGGTAGGAAGCATATCTCTGTATTTAGTAGTTTGCATCTTTTGCCTTTATATTTATGTTCATATCACCTATGATAATAATTTCCTTTTATTTGAGTTACATAGATTCATATTTAGTTCAATTAATACATAATATTTTTCTGAAGTTAGGGGGTCTACTAAACTCCTAAAAGAAATTATCTCTAATTATCCTTCATCAACAAACCTATCATAGAATCAAAGTTAACAGTGCCTATGTCATATTCAATGAAGGTGAAATCATTTTTAACAAAAATTATCCCACCACCTCTTATTTATTCTCATTTTTGTGTACCTGACATATATAATTCCATTTGATATATATCCTCTTCATTCATCATAATATTGACTTCAGTCAGAACAATCAAAGCTATATTTATTTTCCATGATAGGTGGCGGCAAGTGATTTCAAATTTGTTCCAATTCATACTTTCTCATATACATAGTATATTGAGAAAGTATTGTTATCGTGAAAAAATTCGACTTTGAGATTTTGATGGAAATCCACATTTTAGGTGTCCCTTAGTCCAAAACAGTGGTTTTCGCAATGCAGCCTGTCTGTCTGTCGGTCTGTTCGCCATTCTAGGGCCCAAATGCATACATAAAATCGAATTATATCTCGTACTTGTGCAATATATCATCTTTTGCAGACACTTTTTCATAAAAATGTTATTTCACAAAAATAAACGGTAGTTTATTCTGGGCGATTTTTTGAAAAATTTTATTTACTCAAAAATGGCTGCAGAGAATCTAATTAAAATCAATCCAATTGTATAGCCTGATGTCACAAATAATACTACGCATGCCATATATCTCATTAACTCTCTATATGCCGTCCAGTGACATTAAAATGTACGCTAAGCTACCTGCCATATGAGTCACGCCTCCGCCGCGATCCATTCAAACTCTTACTACAGCCTTACGGTTGAATTAAATCGAATGATATCTCATATTTATGGATAATATCATTAATAAAAGATATTCTGATGAGATAAACGATATTGAGCAACAATTAAGGATACTTTATTCTTGGATATTTTGAAACAAAATTCGATTTACTCAAGAATGGCTATAAGGATTTCGTTTAAAATCCATCCAAACGTACAGCCTGATGTCACAAATAATACTAACTAAGCCATATGTCTCAATAAAGTTACTGTATATCGTCCAGTGGCATTATTTCTGTACATGACGCTCAGCGTACGCGACAGAGGGGAGGGGGAACCCGGGGATTCCCTAGTTTAAAATTCCATACTTCACTGTTAACGCCACGCGCTTATTAGTGAGAGGTATTAGACGTGACAGGTTGATGGTGTCAGTCAATTTGGTTCTGTTGCTACGCATCATTAATATAATTGGCAGTGAATTGCCAAGCACACAGAGTTAATTTCGGGGCAAAACGTGTAGTGAGATCAAACGTGTATGAGAAACTTTGTGCAATGTATATTGCGCCGTTTATTTTAATGAACCTAATCTTTAGATGAAATTGATGGAATGATATGATCCGAAGATCCTATGCAGACAGGCATAAGCTGTGAAAGTTGGAACAATTTTTGAAACGTTTCAAAAATTGTTCTAATCTTTAGATGAAATACAGCAAAGTTATTATTAAGGGTATACTGTTATTAATTATAGATTCGTATATTTTATAGTTAATTTTACGTTTTAATCTTTTCCAAACCTTCCATTGTAAATGTAATTAAATGTTTAGTCGGGAATAATTATATGCTGGTATCGATTTTGTTTAGATATTCATCAGTGTTGATTATCAGCAGTCTCTCATTTTCTTCCTTTCTATCATAAGTGAAACAATTTTTTATCCAAACAAACTTATACGATATCTAGCATGTTTATTTACATTGTTCCCTGGTTTTCAGAATAGGTCTCAATAATATTTGGTTAAGGCCTCATTGACATAAATTCTGCTATTATTATTAAGGCTCAAAATGTCGTCATTTGTTAATAGTTTTCGGTTTAGCCAAATATTTTTTATTTTCTTTGAAACGAAACTTACCACAATTTTACTTTTGTTATATGCTCGGCGATTTTTAACTACATACACATTATCTATATCATTTTCGCTAAAATGTTCTATAGGCAATATTATTAACTATACCATTAATATCCCTTTCTTTAAAATCCTCGTCTATGCTCACAATACCTAATGTTTTTTCTAAGTTATCTTCATCTAATCTATTCACCTTGTTTTCTAAATTGATAATAGTTTTATCTTTTTCACATAGTTCATCTCTTAGTTGTACTATAGTAAGATTCAGATCATTAATTTCTATTGTAACTATTCAATTTCTCAGTAATGCATCATATTTTTCACTTAGAATGTTTATACACATGAAAATCCGAGCAGAGTTTCATAAATTTGCATTTTAAAATTAGTTATAATTCAGATGGAAACTCGGGACGAAAACATTTTTATAGCTTAAAGAATGAATTTTTAAAATTTTTGATGACTAAATTCAAATTGGTGCCGAATTGACGAAGAAATATGTTTTTAATCGGAAAGCAGATGCTCAACAATAAAGAACTTCAGCTACCATAGCAACCAGGGCAGTGCTTTTCAATGGGAATCCGTATTATAATGGCATCACTTTAATGCTTTTTAATGGGGAAATTCTTATTGTCACATTGATTTTAACCAGAGACATACATATGATGCCGTCATAATTTTAAAACGCGATATATGTTATTAATTAAAAGAACTCCTTTCAATTATGTGGGTTGATGAACTGTATATAATAATAGCTTTAATTTAGTGCTTCTAAAGGGAATCAGTGGATTGTATTATAATGCAACTAATTTAAAATTACGGCGTAAACTTATAACGACGTCAAAATCCAAAAAACAGGAAATATTAGAGAATTGTGAAAAAAGTAATGTGTTGGAGCTGAAATTTTAAAGTTATTTAGAGCTTACTGCACATAACCAAATAAACAATTGTAATCTCAATGAATATGTTGTTGCGGCCGTTAAAATTTTTTAAATTTCAAACAAATAGATAAATATTATTTCACTTATAGATAAGCTACAACTTTTAAATTTGGCAGAAATATATGGTTATAGTACCCTGCTGTAGAAAAAATATAATATTCTTAAAATTGCAAATTTTAGAGATTGTTTTACTCTATTATTGTTACATAAGGAAAGAACGAAATCTGTATGGAGGTGAAATGTTTAGAATTAAAAAAATATTTCCAATGATGAAATATCTCTCTGAGAAAGTATAGTTTTTTCAAGGTGAGATGCTTGCAGAATGCAAGCACCTTTTACTAGTATATCTATAATAATATAGCTACTTGTGCCTCACTCACTGACACAAAACTCTAAGGTAGTTCTAGAAAGGCTAGAAATCTGAAATTTGACAGGTTGGTAGGTCGAGTGACACAACCGACGAGAAAAATCGAAAATCACAAAAAAGTTAATATTTAAGGGGTCTTTTTATCCTCAATGTTCCATTTCAATATCCTATAAGAAAAGCATGGGATTCAGTGCAAGGCTTTCTAAAAATGCATTTTTAAATTACTTTAAATTAAGATACGAATTCGGGAAAAGAACAGCTGTCTATCTGAAAGAACGGAGTTCTTAATTTTTGAAAGTAGAATTAAAATAACTACCGAATTAGCGTAAATATCTGCTTTTATTCGAAAAAAGTGAATTTTTTCCTATTTTCAACAATGAAAATATTGAAATACTATGGCAATGACCTCAATGCTTTTAACGAGATCTGATATTATACGTTACGATTGCAGTGATTTAAATTAATTCCGTCATAACGAATTACAGTTGAACTTCCATAACTCAAATAAAAAGTACTAATTATTCTAGTACTAGAAAATTAATGTAATGGAAATATATTTTTAAATATTTGTATCTATACAGTGAAACTTCTATAACTCGAATCTCAAATGAATGCAAAAATTATTCGAGTTATAGATAATTCGAGTCGCGGAATTATATTTTTTCATTTTTCTTTAATTGAATTAACATCAAATTTATTAAATCGAATTCATTAAATATTAATGCAAAAAATTATGCAGAATTAATAACTGCAAATAGTAAACAGAGAGCTGTAAATACATAATAGTGCAATCAGACAGGAGCACCATTCTTTTGTGAACTCATTACACCTAGTAGAGCTTTCAACTATAACATAACTTTTAATAATGACGATATTTGTTCATTATTAACGGCAGTGTGGAGAACTGTGGGTAATTAAGACTGTGGGCTACTTTTGAGAAAACGTAAATTTAAGGTAAATTAAAAGGTACGTGGATTTTCTCCGTTATTGCGAGTGTTCAGTTTGATCGAAACTATAGGTTTAATATAAAAACTTAAACTTAAAAAATAATTTAAACTTTAAAATGTTAGCAACAACACTTTTCTAATTGTATAGATTGTATTTATCCCCTTTTCTATTAGACTGTGATATTAAAATTCACACTGAGCACTTATGTAGTCAATCAGAGCGATGAATTTGGAGCGGTTTTGCATACATTCAGGGACAAGCAGGAAAACCGCGGATACTGGAAACTGCGGTTGGAGAGGGACTACTGTAATAGTTTTCATTTTCTGCGAAATTAAGGCATCTATCCGGAATTTTTAAATTCTCTGGAAATCAGCTCACTACCATGTTTTCGAATTTCAAGTTTCATGGCTCAGATCGCCCTTTTTAAGCAATAACTATAATGATCATTAAGACAATAGCCTATATGTTACACTGAAAGTTAAGTAAAAATTTGTATATTTTGTGTGTTAGGCGTCATTATCCGTGCCTTTTAGTACGTATCCGGATAAAAAAAGGTAATTTAAAATTGTCACGTTATCATATGTATACGTCGTTGGCTGAAATAAAATGAATTATAATGCAGTCTAAGCATTAACTCAATGCTCATGAAATATGGAAAATCAATTCCCATTGAAAGGCTTTGGAGTCGTTGCTATGGTAGTTAATATTTTTCATTGTTGAAAACCGAAAACATTTTAATAATTTTATGATTAAAATCGAATTTTTACGCAAATTCAGCAGGTATTTGAATTATGTTTTCAAGAAAAATAAACTTTATTCTTTTGTTCACAGTATGGTGCATGTCTCGACTTTGTATCAATTGTAAATAATTTAAAAAAGAAATTTTACATAGCTCTGCACCGTTTTTAATGCTTTTCTTGTGAGTATTTAAGATTGGACATTGGGGTCAAAAACACCCCTTAAATATAACATTTTCTGGCATTTCGGATTTTTCATGTCAAATTTTGTATATCCTATAATATATATATATCCTATATCCAATACATGTAAGAAACCACCATTTATAATGATGTGAAGTTAATATAAAAGTTACTAATAAAAGTTGTTAATAAAAGTTGTTAATAAAAGTTATTTATAAAAGTTATTAATAAAAATTATTAATAAAAACAAATCATATAAGAGTATGGGAGAGAAAAATAAATATTTTTAATTGTTCTTTGTCGATAGAACCGTCGTAGCGATTGATGTAAACAAATTGTGTGATGTAATGCTTGCAATTTTCTCGAATTTTTATCTCCGAAACTATTACTCGTTTATATGGTCTCGCGATCATCTTTGTAGTATAATGTCCTCTATTCGAATATATTTTGTAATCTATACCTTACGGATCATATAAGAGCTGGGGAGAGAAAAATATGGTATTTAATTGTTGCTTGACGGATACCATTTAACGAGATTCGAGTATAAGTTTATAAATATTCTTATATAAAGTGCTCCCATGAGCTTATGAGTAATTATATAAAGTCGAAATTCTAATTAACGTATTTAGTCCAAAATCATAATTGGGCGATAAATTTGAATATTGATCACTCGTATTTAATTGAATTTAAATCCGTCCAGCGGTTTAGGAGACAAAAGTTACGGAAGGACGAGACGTGCCCATAAGGCGTTCCGGTACTACCGCTTCGCTGTTAAAGAACGCTTAAAAAGGATAAAGACAAAGATGTAGTGAGAGAGAAGAAGACTGTACAGGAAGGGGAAAGGGAGTGATAGATAGATAATGGTCTTTATTAGGGTCAGATTGAGACTAGGAAGTCTATTTTTCCAGAGAAGGGGTGAGGGAGAGAGAATGGGAGGGGGGAGGATGGGAGAGAGGATGTGAGAAAAGGAGGAAGAATAGGACGTACCTTAAATTTAATACTTAATCCACGCATACCCGTCATATTTTACGGGCAGTTACGCTAGTATGTTAATATTTTTGTTCCCATATCCCCAGAGATGCACGTACTCCAGGTTGAATACAACTTATTTATATTATTTAAAATAAGTACATTCTTCTTTTTTAATACAATACTAAGATATTAACTTATTGTATAAATAATATCGTGGCACATCGCAGAATCAATTAGGCTCTTTCCGAGAGAATGCGATCGGAACATAGAAAAGGAGGAAGCTATCACGGGGTAGTTTGTTTATAGTTTTGTACGCTACCGTTAATTTTCCATGGCGGGAATATTGCTTATAACTAACGCAAAAAATAATTTGTCACTAGAAATATTTTAATAATTTCAATGATGTCATTATATTTTATGTTAGCCTTTGCATCGAAACTTCAGCAATGAATTACTTTGAATATATTTTTCGTGTCGAATATACTGTTGAAATAAAATATATTAAAAAGAGACACTTATTCCGCCCCGAATGATTTCCCTTCCATTTGACGTCGACAACAATTTGTTGTCTATACCGATAGGCTAAATATCTTGAAATAAATAACAAGCATACAATAATCTTTGATTCTTGTCCATTTTTAGAAAATATGTTTATCAAATATGACTAGGATTGTTTGATGTTTATTTAAATTGCTATAAAAACTAACCCGCGCAAAAGACGAATGTAAGAATAAGTTTAAGACAAAAATGCGGTGCGTTTCTCCTTCTGTATCTTGCAAAACAAGACTGGTGGATGGTACATAAAATACGTTCTCTTGAATCGGAGATCTCGAGATAAAATGTAACATTGGAAAAGCCCCTTTAGAGGAATTCAGAAATCTCTTTCATGTGACGTTCAGGGGACTTAGCGTGGTACAAAACAGCGGAAAGTATACCATTATCTTTAATTAAATCTGCAGAAATTCCCTTTTCTCACTAGGCGCTCCCGTCAATGGAGGGAGCCTTTTCGGCATGTGATATCTTAAGGAAGCGGTGAAGGCCGTATTAGGGGAGCGACTGTTTGTTGTTGAGGATTAGTGACTCGGGTAAAAGCAGCACATTTTATTTCTTTTGTTCTTTTCTAGCGCATTTGGACGCCATGACTGCACAGCGTGAGGCTAGGGCGAGAGATGCCTGGGAAATGCAAGATGAAGCAAGCCTCTGGCTTTAGAGAAATCTCGCCTTCCTCTTGCAATATTTGTTTGAATCTAATAACACGACGAATATTTAGTTTGCTTTGAAAAAAACTATAAATATACGATCGGAGTGGTATCTCGTGTAACTATATCATATGACAGAATCTACAATTAAAATGAGCAAGTTTAATTATACATTTTATATTACTTTAAATATTTTTTATTTTTCTAATTTGCTAATTTATTTGCGGTTTCAATCTGACCTGTGATTTTTATATTTTATCAACTAAATATAATCCACGCTGTTTATTCGTTATAAAAGCATCAGTATTTGCTCATTATTGGCCATGTTCATCTTCTTCTGTGTGATTTGTTGACTGGATTTATTTCGGACAATGAAATACTTTTGTTATATTTTCAATAAATTGTCGTACTTCAGGAGATATTATTGATACAACTTTTTAAAAACTTTTAATAGCAGAAAAATTCTAAATTTCCATGGTTATATTGTCTAGCTAAATAAATACGCATAAAATATAGTTGTATATAGGCTCAAATTAACCATGGTGAAAGGAAAGGAAACGTTATTCTGTTCGCTATCTTGCAAAGTGGTTCCTACACACATTAGTGGACGACTCGAATTTGTGGAGTAATGTTTATTCATACTCCTGAGAGTGATATTTCCGGAGTTGGGAAACGCATGCAATCATACATAACACGGCACTTGGAAACAGAGCGTGAACTATCTTCTTCCTCTTGCTCGGGGTGCAAATCTTCGTACTTTCCGTGGTTTGCTACAACTCGGGTTTTCCTCCCCCTCTCCACTTGCATCCCCGTGATCCTTATCTGGGGAATGCAATTGGCTGGGTAAATCACGGCGAGGGCAGTGAGACGTTCACTCACGCGACATTTGTTACCTGATAGAGAATACTTCTTTGATTCGTCTGGTGTGGCCCTTGTTCGTGTGCTCCTTTAATATTGCGAGCATCGGGCAGATATTTGGGAGAGATTTTAATTACGGACTCGGTAAGCGAGTTTAAATTTAACAATGGGCTCGTACGAGCCCAACCAAGCCCACGGCAGCTCACCCCTGGTTAAAGGCTTGTTCACATTATGGGACAGGTCGCGGTCAGGTCACGGTCCGGGTAAGGATAGGGCATTAACACTTTTTGGGGAAAGCATTCACACTTGTAGGTAAGGTCTGGGTCAGGGCACAGACATGTTTTGATGAGAAGATTAACACAATGTTCCAAGATATCGAACAATTGGGATGCAGAAGTGTACAGAATTATATATATATATATATATATATATATATATATATATATATATATATATGGATGTCAACAAGGTGTTGGGATGAGGAAACCCAGTGAGCACTCACCAATCAGACGACTTCAGGTTGGCGAGGCCCCGGGGATGTCGAAGCGACACACGTAAAATAACACAAAAACACAGAAACATCACAAACGTAAAGCTTTCGGAACTACTCCTTCTTTTTGTGTTATTTTACGTGTGTCGCTTCGACATCCCCGGGGCCTCGCCAACCTGAAGTCGTCTGATTGGTGAGTGCTCACTGGGTTTCCTCATCCCAACACCTTGTTGACATCCATACATCTATTTTACCTTTCCTTTTCCGTAAGTTGTTATATATATATATATATATATATATATATATATATATATATATAAACAAATGCATATAATTTCATAATGACCTTGTAAATATAATATGTAAAATAATAGCCATATTTAATATATTATAACGCTATGTCCCTGCCTGTCTGAGTGCATGCCTTCGACCGAAGCCTTGAGTGACATCACCTCCTGGTATAAACGCAAATAAATCAAGAACGGTCGGCTCGATTTAGATGAATCTTTCACCTGAATACTTGGCGCGAACTCTTGCAGGTTGTATGTAGGTAGTTGTATCCCAACAAGGCGCGGATTAAATACCGGGTTAGTTTTAATTTTAGATTCTATTAACACGTTATCGGCTGGAATACGATGTATAGACCTTTAATCTATTGCGCTTTAAAATATCTTAAAATCGAGATTTTGACTCAAGATTTAAACTATTTAACGTAGAAAGAAACAAATATTCTTATTCTACCGTCGGTTCTATTGTTTAAATTGTATTTGCACATATTACTTTCTCCGTACGTATCGTAATAAAAATTAAAACCCCCCAAAAATTATATCACAAGTTTTACAACCCCAATTCATATTCAGATTCCATGTAAAAATACAGGATTTAGTATTTATTCATAAAACATTAAGATTTTATTTCTGTACATTACCCATAAATTTTACTCGTTTTTGATGTTTTCATTACTTTTATCTAAATTCAGTAAGGTTGCATGAAATAAACTATTCTATTTGAAAAATATGAAAGGTGTAATTTGGAAAAAATAATGTTTTATCTTCGATTAAATGAAAGCGTTTTAAATTATTCAAATTATTTCTTTTACTTTCTCGTACTACATTTTATCAAAAGGATTTTCCAAATGTTTTTCTACTGAAATTACAGAAGCCTATCTTCCCTAAATTAAATTTTAGTAACAAATGCGTTTTTAATATTTGTTCGAGAAACCAAGGACGTCACGCAATCAAAAAACCCGCTCCCCCTCGTCACGATCCGTCACAAAATTATCAACCCTTCTCCCATAAAACGTGGTGTTATTTATAGATGTCTCCCAATAGGCAGCGTATTCAAGATCACTTCGGCAGGACATGGTTGGGTCTCGGGACAAAAGTTGCCACCTTGAGCGACCAAGATGTTCTGACCGATACCTGACCTTTCCTACAAGAGTGAACGCCGTTCTACATTCCCAATTGAATTTACATTGAAAACAGGATATTTATATTTTATCTAAAATGTCCGGACTGTGACTTGAGGGCGACCAGTCCCATAGTGCGAACTATCCCCAAGGATATGGCGGCAAATATTCCCCATTTTCTAATATGGCCCTCTCACTTATTTCGTCAAGTACGTGAAGCCATCACTCGAAAATTTCTTTTGAAGTTTATGGCTGCATCCGACAGCTAACCTCTGTGAAATCAATCACAGAAATTTTTTTGAAAGGGCGAGTTTTTAAAATCATCAGCTTTATCTCATTATTGTTAAGAAGGGTGGAGATGTATAAAACGCGGCCATCGCAGTTAGCTGTTTATATGATCAATATTCTCTTAATATTTATTACGCGTTGTCGCGGCAACGTGGCATGAGGTAGTGGCAGACATATCGACTTTTGAGGAAACTCCTGTTAGGGTCCCTCTCATGGGTCCAAAGATGGCCCTGTTGATATCAAGGTATCAATCAAGGCAACCAAATTTCAGCTATGAATTGAGCTCGATGATTCTCTTTTGAACTGACAGAAATACCTCTCCTTAGCGGGTACCCTCAGTACTTAGCCAACGCAATTTCTGTGGAACGCAAGCACAGGTGAGCCCCACTTAACGCGGCCCCGGCCAACGCGGATTTTATTTCAAATTCAATTAAAATATATATATACCGCAGGCTATTATCTTATGATTTTTTAAATTTCGCACTAATCTAATTTCATGAAGTATCCTAAATATTGCGATACTTCAGCAGTGTTGCATAATATTGCATTGTCTGGTGGCCAATTTAATTTTTTTCCCTGTAAATTTCACGGGTCTAACACAAAAAGTATATCTTCTTAGGCGGAAAACATTTGAAAAACGGAAATAGAAATATGATTCATATTTCTTTGGCATCATTAGATCGCAATGAATGTTTTTGATGGTTTATATTTTTTAAATCTATAATTTTCGACAATTACTTTATTTCAATGTTAATGTACCGTTTTAAAATATCATTATAAATAATAATAAAACAATAACGCACGCATCAAAAAATACTTTTTACATAGGTATGAAGAACATGCGGTGCGCTTGGAGGGATATTAATGTTTAAATTCTCATAATGTATAATAATATATAAATTGCAGAAAACCCAACACGCTCTACTATGGGTTTGATCTATAAGCGGAGCTGAAAGAGCATCTTGGTTTTTCCCCATCGGCTATTACCTCCCTTTCACTATTCCACCTCTAATGTGTCAGAATCTACGGCGACTTGGGTTTTAGCGGTCGAAATGTACGACTTTTGTCAGTTGTAGTCTTAACGCAGACCTATTTCACTATCTTTGTTCGCTGAGTTATTTATTCTTTAACTTTCTGTTGAATTTTATGTCGAAGAGTTCAAGTATAACTAACAATTGTTGAAAAAGTAGAGGCAGGCAATGTTGTTACAGCAGTTGATTACGGGTTGGCAGAGTCTACAGTCAGGACAATTATGAAAAGCAAAGACAAATTACTAAAGGCTGGCGAGAGTGTTACGCTATTAACAGCCACCAAATTTTCTCGCACTCGGAGTTCGTTAACGATGGAAATGGATAATTTAGTAGGTAAATTGATAGAAGATTTGAATCAGCGCTCTATGCCTGTGTCTACACAAATCATTATTAATATAGCAGTTAGTCTTTGGGATGGCTTAAAATGACTTTACACCAGTGAGTGTCGTGAAGCGGAGCTGCGACGGACCATTTGAATGCTACCGACAAGTTTTACGTAATAAGGAGAAAAAAGCTAAGCAGTCGACCCTGGACTCTTTTTTAATAAAACTTCGTAGGTGCTCCGAAAAATATTTTGAAATCATGTACATTTACCGCTAAAAAGCTTTTTTGTCTTACTGTTTACTAGGTAATTGTATAGTTTATTTAATAAATTACGTTCTAAAAGTCTGTTAGAAATGTTTTACATTGAATGTGTGTCCATAAATACTATTTGGGAAGTTATTTCTCTCTGGGCGCCTAAAGGTTATGGTCCCCCGGCGAACGCGGATTTTCGCTTAACGCGGAGTCTCAGAAACGCATCCCCCGCGTTAATCGGGGCTCACCTGTATTACTTCTGCTCATTATATGAAGTTAATACTCTTTTCTAAGAAACCTGCTTTCCATTAGGCTTGCGATATCGCAACTTATTTTTAGAGGTGCCACGAAATAGTAATAAATAAATCAACGATTTGGATGTATTGATAGGTAATTAGGGTAATAAGTTATACTTTAATAAATTGATTTTGGTTTAGTACCAACAAATGGATCCGCCCCAAGATTGTAATACCCATGTTCATACGGGTATAAAAACCTTGTGTTGTGTCGCGAAATTCTCTTTATCTTTGAAAGGGTGCCGCGCCTACATAGATTTTGTGAACCACTGCCCTAGAATAATACCCGTTTCTCTACTATTCCTTTCCTTCTCATTTGTTGCGTCACGCTGCTGTATCATCGACAAACGGACGATTCCATCGATTCCAGTCAAATCTCCGCTGCGGTCGTCCAAGCAGCACTCGTTTGCGTATTTTATGCCTCTTGGGACGAATTTAGCTCGGCTCCTTTCAAATGTCTCGAGAGAACGCCGGCTTTACTGGAACCTTGCATCTAACAGAACCCTTCCTGTCCTTGTCTAGTTGAAAGAGTTTTGCTCGCAGTTATTCTACATAACCCCACCTCAGCAAATACCTCCGCCCAAAAATAAGAGCCGCTTTTTTATCATACTTGATTCCTTTTACAGAAGTTGGTCAATGTCACTCCCTTCCTTCCCTGAAACATTCTCCCTCACTTGAGTGACTTTAAATTCGCTCTGGTCATAATCAGAATATGATATACGTTACTCATCATTGTATTTTCTCAAACGAGTCATTCCTTCTTACTCTAGGGATTGAAATGAATCGCTTTCCCTTGCTTGGTTAACTATAGCAGGTCAGTATTAAATAATCAGTACACCATGCATTGCATAAACTTCCTAGCATCCGTAAGCTTATAATCCACCCATAGATGTTACTGGTTACACTAATAAGTATATACGCAGTTAGCTTGGAGGAAGCTGGGAGCAAAACTCGATAATTTACGATGTCATTAGACCCCATATACTTATTTCTTTTGAGAACTATAGCATATGAGTTGTTGCTTCTGACAATAACCTGTATAACTGTATGAATTTAAATCTAAATCTATCCAGCCATTGAGTAAATTTAAATTTTGTGGAAATCGACAAGAATACACTAATGCCAATTTTTTGTGTTATGGCTAATGTTAACAAGGCTTCCATTCGAGTAACGCTCGTTATAAATACGATAATTTATCAGATTCTATGAAAACGTTTGGACCTTAGACACAGGCGACAAACGGAATCGCAAGGAACCATTTTTTCGGACCTAAAACGTGCATATTCACCAAAATATCGAATTAGTTCACCATCATAAAATTCCATTCATATAAAGTTAATGGCCGAGGCCAAGACTTCGTGGAATTCCATAATCAAATAAAACCTCTCTTTTTGGTATATATTGCCTATTTTTGAATGCTTATTACCTGATGATGGTGATTACTAACCGAAATCGATCGTGCCATGCATATTTTTTGTGGAAATTAGCAAAAGTTCTATAATAAAATATACAATCCACTATTATTATTTTTTATTTAATTGATATACTTAAAATACGATAAAAAAGAAATACGGCAACAAAGACTCAATAATTAGCGCATTTCAAAATGCATATTATCGTTTTAATGAATTAAGTTCCCCCAATAATAGAATAATTCAGTGACGGATAAATTGCTAATTTTACAAGTCCCGTGAGAGTATATTCAGACCAACTTTACTAGTTAAATGAAAACTGGAAAAGTCCAAATCACCAAAAATCGCTGCCAGCAAACAAAAGTTAATCCGTTGGCATAGCACCGAGTTGCAGTAATTTTCCCTCAGCTCAATTAAAATAATAGATGTTATCTTACCTCCATGCGAAACTTAATTACGGGTGATGTTCAAGTCACTTTTCATCCACACACGCCGTAATAGTGAGGCGAAACCTCACCGCCCCTGCCTAGTTGCCTGGTTGCGCATCTAAATTGGAGTGGTGGCCGCTTCTCGCCGCCGTATATCTTCGGTTGAATGTGGGGCCACCTGTGGTAGGTAATCGAATTCATTTGGACACTTCGAGAAGCAAACTGGTGAAAGCCAAATACTCCGCGTAAGCTGACCACCAAATTTTAGGAACAGCGCCACAAAACAGAAATTCTGAGAAGCTAGTTGCAACTGCTCAGCCCACGGGCCATTCGATGCCCATTCAAATTCACACGCGCGCACACACACATTCACTCTTGAGGCAGGGAGGGCGGGAAGCCTGGCGACGGCATTAACCTACTTTTTTTCGAGGGTTCCACATTGCTTAACTTAACTTCCGACGGACAGACGGGATGCTTATTGGCATTTCCTCTTCATACCGCAAAGTACAGGTCGTTTGAAAAACAAGCCACCACCAAGATTCGAACCCGGGTCCACTCCGTGGAGAGTCAATCCTCGAACCGCTCCTCCACCCCTCCCCGTCTCCCTTGAATCGTCCTGAAAATTACCTCTACATGCACTCTTCCTCTTTAGGGGAATTTAAATGTTACGGAGATGGAATTTTAGCACCGCACAGATGGTCAGCAATGGCCCACGCTGGCGGCGGAATCTGGCAAATTTCCAAAAATACCCTCTTTACGCTGTCCCAGCAGATGTGTCCTTTCAGATCCGTGCATGGAATTTTTCGAAGATTCACGTTGCTTTTATTTATTTTAAATATTCATAATAAGGGTTTATTTATTTATTTTAAATATTCATAATAAGGGTTTATTTATTTATTTTAAATATTCATAATAAGGGTTTATTTATTTATTTTAAATATTCATAATAACCGGTTATCTGTCTTTTACAATGAGCGTAATGACGTTAAAAACAATCGTATATAAGCATGCCATTGGAAGGATTCGAACCAGCGATCACAGAATTCCTAAATAGACCACCTATCTACCGCATTTCATCAATTGAAATTTTGAACGGTAGTGACAAAACCATATAAAAAACTTGATGCTCCAAAAATCTAGTTACGGCAGTACAACAGTCACAAGTAATCCTCATAAGCGATAAACTGTAATTAACATGTTTAATTCAAAATGATTTTAAATTTATATGGATGAAGATAGAAATGTATTTTAATGATTGTACTCAAAAGTTAATTAAATATTATAGAAAAAAATGATTATATGGCTAATTTTCTAAATTTTTAAGATGAATATACACATGAACGTCGAGGTAGATCAGGGAAATTTTTTAACTGGATTATATCTTAATTAAAGATAGAATCAGAAACTCTGCAAAGAGTGCGTACGCACACTCGGGAATGACATCGACTCAGACCGCAATCTTGTGGTAGAAATATCAACGACCTACAAAATAGTAAAAAAAAACAGCAATGACGAATAGATGGAATATAAATAAGCCTAAGGAAATGAAAAAAGGAGGGCTCACAAATGCTTTAGAGGCAAATATGAAGGAATTTAAATATAAAGAACCAGTAGATACATATGGAATATGGGAAAGAATAAATTCCTGTATTAAAAAGACAGCGACTGAAACGATTGGATATAAAAAGGAAAACAGAGCAAAGAAAACATGGATAACTCAGAAAATGATAAATATAATGTTTGATAGAAGGAAGCGGAAATACGTTAATGATGAAGATGGTAGAATAAAATATAAGAAATTAAATAATGAGCTTAGGAGAATAACAAACGAAGCACGTGAAAAGGAAATAGAATAAGGATGTTAAACTGTGAGAAGAAAGGGAAGCGAGGAGTACAGGATATTGAAGGGAGTAACGGAAGAAAAATGATTGACGAAAAAGTTATTTTGAAGAAATGACAGGAGCATATTCAAGAATTATATAATTTGAAACAAAGAAAACATGCAGGAAATAAGAAGGGAGCTGGAACTGGCTAATAATGAGGAACGTTATAAAATAATGATTGATGAAATGAAATATACTATGAGAGAGCTTAAAAATCGAAAATCGCAGAGCATTGATGAAATACTATCTGTATTTCTAAAAGCACTGTGTAATTCTGGGAGAAAACAATTGCTTCAGCTTTGTAATGTATAATAATAAAAGAAGCCGAGTATTTGGGGTGTGTCTGTGGCAGTCGTAACTCTTCAGAAAATAAACGTAGGAGCTTCAAAATTTGGCAGCAGCTTCAGGTTGATACTGAGAATTGCAGGGCCAAAATAATTCAAATCAGCCCAAGGAGGCCCGAGGAGCCTCCTAGAACGTTCGATATAAATTTAGGTTTTTAATGATATCTCAGCAACCAATTGGCCTATTTCGATGATACCTTCACTAATATCAATATTTTGGTGCAATGCACTTTCCAGCCGTAAATAAAAGGCGTGAACATGTTTTACGTTTTCTCAACTATTATAAGATAGAACACTGATGATGATGATGATACTTGGTGTTTGACCTTCGAATTTATAAAAATGGATGTAAATGAACATACTTAGCGAAATAGGAAAATTCACTCAGTATACTACTGTGATCATGTAATCAAGGATAATCTCAAGATAATGAATAAGAAGGGAAAGCGTTATTTTATTATAACCTTTAGTAAGCCATTACATGCATGTACACAAAATATAATAAATTTCAAGATTTTCTCGGTGAATTAGTCCAATAGAAGCATAGAGCGTACCTTCATCGATTTTTAGCTTCAAGAAGCATTTAAATTATCTTAAACACCGTTAAGGATTTATTTAGGAACTTTGTAATCTAAGAAGGATTTCGGTTCACCACAAACATTGTTCGTCAAATCAATTTCACTCTGAAATAAAATTCACTCAGCCATGCCAATGACTAGGCTTTTTTAAAAGGTATGTAATTATAAATACGGCACGGCCGATCACAAGACATGTCAAGAAGATAGCAAATTGAGATTAAAATACGCTCTCTCCCGAACCTCAGAAGAGTTCTGCTTTTGACCTCTTAGGGGTCGTTATGGATGCGCTCTGAAGCAACTTATTGCGCGGTATGAGGTCTGCGTGCAAAGACCTGTGTCTAGAGTGTCGAGGTGACGTCATGGGCAGATGGGGATACTCTGCCTGGTATTCCTGCTTCGCAAGCAGCGTCACCGGACACTCGAAGTTCACGTTGCCATCCTCTCCTTCGTTTGCTTCCAGATTGGCGTTTTCGTCGTTGGTCGCCACCGCCGTGGGCTCGCAGTCGTTTGCCGCTTCCATGGGCCCGTACATGTCGTAGGGAGAGGTCGCGTCGGCACAGCGGACATCTTCGACCGAGCGCAGCGCTGCCAGCACCGCGGCTTGGTGAGGGATGCCCAGCGGCGTGGCCCTGCCGGAGAGATCGCTTCCTCCGCCCGAACCGAATCCCGCCACGTCCCTGAAGAGATCCATGACGTTGAACCTCTCGGACACTCGCTGCTGCCTCTCGCTTCCACCGAACACGCGACTGCGCAGCTCGAATTCCGACGCCTTCTTGCGGCGGTGGGGGAGTCGTTGGGGCGTCCCTCCGGGGCTGTCGACGTCCGAACCGGGAGCCGAGTGGGTCGCGTCGTTACTTCCCCTCCTGCTCCTCCGCCTCTGCTGCGGCTGCTCGCTCTCGAAGGCCGAATCGGGCGTGCTCTCGGAACTGTCCGTCTTGCCCCCGATGCGGAGTGGGGACTTGTTCTTCGTCCCCGACCTTTTCGAGGATGTCCTCCACGTCTCGTCGTCCGTCGCCGTTCCCCTGCCCTTCCTCTTCTTCTTGGTGCACGCCTTTTGCTTACCGCTTTCCTCCCCGCCGGACTGCGAAGCGGACGGCGGACTGTCCTTGCCCTTGCCCAGGGTTTCGAAGAACTCCTTTGCGCGGGTGAACCGCTTCTTGCTCTCGTCCGTCTTGCGAGGCGAACCGAGGTCTCCGCTGCCCCGCCTCCTCAGGAGTAGCGGCGAATGCGACCGGATGGCTGTTACGTCGGAGTGGCGCCGAATGGCGGCGGCGGGCGTGGAGAGGAAAGAGCGCGGTGGTTCGGCCGCGTCGCTTTCGGAATCGGGAGAGGAGGCTGCTGACGGCGGCGGTTTCTTCTTCTGCATAGGCGCTGTACCTGGCGAAAGGAAGACGTAGGGATCGATCAAACATTGAAACTGTTTAGTAAGCGCCCACTGGAACGAACGAACGGATAATTTCCCATGCTATGAAGTACGACTCGAATTGAGAAGAGATTTAACCGTTAATTAATGGATGGCTCTTTTGATATGTTCACAAATTAAAGTCTCGCGAGAAGGTTAAGTAGGAATGTTTGTGCTAGATTTTTTTATATTATTTGCTTAAATAATAGTGGAACAATATATAATACAACTGCCTTGTAAAGATCATTGATTTTCTTCATCGTTTCAATTAAAATAATTTCTTATTTAAAAAAATTATAAGCAACAATATTTTCTTGATGGTTCTCAAACATTCTTTATTATCACTATTTTATTTTCCATTAATGCATTACTCAAAGCATTGTCCAACCTAATTAATATTGTTGCCTTGGAGATTAAATTTAGGAGAGCACAAATTTATAACACCGTTTTAAATTAAATATTAACTGAAATATTTAGAAAAATATAGCTAACATTTTGTTTCGAAAATATAGTTGAATCTTTTATTTTAATATGATCAATTAATTAGAATTATACCTAAATTATGACAACCATATAATACAAGATGGAAAAGTATACTCCATAAATGGAATACACAGAAATTTTAAAGGCGTTCTTAATGGGAAATACGTATGAAACGGTATCGAAAGATTGGGAGATTCTCGAATTTTTATCCACAAAACAATAAGTCGTAATCATGTGGTCTCGGGGACTATCTTGTAGTAAATGTTGTTCTCTATCCAAATAATATTTTTAATCTATATCTCACAGATCATATAAGAGCATGGGAGAGAAATATATGGATTTTTAATTGTTGTTTGCTGAGAGAACCGTCTTCGCGATCGATCTAAACAAAATATTCGATGTTTTGGTCGGCATATTCTCGAATTTTATCTCGGAAATCATAACTCGTAATTATGTGGTCTCGTAGACTATCTTGTAGTAAATTTTGTTTTTTATCCGAATAAATTTTTTAAACTATACCTCACAGATCATATAAGGGCGTGGGATAGAAAAACATGGATTTTAATTGTTGTTTTCCGAGAGAACCGCCTTAGATATCTATGTAAACAAAATATGCGATGTTTTTCGAGGGATTTTCTACAATTTCTGTCTCTCGTGTGGTCTCGTGGATTTTCTTGTAGTAAATGTCGTTTTCTATCCTAATAATTTATATATATATATATATATATATATATATATATATATATATATATATATATATATATATATCTATATAATGTTTAAATATACCTCAATAACTCTATCGTGTGTAACACTTTTGTTTTCAAAGAATCTCTTTAACAGCAAAAAGTCATTAGACATTTCACCTAGGCCAGCGGTGCCCAAACTACGGCCCGCGAAGCTAAGGCGAAAAATCAAATCGAAAAATTTAACACACAAATTCATACATTTTTAAAAATTTTTTATAATAAAACTTTAAATATTGAAATGTTAGCCATGAAAACCTTATTTAGACTTGACTTTCACTTATATCCTCAGAATATATAGAAAATTTACGATTTCAACTCTAATCCGGCCCGCCGAAGAATTGGCAACTTCCAATGCTGCCCGCCAAGGGATTCGAAACCACTTATGTGGCCCGCCATTAGAAAAGGTTGGGTACCACTGACCTAGGCTACTAACAAATCTTGCGCGGTCTGATTATGTAGGTCTCGCAGTCGATTTCAATTAATAAATCTTGGCCAAGATAAATTACAATTTAAAATTTTCCATTTTTTAATGTAGATAACAATTAACTGAATATGATAATACTAGCGTAATTTCCCGTCAAATATGACGAGTATGTACGGATTATGTGTTAAAATGAAGGATCTTCCAATTCTTCCTCCCTTTCTCTCTGCCTCCTTCGTATTTTTCCTCTTTCTTCTTCTCCATTCCTCTCTCCCTCTTATTTTTCACCATCCTCTTTTCTTCCCATCCTCCATCTTCCTCCGACCCTCTCTCCTCCCACCCATTCTCCTCCCTTTCTTATGACATTTAATTAGTTTTATTTGGAGTAAGTGCAATATATCCCCCCTCAAAATAGCGCCACATTACATAAATAATATATAAATATAATATATTATATAAATTTCAAAATTTCAATTTTCTATCTACATCATATATCGAGTTATTCGCGTTTCAGTACCTTGTCACTCAGACCAACGGACTGAAAACGTAGCCTTTTATTATTATTTTTGTGATTTTTTGATTCTTTTAAACCTCTCTTTCTTTCCCTATTTCCAAAACCGTACTCAAGTACTCCATTTTTCTAACTCCCGTAACCTATCGCAAAATCCTTTACGCTATTAATATTTTACATGCTCGGTTTGTATATTAAAACGTCCAGAAAACACCTCCAATTTTCATGCGTTTCTATTTCAATAATATTGAATTTAGGTCATCATAACGATTTTAATCTAATTTTAAATAATATTTCAGGTTTTTAGGTATACATTCTCGTAAATAACGCAACGAATGTTGTTTACATTGATTGCTATGAAAAGATTTTCTCCCTCCTTTCGTCATTCTCTCCTTCTCGTATTAAAAGCCTTCAAAAGCACGCTTAAACCCATAAGAATGGAAATAACAATAGGATTTTGAGGTTTAACAATGTAATTGGTAGGCATGGCAACATCCCGTTAAAATAGCAAGATTTCCCTAAAATATGCGAATTAAACGTTTAACATGAAGAATTTCAAATTGTAGACGAAAAACGATGAACAGAATAAAAAACCTTGTAATCTTTTCGTTAAAATGGTTTAGATCTAAAGCTCGTGAGTCAATCTTTTCTAATTTTAATGTCAAAAAGAAAATAAGCTTGCATGTCAAAGAGACGATTTTTACCTGTTATCTCATGGAGAATGCAAATCATCCCCTGGAGTCAAGCCCTGGAAGTTTTTCGTAAATTTCTCTTAGTCACAGTATTTTTATATCCGAATATATTATCTCTGCTAAATTTCAAGTTTGTATTTATTTACTTAGTTATTTGCGTTTTAAGAGCTTGACATGGACCAACTAACGCCGCCTACAGACATCCCCGCCGAGCCGGCGATGCATTCCCGTCACACAGACAAAGATGTCAAGCGTTTTATATTATAATATAGCACCGATTTTTTTTCGTGTAATCCGCGAGGCAATAGAAATCGCGAATTCTTTCGAGATGACCTTAGCCTAATATGAAAAGTTTTATCGGTCAGTGAGGGGAGAACGCCAGAGCGACACCGAGCTGCCAGAAAGTGAGAGGCCTCGTCATGATATCCAACGGCCAGCAAGAAAGGAGCACCGTACCTACTGACGCTCAACGGTCCGGGCGACGCAACGAGGAAACAGTTAATGCTATGCTATAAGACGGCAACGACTAAACCCGCTCACTTCGCTCCTAAAGAAGCTCGCTGCAAATTGGGGGAAGCGCTATGCTTGCTACTCGACTACTACCGATAATGCCCTACTATCTCCGCTGCGAAGGATTTAAAAATTTTCCCCCATTCTAACTTAATCCCATCGTATAAGGATGCTATTGATCCACTCTATCCATCTTATTTAATGAACTTAATGATGACTTATATACATAGCTCTGCCTTTTGAGAAACCTATTATAAGTTAAATGATAAGAAATGAAAGATTAATTCTTTAATAAATTATACATTTTACTTCCCTTCGTAGGACGGAATTTTTAAGCATTGCGATATAATATTCATCCATACTTTTGAAAGCGCAAGACAATAGCAATACGAATTTTTATGTATATAGAGATCGTATTCATATAGTTTATATCATTTTCAAAATCTAAAAACTTGACGTAGCTGAAAAACAAATCTGTGCCATGCAGACCATAAAGTTATTGGATAGTTGCTTAGATGATCGTCAAAAGCCCCACCTATGTCAAATCTGCGGCTCTTTTCAATTTATAAATACTAATTGAGTAGTGGGGCAATCGAAATACGTTACAGTTCTTTTGGCTCTCACTCTGAATATGATTATCACCGCATGTACAACTGCTTGTGGTAGGGTTGAACTTTCAATTAGCCTGCTCCAATGGTTCCCAACCTGGGCGCCGCGGCACACTGGGGAGACGCAGCTGATTTTTAGGGGGAGCCGTGATAAAATTAGCTTTTTAAATAAATTAACGATTTGGATGTGTTTACAGGTAACTAGGGCATTAATGTTTTCTCTAATAAATTGATTATTGTGTGGTACCAACAAATGGATATGTCCAAAGGTTGTAATACTCGTTTGTGAAAATATAAAAACTTTGTTTGATGGTTGAGGTGCCTCGAAATTCTGTTTATCTTTGAAAGGGTGCCGCTCCTACAGAATGGTTGGGAACCACTGGTCTAATCATTTCTTAAATATCCATAAAATACAAAAAAATCGAGATTCTAGAATTCTATTTAATAAATTCCTTGAAGTAATTTATCATCCATAATTATTAAGAAATTTTATTTAAAATGCTTCCGCGAGAAATACACATTCATCTGAATTCTTTTTTTTTTGCAAACACACTATGGATCGTTTTTTAGTTCACTGTCTCTATCACTCCATCCGTCGACACGATTTGAAATAAATAAGTTATTCATTTTTTAAGCCCAAGGAAGGATATACGACATATAGATGACTCCAGCAGTTATAAAAGTTCTCAGCGATAAATCGCGGGTCGTCGGTCCTAGTAACAACCTAGTATTTTGAAAAGGTAGGAGTTTTTCTCCCGCTCTCTGCCGCTCACCTTTTGGCGCCCGCCGAGAGATGGCAGAGCGACCGTCGTCGCCGCCTTCTCCTCGTGCCAATGTAGCCGGAATCTCTTCCGCAGGACCTTCTCCGCCTAACTCCGCGCGTTGACATTCCCCTTCTACGCGTGCGGGGATCGCCCTGTATACTGAACCAGTTCCTCCTCCGAGGGGCCTCTCGCCCTTTGCTCCCTTCTGAGGGCCCTCCGTCGCCGGTTTTCCTTTCGGGGCCAATCTCTCTTCGACGGGAGGGTGCGGTTCCCTCCGTTGTTCTGCCGCGACCCTCTTGCGCGCCAGCGGCACCTTCGACACGACCTCTTCCGAGGGCGTCTGCGTGACCTCTGCCACCGCCGTCTGCACGTTCTCGAACCTTCGCCTCCCGCTCGCCACGATCCCCGAAACTTGCACCGAGATGGTGCGCGGGGGCAGGGACCTCCTCCTACTCGAGGCCCCCGTCTCTTCCTCCCTCCTTCCCTCCGATGACTCCGTGGCCGGCCTCTCCCCGGCCGCCGGAGGACGCAGGCGGCTCCGCGGTTTTTCAACTTCCTCCTCGCTATGTTCCTCTTCGTGCGTCTCCATCTTCTGAGACAACCGCGGCACGGACGTGATCTCCCTCATCACGCACACGTCCTCGTGGTCCGTGACTATTATCTCCAGCGAGTTCCTCTTTTCGCCCCACACCTCTTTCCGCTCATCCTCCCAAGAATCCCGCTTTTTCTCCACCGCCGCCCTCTTCTCTGGCCTCGCTTTATTTTCGGCCGATGATCTCCTTTGCGGAAGCGATCTCTTTCCTATAGGAGTCATATTCTCCGGCGTAAAACTTTGTTCGAAGTATATCCTCTCCGTTTGCTGCGTTCTCTCCATCGGAACCTTTTCTTCCAGAGCTACTTTATTTTCCGGTAATATTTTTTTTTCCTGCAAAACCTTCTTTTCCGCCAGCGATCCCTCCACCGGAGTTTTCTTTCCGGAGAATGTCATATCTGGCACAGATTCTTTCTCAAAAGGTGTCCTCTTCTCGCGCGAAAATCTTGTTTCCGAGGACTTTTTATCCGGGAGAAGACCTTTCTCGGGAGAAATATTACATTCCGTAGTCTCCTTTTTCTCGATTTTAGCCTCCTCAAGTAAATATTTCTTTTCGCTCGGTGTCGAAGATTCCGTTGGAGGAAGTGATTTTTCCGCCGAGGATTCCGGCGCTGTTTCGGGCGTAACAATATTCTCCGCGAGAAACTTCTCCTCCGTACGACTTTTTTCCGAAGGAGATTTTTCTCGCGGTGTTTCAACTTTGACGGAGATGTTTTCCTGCGGAGAATTCCTCTCTGTCGAGAGGTTCTCCACCGACGCCTCCTTTACGGGCGGCACCATGCAACCCCTCCTGGAAGTATCCTCCGACGGACTCCTCTTTTCGGCAGCAACTCTCCTCATCTCTTCCGTGAGCTGGATCGTGCCCAGAGAGGCCCTCCTCTCCCACATGGTTCTCACTTGTTTCACGTCGCTCTTCGCGAGCGATCCCTTGTCCGCTTCCTTCGATCCTCTCCTCGGTCCTTCCCAATTCTCGTTCTCCGTCGACTGACGCACCGAGTCCCAGTATTTCGTCCTCCTAGCCACGAAGCTCTTGTCCGCTTCCCTCGCTTCAATCTTTCCGTCCGCGGGAAGCGAGCCGCTTTTCCCCGTCTTCTGAAGGGACGGTTTTTTCGCCGAGCTCAGGCTGAACTTCCTCCTCACCGGGACGTTAGGTATGAGCTCTTGGGCGCCCGCGCACGTTTCTCCTCCTCCGTGGCAGCTCGCGCGCTTCAATCCGTTCGGACTCGATCCTCCGTCGGCTGGCAGGGCGAGCTCTTTCTTCGCCTCCGACTCTTCCGGTTTATCGCTCTTGAACCGCGTGGTTTTCAATTCGGAGAACGTGACCCCGCTGCGAGGGATGGCGGAGACCGGAGACGCGGGTTCGCTCGCGGGCGGAGAAAACAGCTTGGTGAGTCTCGATACGGACCCTGACAACTTTGGCGGAGCCTTCTGAGGAGGAGGAGGGGCCTTATCCTCCGTTTCCTCTTCCACCGCTGCTGGAGGAGAATCGGTTGATTGTTTCACCGGTGAAATATCCGCAGATCTCCTCGCCTCTTTTACTTGTTTTCCCTCCTTTCCGTTGTCGGGTGGACTGGGAGAACGCTTTTCCAACTCCAACTTTGAGCGCGACACGATTCCGCAGATCCTAATCGAAGGAATATTCTTTTCCACCTTCTCTTCGGCTTCCGAGGAAGATTTGAACAGCATCCTCTCCGTGGATTCCACCCTATTGGACCGCTTTTTTTCCGCTCGCTTGAGGGCGCCGGGTTCCGCAGGAGCCGACTCTTTCTCCCTCTGCTGCAGCTTCTGATCCCACAGTTCTTTTCGCTTGAGGACGGGTATCTGGGAGATATCCTCCGCATCTTTGGCGCGTTTCTCTTCCTTTATCTCCGACTGCTTCTCCTCTGGCGTCTTTTCCTCTCTCTCTGAAGATTTCAGCCTCACTTTGCCTGTTACTTTATCTGACGGTTCGCCTTCTTTGATAGACGGAGCAAGAGGACTCCTGTTGATGAATCCGACGCTCGGCGAAACCGGAGACTGTTTCCCGCGGCGCTGTTTTCCGGGAGGCGGCGAGTCGGTGGAGGACTTTCCGCCGTCGCTGCTTTCGGTCGCCGAATCTTCCTCTGTCCTCTTTTTCTCGAAACTCTTACGTCCTCTCTGCACTATGCCGGAAAGTTTGAGCGAGGGTCGCCGGGGTGCGCAGGCGGAAGCCTCTTCGCTCCGAGCTTTAGCTTTTTGTAGTTTCCTGTCCCAATATTCTTTTCTCGACGCCACCGTCATCTTCGCCGCGAAGGCTTCCTCGTCTTCCTCGTCAACGAAATCGTCATTGGAGAGTTCTTTGCAAGAATCCTTATCTCTAGAATGGTGACTTAATTTAGGGACTTTGTCCGCTTTCGCAGAAAATCCTTCGGCTTTGGAGGAAGGGGATGATGATATTTGGTTTTTGACAATTTCCAACGAGTGCGTTGACGATACTGCAGAGAGACTTGTAGAGGATTCCAACATACCGGTGACTTCTTTCCCTTCGAGCCGGTCCTCGAAGGCATCCCGCGCTGGTTTCGAGCCGATTGGTTCCCCCACCCGACCCACCCCTTCCCCTCCGAATAGATCCTCTACCAACGCATCTCCCTCATCGCCCTCTTCAATCTTTCCCTCCTGACTATCCTGCAAATCGAGAAAGGCGTACGCTTCGCTGACGACCGTCCTGTACTCCTCCAGAGATGACGATTGACATAGAACTTTCTTCTCTGGGCTAGCGCACCCCTTGTCGCCCTTTCCTTCTGATCCCGCTTCCTTCCTTCCGCCCTCCCGTCCCTGTCTCCTGAACTCTCTCCTATTTTTATATTCTCCTACCGATCCCAGAATTTCTGCCTCCCGGGTTTCTTTTTCAGCCGTTTTTTCCGTAACGCTCGCATTTGCCTCATCTGCAGGTGCTTCCATTCCGTAGGATCCCGACTCCCTCCTCTTTATAAGATTCAAGCCCACCCCTTCCACTTCCGACGCCACTCGTATTGCGTCCCATCCCACCACCGCATCGCTCGGCAGGAGTTTAATCCTCTCCATCTGATCGCTACCTGCGGATTTCGTTTCTTTCGCATCCGCCGAAACTCGACTGGATGATTCCGCACCGTCGGGTAGTTCCGGGCTCGCCTCGAGAGTAATCCTTTCTTCCGCTTCGGTTTTCGGCGCTTCATTTTCCTTTTTCGAGGGAGTAATCCCTTCTTCGTTCATCTCTTTCTCGGAAATTTCCACTGCATTCATGGAGGGAAAGAGAGTGGAAAGGGTAGGGTCGGCGCTCCTCTGTTCTCCTCTTCCCTCTTTCTTTTCTGTCGCTAGCAATCCTTCGCTAGTTGTGGTCGTCGAACCCGCCGATGGCGCCACTTTTAATTCGGCGCTCATCTTCGCTCCTGGATCATTCATCGATCGACCGTCAAGTGTCGCGATGAATGTCTCTTTTCCCCCTCCGTCTTCTTTTACATGCTCCGACCCTTCTCCTTCGTTCAACCTATCGAAGCTTTCGAATATATCGATACGGTCGTAGCTGGGAACCGCCTTTGTTTCCTTGCTCACCTTCCATTCTAGCTCACTCATAGGTCGATCGTCGGGTGTCGTGATGTGGGTATTATTTTCTCGTTCCTCCTCTCTTAGGCCGTGTTTACACTCTTTCATTTCTTTCGATTTATCGAAACTTTCGAATATATCGAAGCGTCCTTTCTCTTGCTCCGCCTTTGCTCCAGCACCCGTTTTTACACCTCTTGCTTCTTTTTTAACGTCTTCTATGACCACTTCATTTTCTGTCAACCTATTGAAACTTTTAAATATATCGCTACATTCATACGCTGGTGCCACCTTTGTTCTGGAATTCATTTTGGCAACATCTTTCTCTTTTTTAATGCCTTGTACGATCTCTTTCTTTTCCGTCAACCTATCTAAACTTTGAAATATATCCATAGATCCGTCCGCTGGTGCCACTTTTGATTCGGCACTCATATTTGCCCCTAGGTCATTCGTTGATCGATCATCGAGGGTCCCGATGGATGTGCCTGCTCCTCCACTCTCCTCTTTTATGCCGAGTTCGACCTCTTCCTTTTCCTTAGACCTTTCGAAACTTTCAAAAATATCGATGTGCCCGTAGGCTTTTCCTCCGAACGAATCGGTCGCGTTCTGTTCTACCGTTGTTTTGCTTCTTATTTGCAAATTTTTCTCTCTCTCTTCGTCGACATGCTCTCGTTCCCAATTATATTTTTCCCCAAAGAGATCTTCGAGCGGCTCATTATGTCGGAACACGTGCTTTTCTTTCGCTTTTGAGTCTAATATCTTGCCTTGTTTCGATTCTATTCCGTTGAGGTTGGTCAAGGTTGCCTTTTCTGTCGCCGCTTCGTCATTTTCTCTTTCGCGTCGCTTATCGCTTTCCTCCACCGTCACGCTTTGCACGACGGGACTGAAGAAATCATCCCCATATAAGAGATCTTCGATCGCTTCGATCTTCTTTGCTTTCGACGGAGACGTGACATTTCGATCTTTTGATGCATTGACGCAGAAATCTTCACCCCACAAGTTCAGTTCTTCGCTGGACTTGGAGAAAGGCTTCGCCTTCATTTCCGGTTTCTCCCCGAATATGTCTACGAGAGAGCCTTCCGATGACTTGGCCTCAGCCCCTCGTGCATGCGACCCGTTAGTCTCTCCGCCCGTCACTCTGCACGGGATCCGTTCCGGCGATTCAATCACGTCCTTCGTGAAGTTTTCCATTATTTCTTTTGCCGATATGTATTTCACCTCCGCCTCCATCGCTCCCAACTCGACGTTCAACAGCTGATCGACGTCCAGGTAATATTCTAATCCGGTGGAATCCTCTTTTTTGACAGTTTTCTTTTCCTTCCTTAGCTCGAATCCACTCTCCCACCAGTCGAACCGGTAATCCTCGAAAATCGATTCTCTTCTATCCTTCAACTCCGGTTCTTTGCCATTTTTAGACGCCACGCACGCCTCCTTTTCGCGCGCTACGTCTAGTATCGTGTCCACGCCGGCCTCCTCCGATTTAGTTGGGCTCCCCTTTGTTTTTCCCTTGGGCGAATCCGTCTTTCCTTCTGATCTCGCGGCGAAGGGATATTTGCATAAGGATCCCGCCTCCCAATTATTCTCTCCCCTGTTCCCTTTTGAGATCCCTTCTCCGCTTTCCTCCGCCTTGCGCGAGTTCCATCCGCGGGTTCCTTCTTTCCCTTCTCCTTTGACCTTTGTTTCTTTGATGTCTTCTCCAATCATCATAGTTGCCAACTTCTCCGAACTCAAACCTCCGTCTGCATACTGATTGTTTCCTCTCTCTTCCGAAATTGTTTTTTCGTCCTCCGCCTTTTGGCTTTCTTTCCGGATTCCCCCGTCGGAGATCGAGCGTTCCCTCTCGGCATTTTCAATTTGTCCTTTATCAAAGGCATTTAAATCTTGATTATTCGCTACGTCTTCAATTTTGCCGTTCGAGTCAGAGTGAGTTCCCTTACCTCCGTCACCTGCTGCAATATTCATGCCTTCTTTTGCGTCCTCTTGCTCTTCTTTCCTCTCCACGACCAAGTTCTTTGCTTTGACGGCCCCGTTCTCATCGCGTTGCGCACCGGGAATTTTCTCTCCGAGAAAGCTCGCCCCGTCGTGACACCCGGTTTTCCGGGATTCTCGCGCGTCGTCTCTGATTGAATCCGTCTGCACCCCGCCGAACAAATTGCTTTCTCCGGTTCTCTCATTTTCCGACCGATTCCCCGATTTTCCACGATGGAATGCTTTTTCTATCATCTCGCAATCATCTCTCCGTCCAATCACGGATCCATCCCCGCCCGCCGATATAGCCGCTCCCGTCATCTTTTCTTTCTCTCGAGAGTCAACTGTTTTCTTTCCCTCCCCGTTCTTCTCTACTTCCTTCCGGCTTCCCTGTTTTGACGTCACGACCAAGTTCCCCTCGCCCTCGTTAGCCTCTAAAGAAGACGTCGCTTTGATCAGGGCCTCATCCGAATCCTCTATCCCTCCAGCCAGCCCCACTCCTCCCATATGTTTCTCCCCCGTCCAATCTTTTTCGAGCTTTAATTCTCCCTCTGACCTCTCCCATAGACTTTTTGATTCCCCGCTTTTCTCTGCGCGCGAATATTCATCCTCCTGCTCCTCTTTTTCTGCATATTTTTCCTTTCCTTCGCGATTCCATACTCGAGAACTCGATTCTTTTTCGGAATTCGTTTCCGTCTCCTTCCCCGCTGAAAACAGTCTCCCTCGCGGTACTCCCTCCGCCACACTACCCTCCTCTTCCACCTTTATCTCACCCCCCCTCTCTCCGCTCTCCTCCGAATCTCTCTTCCCTATCGTCATCGCATCCGCCGCCTCCTCCACCTGCGGCATAGGGGGCGTGCTTTTGGGCGATTCGATGACCGGGGGGATGATCTGGGTGATGGCCACCCCGAGGGCGAGCGTCACTGCCAGTTCCGACGTAACCACGAACGCCGCGCCGCAATCCGCGGCCACCTCGCCGTTGTCGCTCACCACGGACGGCGTGCTGCTTCTCCTCCGGGAGAATGTCTCCCCGAATCCGTCCTCCACCTCTATCCGGAGGGTGGGAGGTTCGTTAGGTGGCGACTTCTTCTCGCTCGCATCTCTGCCCTGGCTCGCATTTGGCTCTTCTCCGTCCGCCGCGCTTTGGCTCCGTCCCGCCTTTCCGAAATCGAGTTCTTCCTCCTCTTCGCATTCCTCCTCTTTCTGCGGAACACCTTCCTCTGCCTCTTCTTCCGAGATGGCGGACATGGACGGGGATAGCATGGAAAGCCTGGGACACCACCTGCCGGTCGGGAGGACCGGTGTCTTCTGTTTCGTTGAAGAGTCGGCCTCCATCACTATGGCGAAGGCCGCGTCCGTTGTCCTTCCGCCGTTGTCCTTCTCGATCATCTCCCAGATCCTGCTATTGTCGGGGTCGATGGCAACGTCCTCGTCGTCTAGGAAGATGATGGCCTCCTCCCACTCCCCTCCCAAATCGAATCCCTCCTCTTCCTCTCGCACGGGAACGAACTCTTCCACTCCTTCCTCTTCGTCTTCTTCGCTAACGACCGTTTCCAAGGGAGCAAAAGTGGTCACTCCGGGAGTTTCAAATATCAAGAAAGCGTCGTTGCTGTTGGCTCTAGGGTGAGAGTGGATGTCGAATTCCTTATGGATGCATTCCTTCGGGGCTGCAAATACCTGCAGTTCGTCGCTTCTGTCATCGAAGTCCTGTTCCACGAGGATGATCTCTTCCTCGTCTTCTTTCTTTTCCTCCCCGGCCCTCTCCATTCCAGAGAACGCGCTCCTTAGATGCGGCGAGGTGCTCATCACGACCGTGGTCTTCGAGAATGTGGTCATATTCCCTAAAATAGCTCCTCCTAACGGGGGCTTGCCACTCAAGAGCGACTCTATGCAGTCTATAGTCTGCCTCCGATCTCCGAAGGCCTCCTGCGAGGGCCACAGGTTGAACTGAGCCCTGCACGTGGTCGTCTTGAACGAAAAGTCCGATCCGATCAGGTCTTCCAGGTCCGGGAACGCATTGGCACTCTGTCCTGGGGAAGGGATTTCTTCTCCCAAGAAAGGATCTTCTCCTTCCTTCGATTCGTCGCCGCTCATGCTTCCGCCATCTTCGCTTTCGCCGTCCTCGTTCCTTCCAGATTCGATTTCATTCAAATCCTGGCTTGGGTTCGTTAGATCCTCTCCCGTGTCGCCGAGGACAATGAGATCGTCTTCTCGCGCATTCCTTTCGATTTCCTCCGTTATGCCGAGAATCCTCTCCTCTCTTCCTCCTTCTTCCCTCTTCTTTTCCGCGTTAGGAATTCCCTCGGCTCCCTCGAGCGCGCCCGCCCACGCGCTCTCTCCTCTGCCGCTCCCCTCGTCCGCAGCCCCGAAGTCTCCCACAATGACCTCCGTTTCGGGTCCCAGGTAATCGGATTCCGCGCTCGCCTCCTCCTTCACCCAGTCCTCGAGAGCTATCCTCACACCGTAAATGCCCTCTCCCACCCTCTTAGGACTCGAGCCCTCCGACGTCCTCGCGTCGTCCTTTGGGATTTCCATCAAACGTTCGAGCAAATTGTTCACTTTCTCGACTCCCATCTCCACCGCTCCCTGGAATGGGGTTTCGTACTTTTCTTCCGGAACGGATCCTAGCAAGACCCCTTCGGTGCTCTTCACGACCACTCGGCCGAGTTCCCCCCCTTTCCCGCTCTCCTCTTCTCCCTCCCCTTCGCTTCCTTCCGCCCTTTCGTTCGACTCCACTCCGCCCCTAAGTGACTCCTTGATTGCCGCGAGGGAGTATTTATTTTCTGACTCCGCTGAGTCTGAAGAAACCTCGGTTCCAGTCGATAAAGGCCTCTTCGTCTTTTCCAGGTCTTTCTCCTTCCCTTCGCGCCCCTCCCCCAATTCGCTCTTTGTGCCCGGAACCACCCCAGCTACCTTTTCCGCTTCCTTTAAACCTTTCTCCGGTCCTTGCTCACCCGAAATACCCCCTTTCTCTTCCGCTAGCTCCTCCGCATCCTCCTTTACCGCCCTCGAGAACGAATCCTCCCCCTCCTCCGTATTTTCCGCCTCCGAGAAAACCTCGTCCGCCTCCTCCGCCCTTTCGATCTCCTCATGTTTAAGGGATGCTCCCACGCCGTGGGGGGCCTCTCCTCTCGCGCCCCCATCTGTCCCCTCCGTCCGAAGGAGATCGTCGCTTCTCCCGCCGGATACCTTGGGGAGGGCGTCCTTCCTCTCTATGCCTTTGTGGCAAGGACGCTCGAAGGGAGCGGATTCGCCACCAAAGACCTCCTTCCGCCTCTCTTTCCCCTCTTCCTCCACCTCCTCCTTCGCCTCCACCCCCTCCTCCGGGATATCCCGTCCTAATATCCCGACTTCGGCCTCCATCTCTTCCCATGCAACTCCCACCTCTTCGATTTTCCTCGTCCCCGAACCCCTCATTTCGCTCATCCACCACTCATCCGCGGCCACCCCTTCCTCCTCCGCTTCCTCCCTCTTTTCTCCTCCTCCCGTCTCTCTTTTTCTCCTCACCTGCGCTCTTCCTTCCCTCCCGTATTCCGGGCTCTTCGCCACGCCTCGTCGCTCAAAGGCGCCACTCGCCTCTTCTTTCGATACTCGGTCGGATGGAGGATGCCCTCCCGCCGCCCCTCCCTCCACCACCTCCTCCGGAATCTCCGTAATTGAGTGCCCTACGCTCCTCTCTTCTCTATCTCTCGAGGGGATCTTGTCGTTTTCCTCTTCTTTGCCAATGCTCTCCCTCGCATTCTCCCCCATCACGGGGCCTCCTGCTATCTCCCTCCCTCTCTCGTCCTCTATCCTCCCATTGTCTTTCCTTCCCTTCTCCTCGCCCACCCTTCCGCCTCTGACCTTCTCGATGACGTCACTGATGGAACCGTCCTCCATCGCGTCGATGCCCGTGCTAATCTCGTCCCAGTGCCTTCCCGCGGAATCCTGCCTGGACAGTTCCATCATCCTCTCCACCCTGCTCTTGTCCCTCCTCCTCCACCACACCGCGTCCTCCTCTCCCCTGCGTGACTGCGATCTATTGTCGTCTTTCGAAAAGATCCCACCCGCTACCACCACGCCCACCCCTACTCCCACACCCACCCTCTTGCCCACCTCGGTGAACTTGTGGCTGAGCAAGTCTCCTTTTCCCCCCTCCTCCTCTCTACGGACTAGTTGCGGGATAGGGGAGACGGGTCGCAGGTCGTCCTGTCCTTCGACGGCGGTTACTCTCCCGGAGGTGTCCTCATTACAGACCGCGTCCGGACGATCTGACCGTTCCTCCTTTTCCTCCTCCTCCAGCCCGAAGACATGCTCGTTCCCTATTTCGCCCCACGCCTCCTCCGTCCCCGCTGCCCCATCTCCTGCGATCTCCGACTCCTTCATCCTCTCTATAGCACCCTCCACCTCGCCTTCGGCCTTCTCTCCCATTTCGAACCATTCGAGAGATTCTTGAGGAAAGGAATCCGTGCAGAGCAACCTGCCGACCATCTGAATGTACGAGGAAACAGGCTTCTCTCTCCTCGCCCCCTCCGCTTCCATCCCGCGATCCTTTTCGTCTTCGTACAAATTATGCTCTACGTTCGCACGACTCTCGGCTCTCTCATTCTCTTTTCTCATCCTCTTTTGTGCCTTCTCTCTTTCCACTTCCTCTTCTGCCTCCTTCTTCTCCACTTTCTCCACCATCTTCTCTACCATTTTTTCTATCTCCTCCACTTTCTTCTTCACCTCCTCCACTTCCTTATTCATGTTCTTCTCCACTTCCTCCACCACTTCCTCCTCCACTTCCTCCTTCACTTCCTCCTCCACTTTCTTCTCCACCTCCACTTTCTTCACCCCCTCCACTTTCTTCTTCACTTCCAATTTCTCTTCCATGTTCTTATCCACCTCCTCCTCCGCTTCCTCCTCCACTTTATCCTCCACTTCATCCTCCGCTTCCTCCTCCACTTTCTTCTCCGCCACCTCCTCCACCTCCATCTCCAGTATCTTCTCCACCTCCTCCTCATCTTCCTCGATCTCCTTCTCTTTTTTCTCCTGATTTTTATTCTCCTCTTCATTTTTTTCCTCTCCTCCCTCCACCACGCTCTTTGGACTCATCGATGAATATCTAGATTCCAAAGATATAGTGACTTTCACGACGGACGATCCCTCGCCTTCGGTCCCTTCCGGGGACTCCGGAGATTGCGTGCGAGGGGAGGATCTTGCAAAGGGAGTAAGGACGGCTACTCGCGATGGCCTTCCATTAATCTCTCCCTTCTCCTTCGGCGCCACCTCCTCCCCAGATACCTTCCCCTCATCGGCCTTGGACCCTACCTTGTCCTCCGCCGTTTGTTTTCTCTCCTCTTTCGTTTCCAAGCTCTTCGTCTCGCTTTCTGCCTCACAAGTTGCCGCTCTAGCCTCCGAACCAGGGGATTCTTTCCTCGAAGTGACCGGTGGGCCTTTATCCTCCAGTGTTTTCTTTTCTCCGGAGACATTCACATCGCTTCGGCAGTCCCACGTTGAAGTTTTCTTCACCGGTTCCCCTTCCCTTTCGGAGGCCACAATTTTTTCCTCGAGCCTCTGAACTCCATCCGTCTTCCCTGAGACAGGTGTTTGTCGCTTGGATATGTCGCCGCTAGCTTCTTCGATTTCGTGCGGTTCCTTTTTCTTGTCTCTGTAATTAATTTGCACATTGCTTTTAGTGGTGATAGATTTATTATGACCCTTACCGCTGATGATACCTTTGCCGGCGTCGGATGATGCAATCGGCTCCAAGATTTCCGTCGAAAGACCACGGTTTTCCGCAAGCTTCCCGAGGCTCGTCGCCCTCTTCTTGTGGATCGAGAAGTGTGGTTTTCTGGGCACGAGGCGTCCTTCCGTTAGGTACTCCTTCATCCTCTCTTCTTCTTCTTCTTCTGCATCCTCGCTCTCCTCCTTGGAATCGTCCCCACCCGCGTACGCCCCAGTTATGGCCTCTGCGTTTAGGTCCCTCACCACTATCCCCCTGTAGCTGCCACCCTTATGCAGGAGTCTCCCTCCGACCATACTGCCTCCTCGGTCAAAACGGGCCCACGAGTGTAGGTTTCTGCGGCTCTCCTTCCACCTGGACACCTCATTGAGACCTCCCGCGTCGCTGCTGGTGCGCTGCAGACGCTGCGCTATCATCGCCGTGTTTCCTAATGCCGTAGTTGACGACGCGTTAACCTCCTCAGGTTCGCTCTCTTCCATTATGGTCGGGTGAACCCTTTTTCCGTCCAGGATGTTACCGGCGATGTTTAATATCTCCAAACTCTCTTGGCGGGGTCTGTGTTTCAAGAGGATGTCGCAGAGCCACAAGATCCGGCGGCAGTGGTCACGGAAGTCAACCGAGCTTGTGTCTGGTGAACTGGTCTGCTCGGCCGCATCCGACACGCATATTGACCTCTCTAGACTCCCCTTCCTGCGCACGTATTCCCCCACTGTGATTTCCTCTTCCGTATTTTCCTCCGCTGTATTTACCACCGGCTCTGGTCGCCGCAACGGCTCACTTTCGGTAAGGGAGCATAACAATCCTCCTGCAATGCTATGAGGCTGGTTCATGTCCTGGAGATCATCCTCTCTACTGCTCGGTCTAATTCGACTGCGGTTTGGACTCAGCGTCGTGTAATATCGTTTTCGTGAACGTGTCAGATTCTCTCCTCTAGCAAGAGTCGCACCGCCCTCTCTCCTCGCCCTCTCCAGATTGTGTTTGCTTTGCCTCGGCAACCTCTCTAGCTTCCCCTCCTCCGTCAAGAGCATTTTTTCCGTCACGAAATCCACGACGCGTGAAACGACCCTCCGCCTCTGCCTCATCAACCGATCTTCGCTTCCCCGCGCTCCCGGATCGCTGTCTCCGCTGTTCGACCGGCAGTGGACTTTGTTAAGCCCAGATTCGTAAGAGGACGCTTTCCACTCTTCCAACCTTCCGATCCCGAACCTAGTGATCCTTCCTCCGTCGTCAGGTACATCCAGGCTGTCCTCGACGCTGACCGAAAAGGGGGAACCCGGAACGTGGGAGCCACCCCTTAGGAGGAGGGTCAGTTCGTGAGTGCCCACAGCCTGCGGGACGAAGGAGACTTTAACGCACTCCTTCGTGGTCTCGTAAACTATTGGTATGCGGCCGCACCAGTGCTCGTTCAGAAACGCCATGGAAGATCCCCTGGAGGCCGAACTCGAACCAGGGGCAGTCGATATGAGCGAGGCGCCGAAATCTCCATCCGGTCCTCTTATCTGCATGAGTACGGCGCCCGCCTCGTCGTCCATGTTCGGCGTCTCTTGTTCCCTGCCGCTACTCTGCATGAGGCGATGAACGTGGCGGTGCGGGTGATTTGGGTTGAGATAGAGGTAAAAGGTCGAGCGGCGACCCTTCACTCCCAGAATGAGTCCCATTCCGCGCGCCACGCACTCCAGCATGCTCTCCCTGGGGTCTATGGCGCTTTGCACGATGCAGTCGGAGGAGAGGCCCTCGTCGAAGGTGGAGTTGACGCCACCCATGGCTTTGAGGCGCTTCTGTCGCTCAGCCTCAACCCGAGCGGCCGCCGCCCTCACCGCGGACAGGTAGCGCAAGAGTCGTCGTTCCATGGATAGCGTTAGGAACGGTTTGGCCAAGTCCTCGTCGTTGAACACCTGAAAGACAACACGATATTTAAGTTTGAGTTTAATGAGTTTTTTCAGCGCAAATTTCAAGGCTTAATCCTTAGTGCTAAGGGATTAGATTGCAAAATACGGAATTTCTAATTATAAGGCGGTAGATTCAAGCATGAATAAGTGGAATGACTCTCCGTCATGGAGTTGCCTTTTACTAACAACACACATCTGTAGCTGCTTTTGGAGAAATAGAAAGAAAGGCTGAGATAACATCTGTATTGCAATAATCTGCTACCGTTTATTAAAACCCTATCCTCTTTTCCTTTCAGCTATCCTTGACATTAGTAAGTTGAGCATAAAAATCCGATAGGGTTTCTTTGACCTTAAGTGTACTTTTACCGATTAGAAAGTTATTATTCTCTATCAAAAATTTTGTTGAATTTTTTAATGTATTTATAGTATTCGTACGATTTTATTCCATAATCTGTGAGCATTCTAATTTTGATAATAGTCATGTTATTATTTGAGCATTCCCTTGAAGGGATGTGAAATTTTTATTAGATAATGCAACAAGAGTATTTTTTCCAACATGGAACAGTACAATTTTCCTGTGTGGAAACCTCTTTGCCTTTGAACAAAATCTCGAGAAATCTCTCTCTCCTTAATTTCCTTTTTTACAAAGAATGGTTATGGAGGAGAGAATTTGGTGCCAACGAATGTTATGGCCTGTATTAAATCTTCTTTCTCCTCCAAGAATAGTACTTATGCTTGCTTATGTGTGTGTATAATAGTTTTATTTAGAAAATTTTAAATTACCCCTATGCTACAACGAATGAAATCTGTAAATTTATTTGAAGCGTAAAACAGCGGAATAATAAGCCTTTTCGAGATTTTATTTTTTCCCATGTTGAAACTTTCACATTAACCAATTACGTTTTTTTGCCATAAATTTTGGTTCGCCTCACTCTCGCTACCCCCTTTCAAACTATCTCGTGTTTCTCTACAATTTCGTCTTTTTTCCATTCCCTTTCATGTATAATAGGAAGATAACAAGCCCCAGCCACACCCAAATAAAGACATTTATCTGTCTGCCTGTTTTCTTCTCATTCATTGCCTCCCTCCCTTCCTCTTCATTTACTTCTCTTTTTTCTTCTTATCTCTCTCTTCTCATTCCCATTTCGTATTTCCTCACTATTCGCATCAAAACATCCAATTCGATAGTTTCAATCTTGGCTTTATATATTCCTCCAACCTTGCTCTTTCCATATCATAACCTTCCAATCTTCTTCGCCTCTCCTACCATCCTTTGCTTCTCTCCCTCTTAGTTCCCTCTGCAACTTTGGCCTCATCGACCTTATTTGAGGCTTTATCAAAAGAGCGTTTCCGGCCCAGCAATACCTTAGGGAAAGATCCTACAGAAGGTTGTTCATAAAAAAGTATTCCGCGTCTTTTAAATCTTGTGCTGTGTTTTCCGATACTTTCATTACTAGAGAGAATTAAAAATTTCCATTCGTTCCGACTCACGACCGGAAGTTTTTGAGGAAAGGGTCTATAAAAAATCAAATTTCCAACGACTGATTTTCGGTGGAATTATACCTCCTGCGCTTTGAAAGTTACAACCGATATGTTCATAGCGAGACGTTTTATAACGACGTTACGTGGCGGCATACCTAACTCCGTAGGTCAAAGAAAGTTGTCTTAAGTCCTTCTCTTCCTCTTTTTTATAGACGACGGCTAATTCCTGCTTTTTCTTCGTTCCGCGTGAAGAATGAATTCATGCGTTTTTTGTCCAAAAAGAGAAATTCCCTCCTCTCCAGCGCCCCATATCACTTACCATCTCGTTTCGGACGCATCTCTCATTTCGAATCGCTCATTTGTTTTGATCTCTCGGCGAAAGTTGCGGGGGACGGGGGGGAAGTAGTGGAACGGGGGCGTGCGGACGTCGCGTGTGGCTGCACTATATCAACCCCTCCCTCTTTCCCCTCCAATCCCTAGCTCTCCCCCTATTCTCATCATCGTCTCTGGGTGCGCATCGGCAGGGGAGAGCGGTTCCATGCATCCGAGGATTACCTGCCTATTGACCACGGCTAGTCTGAGTCAACCGCTGCCGTTCGACCTCTGAGCTTTCGTCTCACATTCTCCTAGCTTCTGCGCCCACTCCTTCTATCTCTCCTCTCTCGCCCTTCATCACTTTATCCAAATTTTATCCACGCCGTGCTTTGCATTTCCCCTGTCGGTCGCAACTGTTTTTAGCAATTTTTTCTTAAAAGAAAAAATGTGCTAACGTGATCACTCTGTCTGTTCGCCTATAAACCCGTCTTTCTGTGGGCATTTGACGTTTTTATTTTAAGAGGTAATTGTAAAATCTGTTTAGAATTAGGTGGAGCATATAAAACTATGAGTTTCTCATTAATTAGATTTTTTTGGTAGTTCATAGATTTTCCGCTAGGTTTTTTCAAAGGAAAATTCAAAACGAACTTTGAAATGGTACTGTAGCTGAAGTACTGAAGGTAGAAGAGTAAAGATGTTACGCACGGGAAAGTCTAGTAAGGAATGGTTGCAGGGAGAAGGCGAACCATAAACCTGAAATTTTTTAACAAACCGTGCTTCCACCTCTTGCATTAGTAAAGGTATCTTACTTGCTATTATGTTCGATAGCGTCGTTTCGCATCGCTGCACTGCACTCTCTAACAGTTGTTTCCACCCCTTTCTCTATTCTCTCTGATCTCTCGCTCTCTCTCACCGGAGCGATGTCGTCTTCCAGGCCACACGTTCGCGCTCCCGTGTTTCGGATGGAAAACTTATGCTTGCTCATATTTATATTTGCATTTTAATACATAATTAATATGTTCTTTAACTCATGAATACCATTTTAAAGAGGTTGTGAATGATTTTAAGTTGATAAAAAAGATTTTACTGGTGTCGAATTCGCTATTTTTGTTTGTTGAAAACCAGAAAATTAGAAAGACTATTACTAAGGTGTCACGCTTAAATAAACGCCCCTATGTCGGTTCAAAGCTTATTCATACCATACGTGAGGTCAATATCGCGTTGACCTTTCGTCCCCGTTCTGTTTTGCTCTTATTCACACTTCCGACATTGAGTGAAATATAGTTCATTCTGTCATCCACTACTAGGTGTCGGGAGTGTCTGTTTTGTGTCTAGATTAGTAAAGTGTTTCATTTAGGCATACATTTAGATGACATTTTTTATAACAGAACATAGACACCAAAACAGAAAATTTTGAAGAATATTTGCCTTCAGGAAAAATTCGCAATATACGTATAGTCTTTAACTCAAAATAGGATTATAAAGTCTTTTGTTCCCCTGCCGTATTTGCTCGATGGTATTTTATTGATCATCTGTAAGCTTCTATAATTAATATTGAATATAATGATTGCTCTATATTTGCAAGTATTGTAAAAGTGTCTTTAACATTGTGCGATGGTAAAATATGAATTAAAAATAGTAGTATTTTACTGGACCCTTCCTCATTCATTTATTTTATCGTTCCCTAAAATATGGCTCGTTCATTTGCCAATTTGCCAATTATTGTAAAGTTCTTTGTGCAAACGTACTCAAAAAATATATTTATGTCTTCAGCAATTAGTTTTTTTTTCAACAAAAAAATCGTTAAAACAATCCATATTTACGAAGCTTTTTTGCAATCAAAATAGAAAGCTCAGCTTTAAACTTTTCGTAGCGATGAAAAGTTGACAAGAAACGTGAACCCCATGTAACTGCTTTTCCAAAATAGCTATTTTTCCTTCACTTTTTCAGATGGTTCACGTCTTGCATAGACAGTCAATGAAAAGGAGAGCGAAAAAGATTTGTAAAATGAAACGAATAAATTAAAATAGAACCAGGACGTTTCAACGACGTCCATTGCAGGGTGAATCGATTAATAGGTATGGGAGCATGTACGAAGGCAATGAAAAATATTGTTAAGACTACTATGAAAAAGTTGATTGAATAAATACACCGAAGATTGGCACAGTGATATGTGGAGTAATTTTCAAGATTTCCATACATGCAACAGCGAGCGGGTAGTATCGGATAAAAGAATTATTCCATCAGGAGTAGAATATGAAGCGGTCTGCATTTTAATTTATCTATAATGTTCATCTACTCATGAATTGTTACTGAACAAGTACTTCACTTATCTAACACTTATTCTATCGAATATTTGATTCTAAAAACTCATAAAATATGCTAAATATTTCCACGAATATACTCAATGAAATTTTAAAATGAAATATCATACTCGGAATGATACGAAATAAATGCTCTGAAAATTTAAGCCAGTTTAAATAAACTTTGCATACTGAAAATGGAAATATTATTTTACTGTGATCGATTTTTCTCTCTAGGGGCAAAGAAACAACAATAATTGTATTTAGGAGATTTTTTGAAAAATATCGACTAAATACAACAATTATTATTGAATGAGGAATATAATTCAGAGAGATTTGATACGTAAATATACAGCATAGGAGTTGTTTCATTTCATTATCTTATCTTAACCGTAGTCTCCACTTATTATTATATTAATTATAATTAATATGATAAAAAACATTGTAGTTTATAAAGATTTTACAAAATAATATCAAATATAAAATACAGCGATCCAAATATGCTACAATATCTCCGCAGCTCGTATAACGATTCCTTGAAAACTAATGCCGTGCTGTTTAATCTTATTAAAGAATGAATGCCTCACTCTAGGTTCTCGAGTTCAAGTTATGCTCGATGTAAACTCGGAGAGGTGACGGATGATTTCAAAACAGACGGTTGTAAAATTTCGAAAGCCCGACTTCGTTATTAATTAACATGTCGGCTGAGTTTCTGCGGAACCTTCCTGCACCCAAATTTACGATTTGTGACTACTTTTTTGTTCGGCGATAAAAATTTTGTCGCTGTGACTTGGTTTATAAAAATAGATAAAAAGTTTAAAAGGTGTTTACTGAGTCTAATGTTATGCAGTATTTAAGCTTGTTATTTGTACAAAAATATATTTAAACAATATTTATAGAAGTACCTGATTTATTTAACGAATGAAAAACCGTTATTTCCTCTAAATATATGTAAGAAAGGTTACATTAAAGTTAATTACACTTATATCTGAGATTATTTCGCGATGCATGTGGTTCATATAATATTGCGTATTGCTGTATTCTATTTGTTGTCTTCATAGTACGGCTATATAAAGCCGTCAGAAACTTGAAATTACAGTTAATTTAATCATCTTTAACAGTCTATCCTATTTAAGTGATATCTGTAAACAAACTATAGTACCTGAACAGACTTCATAATATAATCTGTGAAGATTGTTTTACGTAATTCCATCACTGTATTAATGAAAATTTAGCACGCGATACGATTAACAAGCTTTAATTGGACACATACTTATTTATTCCCCCAAGTTAGAAATGTCCTTCCTTCAATTAATTTCGTTGGGAGAGGTGCGAAGTTGCTCCTTGAGATGGATCGAGTTCGAATCCCGTGTTATGTAACTGTGGTCTGTCCCTTCACCCACTCGAGTGACGTGAGGAAGATGTGCAAGCGCAGCATGAAGGCGCACTTGCCTGGTGTGAGCTGATGCCGGCGACGGGTTTCCCCCATCCATCCCGCGAGCATGTGTGTGGGTGTGTGCGCTCGTGTGGATCCCCGCAGTGGTCGACGACAGCAAGAGCATCCGGCGGTAAGAAATGTATGTCGGTAATCTGGCGTGAATAGGTCTTCCAGCAGGACAGAGTCCAGAATGAAATTAATACGGAAGCAGAAGAGGATTTATTCATTTTCACAACCATCCGCCTTCCCTTAGTTAATTGCGCCTTTCTCCCCATGTTGCGTTTTCCCTTTCCCGAAATGTTTCCATCCTTAGCTTGTTTTATCTCTGGGTCCGGAAAAGGTATTTATAAATTTCCTTTGCATCGTCTACTTTTTTGTTGGCCTTGTATATATTTACAATCGGAGATATCCCGTTTGAATTAACGGTGCAAATTATTAACTACAATTGTTCGTGGATGTCTAATGGGGTTTGAAAAAAAGAAAATTCTCCATAGATCAGAATAGAATATTTGATTAGATATTTTTGCCATGTGATTTTTCCATGTGCGTCTCCCGGCAAATTTATTTGTTAAGCGCGTGGCATACTTAACAAGTTAAAATTCAAATCACTACATTTATCTCTTGATTGTATTACAAATTAAATTCCTGTCCCGCTTAGTATCCTCTTTTTCTTCGTGTTCACGGTTTTCGTCGCAAAAACGTATCTAATGCGTTCCAGATCTTTCTTTTCATATCTCTATCTAACAACGCACGACCTCACAGCCACTACGAATGCTATCACCAAACCTAAAACTTCTTAATTTCTCGCCAACATTACACAAAGTCACGTCCGATAAGGAGATCCCCATCGTATGTCGCCGGTTACCGAAGGCTTCAAGCGCGTTTATGTGTTCGTTGAGGTGCAGCGTAAGGTCGCTCCCCACGGCTCCCTCATTCTCTATCTATCGCTTCTCTTTTCAGTTCTCCATCGACGCATAGGAAAGACGAGGGGGAATTCCATCGCAGCCCGAGTGCGTGCGTGCGTTTGCGTATGTGTTTGTGTGCATAGAGGGTGAATGTATGCCCGCGTGAGCGGCGGATGTCTGTGGTAATATTGATCCTCCTTTCTGCACTCCGTGTACTCTCCCCCAGCTGGCCTCTCCTAACCCTCCCTGCAACCAACCCTCCCCTCGCAACCTTTTTTGCGTCTGGCCAATTCCCTCAGAGTCGCGTGCAGTTGGGGAGAGTGGCCTCGCGAGGGAAAGGAAGAGAGAGAGAGAATGGGGTAGAGATAAAGAGAGAGAGAGCGAGATAGTGGGAGAGTGGACGGGATAGAACAAGCGGGCAATTATTTTGGTGTCGAGGGCGGACAAAGCAACCTCCCAGAGGGAAGGGAATGAGAGAGAGAGGGAGGGGGATTAAAAGGAGAGAGGAAGGAGGGCGAAGAGGGGAGAGGAAGGAGGGAGAAAAGGGGAGAGGGAGTAGGGCGAATAGTGGAGAGGGAGAAGGGGGTAGTAGAGAGAGGGAGGAGGGAGAAGAGTCGGTGGAAGTAGGGTGCAGAGGAGAGAGGAAGGAAGAGAAATAAGGGAAAGGGAGGGGAAAATGAGGAGAGAGAGGATGGGAAGAAGAGGAAGGAAGGAGGGAAAAGAGTTGAGGGGAAGGAAAGAAATGAAGGATAGGAAAGAGGAGAAGATGAAGGAGGGGAATGAGTGGAGAGGAAGTGTGTGTGAATATTTTTGGCTAATCAATCTCTTCGATTATTATAGCCATAACTCATTCCACACCGAACACAATCACAAGGTAGGAGAGAAACCCGGTGCCGACATTAGCCAACTCTTAACGAAGAGCACCAAGAGAGCCAACGGCTTAACGTCCCTTCCGAAGGATGGAACGCTGAATTTGGTCGGTCTCCTCAAACCGTACAAACAGGGGGCCGAGCGAACTTGGAACAAGTCTTACTTGCGCAGGATTCGAGGGGAGAGGAAGAAAAGGAAAGAGGGGAAGATGGTGTGGAAAGAAGGGAAAGGAAGAAGGGGAAAGACAGGAGAGGAAGGAGGGGGCAGAGTGGGGAGGAAAGAAGGGGGAAGGAGGAGAAAGAGGGGAAGATAAAGGAGAGTAAGATGGGAGAGGATGGAGAGGAAATAGTGGAAGATGAAGGAGAGGAACGAAAGGAAAGGAAGGAGGGGTCAGAGAGGAGAGGGCGGAGGAGAGCAGCGGAAGTTGGTGACACAAGAGAGGTGCACACATCTCTTCATCGTCGGTGTCAAAGGGAAATTCCACTGGTGGCGGGAATTGGTGGCGCGGTCGACTCAAATGGAATTAAATAAAGGTGCGTAGCTGAGTTTTGCCTGCGCTCCCGGCGCGTGTTTTTTATTCATTTTCCCTTGGTCCTCAATCAGTCACGAGAGTAACACGGGTGCGTGGGTCGAGGAATGCGTGAGTGGTGAAAGGTGACCGTGGTGTCGGCGGGGTGGCGGTAATTTTAAGGTACAGACGGAATGGAAAAAAAAGACGGGGTTAGATGGAGAACGGCGGAGGAAGAGGATGGGAGGTAGGAGTGGGAAATGGTCTCAAAGAAGGTGATTAAAAAAGCGGAGGAGAAGCAGACGGAAAAAGAGTTAGGGCATAAATGGTGGGTAAAGAAGAAGAGAGAGAATAGAATGTGAAAGAAGGCAAAGAATGTTAGAAAGTTTGATAGAGAGGAAGAAATTAGAAGAGTAGAGAGTAATTAATAATGCGTTTAAGGATGGGAAAGATAAAGGATTGGAAGAGTAGGAAAAAAGAAACAACTGTTGAGGTAAGAAATAATTATGGATTTGGCCACATGGATGAAATAAAAATGAGGAAATACCTTTTGGAGATAGCTTAATACAATAAAACTACTTATGCATTTATTAATGATGAGTGTGTCTCCTTTTGACTTAGGTCCTGCGACGGTGTTTACCAGAAACCTGCAGCGTGAGTGTAAGTATTCTTTCTTTTTACGGTGAAGGAGTTTTTGTTTATTTATTATTGTATTGTTTCACCGTGTCTCGCAACACTCCTTTTCTAAAGAATCAATTTTAATAGAGACCAAGATTTCGATTCGAATTTTTATGATTTTATCCGTTATTCAAAGATGTGAGGAAAATATACTTATGCTATCCCTATCCATTAAACCGATATCAAATGTATACAGATTTATTCAGCATTAATCATGTTTGAGAGCATATAACCTTTTCTCATATATTAATTATCGTACAATTTGAACTGTAAATCTTTTAATAGAGGTAAAATATATGATCCTGATTCTGATTAAAAAATATGATTTTATCAATTGTTTCTAAACTGTGTATAACTACGTCTATTCCTCACCGGTGGCACTCCGAGATATCTCGCGGCCAGTTTCTGCCCCAGCCAGAGTGTGGCGCTGCGGTCAGTTTTCGGATGGGAAAGGGTGTCGTAGCCGGGACACGCTCCCGGAACTGCCGTCTCGACAATCCCACATAGGATGGAACCGTCCTCCCAGACGGCCGTGGCTGCTTCCGGGACGTGTCTCTGCGGCAAGGTGTCTTGAATCCACGCGGTGAGGCGCCTGCGTCGCCCGGTCCTCGGCGAGAGCACTGCACGCCATGGCGAGCACGGAGAGCGATGAATAGTTTCGAGCGGTAACGCCGTCGGTTTATTGGGGGAAAAACGGAGAGGATATTAATGGGCGCATTAATAGTAATTAAAACAGTGCATTAGGACTTGTTGTCTGCCTACGGCCACTTTCGTGCACAGTGAGTCAGTCTATCTAATTATAGACGGTTTTATTTATTGCTAAGATCAAAAGTATATCGATTTTATGATTTATTCGCACTTCTAATTCAAATAAAACAAGATCACTATTTCATCTGCAGTTCTTGTTCCGTTAACTACTAAACGATCAATTAAAAGGATAATTCTAAAATTCATATGATATGATATGATATGTTTTACACATTGGTTGAAAAATACAATTTTTGTGGGAGCACATTAAGTCTTAACCGTCAAAGGTGAGTCCAACAGATTCATTGACGTATATTTTCTAAAATATCTTTTTTCTGTGCGGTTTTAAATTTTTTGCTTTGGTGAATTTGTTTATTTGTAATAGTAGCCCTCAAAATCATTTACGTTTACTTTTTAAAGTATTAAGATTGTAAGTGATATGGCTTGCAACAAATTAGTTACATAGCCGGCCACGTGAGTGTGTTGGACTCATACTGCGGCGCGGGTCAGAACATTTCTGTGCGTGTCGGTTCACGTGGTTTTTGTCAACTCATTTACTTTTATTTTCATCTTAGTTTCAATTCGGCAGCCGTCTGTGAAACAGTGTGGCATCATTGTGCTTAAAAGTAGAAGTACAAAAAGTGAACAATATTCTCTAAAATTACATATTTGCATCACGAGAACTTACCTGTTATATTATGAATTCTTTATGATCTTTGATTATTATAAAGAAATATCAATACTTTTATTTCAAATTTACACACACACACATATATACATAGTTATAATTGCCTAAGAAATCAAATTTAGAGCATGTAGGAACGTAAACATTTTCACTAATCAAATTCGAAAACATTTGATATATTTAGACCAGTTTGTATTTTTCCAGACGGCTAGTAGAGGTATTACAAGCTCTGATGGAGTACGAATCTTATCATGATACCATGTACCTAAATTTACCAGGTTGCCTAAAATGAAAAATCCGAAAATTATATGCCATATTTGCCCATCAATAATAGGAAGAATGCAGTGTCATATTTGTGACATTTGTAAGAAAAATATATGTAAGGAGCATATTATTTTGAAGCGTTATTGTGCAAAATGTTCCTAATTTTTTCATTATTTTTATTGTAATTGTTTAATTTTGTTAGAAATTTTACAAATTTTATGTAACGTTACAGCTAAATTGCTAAATAACTTAATATAAAAATTCGTAAATTCCACGTTAAATTTGTGACATTTGTAAGAGAAATGTGTAAGAAACGTAGTATTATGAAGTGTCATTTTGCAAAATGTTGTTAAATTTTTAATATTTTAATTATAATTGTTTACCTTTGACACAAATTTCACTAACTTCAACTAATTTATCTGTTAATTTGCTAAATAAACTAATATAGGTTGGTTGATTTCTCTAATATCCTATTTAAGCTCGACGGACTCACCTTGGCAGTTTAAGTTAGTAAAATAGGTTGGCCGGAAGAGGGTTAAACAAAATTTAGAATCAAAATCCCAGTCTTCTCTCGAGTGACTTGATGATAAGATCTTCCGGTCGCATCATGCCCCATAAATCGAGTGACCTATTCAATCAAAAATGAGCTAGGAATTACCCTACTCTATGAGAGAACGCAGCGATGAGCCTTTCACCGGATAACATCAACTAATTGGGTGGCCGCTCGTAAATCTTTCCCGTAGAACACAATTAAGGAACGAGTCAGTTGGAAGAGTTTCATCAATAGCGATGTATTACTGGTTGTAAAACATGCGGTTCAAGTAATATTGCCGGCGGTTTTTCCTTATTACAAGTAGAAAGATTGCGTGCAGAAAAATCCGAACGATCCAGAAATAAGCGTATTTCATTCGTGATTCAATCCCTTTTGGCTAATGTTTTCCATTAGAATCAATACAAATAAAATATATTCATAAAATATCGAGAAGGCAATAGATAAAATATTTTGAACTTCAAATTATTTTTCATTCAATTTATAAAATAAAGTAGTTTTTCTCGTATGTTTTATAATACAAAGAGGAATGAGTCTATGATGGAACATTTAAACTAACGTCAATTCTGATTCAATGGTCTAGGAAAAATTTCCCTAAGCGGCTTATTAACCGATCACATTTTATTGTTTTCATCTAAACACTTTATCGTTATTAAATGGAAAGTTTTTAAATAGGAAATCTATCTATCATCGTTATAATTTTCTGTCAATATATAGTGAGGAGAAAAACAAATATATAAATATAGACGAATTTATTTAATTAGATGTTTCCGTAACCATGCTTTGAGTTAAATGCGTAAATAAGAAAGCTGCTAATAACTCAAACACTTTTCTTCCTTTCTTGACAAAGCTGCTTTTAGTCTACGCTAAAGTCACGATGTCGATTTCAGGAGCATTTATTATCTCCATTTGAATGACATACGAAGAGCTCAAACGTAGAGTGCAGGTTTTTTTTACCATTCTAAAATTACTTATGACCAATAAACTCGAACTTCAATCAAAGAACCCTTAAAAAAAGAGAATGTATTTTTCTACCGCCGATTTTTTAATTTGAGTCGGATCGGTTCACAAATTCGTTTTTAACGTCAAAATTTCACGTTTTTCGAAGGAAAAATCGTTCATCGTCGTGACAACCCTCGTTGTTGGATTTTTCGTGAAATTACATAATCTTAATGGAACTGGCTTTTAGTATGGATTCCTTTTCTTATCAAAACAACTATATTGATGTTTTGAAAGAGGCAGAAGATGTGTAGAGGGAGATAGACTGGAATGGAGATAGACTGAAAGGAAAATAGGGAGGAAGGCAGGGATAGAATTAGAAAAGAACGGAAGGAAAGAGATAAAGAGGGAGACGGAAGAAAATAGAGAATGTGATGGATTGGAAGAGGACGGAAGGAGAAAGGAGAAGGGTGGGAAGAAAAAGAGGCAGGGGGGGCGAGAGAGAGAGGATGGGATGGAGAATTAAGGAGAGAGAGGGAGGATGAGAGGGAGGGGGAGAGAGAAAGAGAGAGAGAGAGAGGAAGGGAGAGAGAGCGTTGCATTAAGAGACATTTTACAAATGAACATTATTTTATTCATTATTTATAGATATGATATGAGCTTAATACGAAAGCCATGGTGAGATAAAACTGATTCATCTAATTTTTTATTATTAAAATACTGTCAATATTTTTATGGATATTTACACTACTACATTTATAAAATGCGCAGCAAAGAAAAATAAGTATACTATCGAGAAACGAAAATAATGTTCACGAAAAGATTTCATTGGAATTGATGTCGGTATTTTCTACTGCTTTCCAAAAGCTCAATTTTATTATGTACCTAAGCAGTTTAATTTTGGAGTTAGCGCAAATTTCTGTGCAAAGCTTAAGTTCCGAAATGTTGACAAATCCTAATTTTACTCTTATGCATTGTGGTGTTTTTTCGGGTGAATCTATTTCTCAATTATGCCTCATTACCATCGGCGATGGATTTTGCAGTGTGTTGCTGTTAAGGTCATATGGAAACATTTCCTGACCTCCTGAATGATATACATGATCATTTGTTTGATTTTTTTCTAGGTCCATTGCGCGATTGCATTACCTATGGCGGTAGAGTGGAGAAGGACGCATGGGGTTGAGTAACGATGGAAAAAAGAGACCGTTTAAAACATCCGATCCGTCATATCGCCGCGAAATCACGTCGCACCTTAGCGCGAAATGGGCTTGGAGGGCATATATTCGTCAAGTGAAAAAGAGAGGAAACAGAGAGAGATAGAGGAAGGGAGGAAGAGAGTGAAATTTCCGAATTGATTAGATCTGTGTCTGGCTTCAGCCTTCCGGAAATTTCCGCCCCCGTCTGCGTTTACAGAGAACATAAAAGACATTTTAGGGAACAGCAGGCGCGGTGGGACACGAGTCAAACTCAAATGCCTGCATCGAATTAACATTTGTGTCGATGATTCCAAGGCTGCATTACGGGTCGGAGAAATGAAAAATTGCGTCGGAGTTCATACTCCTGTAATTACCTCGATTAAATCAGGCATTGCGCTCTACATCAAACTATAGCCTAGTGACGTTTTCTAAACAAAGTTAAGAATTCTGTACGTCGGAAATAGTTTTTGATCTTGTCTTGTTTGTAGAATCCTTAGGAATAATTTTAATTAGCGATAAAAAACATAACCTTTAAAATTAGGCGTGCAGAATTAATTTCATATAATTAAATAGAAACAACAAATATCGATACGCTTTGCTCATTTTAATAATTATGAATCTATTTCAACTAAGATGATTAAAACCTAAGCATATACTCCTGCAAGATAATACGCTTGAAGTAAATGTTAAAAAAATATTGAATAATTTATAACTTTGCAATCAGTGAGCTTATCAAACATGCATCGATAAAACAAATTTAAGTTTAAATACTACCAATTTTGGAGAAATTACGGATATTAGTTCCTCCAATAGGCACGTGCTTAATCATTATTTGAATAGCAATTGCTTTGCACTTGCCTTCATCTCTATATTGCTTTTCCATTATCCTTTGCAGCTATAGTTAGTGTACGAAAACGTGTTATATGTTTGTGTGGTGTTGAATATGTACATACTTGTGTATTCATGCCTCTATATATGTGTATGAATGTGCAGGAGCGGATAACTGCGTACGCAGCCACATTCAAAACGGTTGAGTTGCGAGCGTTTGGCTTCCACGCGTCGAACCACTCCCATCGCCTGTTCTCATGAACATTTCTCTTGTCTGCTCGTGGCGAATTGGTCACCACGGCTCACTGCCTATGGTAGAGATTCACAGAATGATGCAGAGAATCGGAAAAGGAGATTTTCGGGAGAATGGAAGGACTTTTAGAAGGAAATATGGTGCGCTGGAGGAAGGATAGGTATGGGGATTAAGGAATGGAGGTCGGAGGGAGGCAGTCGGTAGAGGAATGTGTGGAAGAGTAATGGTCGATAATAAAGTTGGAGGAGTGCAGTAAGGAGGTAGGTACGAGGGAGTAGAAAAGGAAGAAGAGAATTCAAATAGAGGAGAGGTAGCAAGGGGTCCGGGGCGCAGGAGATAGGGAGGGAAAAATAAGGAAAGGAGGTTGAGGCGGAAAGTTGAAGGGAAGTGAAAGGTGGAAAAAGGATGACGAAAGTGGCGCCACGTGGAACTGATTGATGGATTATGGAACGGACTGATTTATTGAAGTCTTCAATAGTAGAGGATTCCAGAGCCTTCCTTAAGCCTCCATTCCGCACTTTCAAGTTCGGAAGTTTATGGAAAATTTTTCGAAATTATTGATTTCACGAAAATGTGATTAAATTTTGCTATTATTTTATTACAAAGTTTATGAGGAAAAACTATAGAAATTTTAATGTATTTTTTTCATAGTTGGAAATAATTAGCCAAACGATCTGTTGTATTTTAGCTCACTGGATGATTGCTTGATATTAGAGCATTAAACCTACTTACATTTTTCATATCCTGTATCTTATGTCTTCCACACAACATAAATGTACAGTGTCTGGTATACTTCTAAGAGGTAAAGGGAATAATTCTTGCTGAAATAACGAGAATATAATTATGGATGGCTACGAAAACTGCTATCTAGATCTCATGTACCAGATATATATTAACATAAGTTCTGGACAAAAAAGTTTTCAAAATAATTATTTTATTAAAGAGGTTTACAAACATTTATCCAAGATATTAATAGCATAATACCTAGTTAGTATAAAATTCATGGAACAAATTTTCATAATTTTTAATAACACGGTTTGTATGAACGAGATAGTTATATCAAGCAACAGATGCCTATATTTTTGCAGAAGATTTAAGTACAATTCTTATGATCGATCATTTTATATTAATATATTTTTTGTTGTCGTTTTTACTGCATAAAATAATTAGGAAATGAACTTCTGCATATTTGCTATAGTTAAAAAAAATATTTTTCTTCCATTTTATTAGGATATTGCTGTAAACCAAGTTCGGCAGACATTCTGGTGTACTTCACACGGCAATAGTGTGCGACACTTTCAAAATTGAGAAAGTGCTATCCACGAAATTCATTTTCAACAAATAAAGCGCGTGAGAAACTGAGGACTCAGTTCCAGAACTTTGCAGTAGCTAAATTAGTCAAATATTTTCTAATTTTACGATATCTTCTGGGATTTTCTGTTTCGTATGAAATATGGAGTTTTCTCTAGAAAAACATGCTTTCAACTTGTCGTAGTCGAACCATTGACACAAATAATGGCACCATTTCCATTTTAAAGCAAGCTTTAACACCTTCTGAGACCATTGCGCGTAATATAGCGGCTATACAAGGTTTACAATAATTGTTTTTACGCCACTTTTGCCTATCCCGACATTAACTGATATTACAAGAGTTGGGCGTCGATCACTTTGAATCAGACCATCAATTTTCGCCTCATCTCTTTCGGTCACTGGAGATGCCAGTAGACCTCTCGGAGACACGCTGTGCAAGTTGCCTTCCAGTCAATTTATTACAAAACTTTCTATCTAACCACGCTTACGTCTATAGGGGCGTATTTGTAAATTTATTTCAGCCAACGATAAATTTGTAAAATATTCAAAATTTCAGAGTAAAAATCAGACATACATATCTCTTTTACACGTATATCAGTGATAATAAGTGTCGCATGTTTTTTGTAATGCGTTTTTTTAGATAGTCAATATATGTAAAATATTTAGAAATTAGCATTAATATAAATTTTGAAAATTTTTGAGAAATTCTATTTTTGAGCATTTGTTATAGAGGCAAATGCTGTAAACTTCACATTGTAGAGTAATTGTGAGGTGATAATGATTTCATTTTCCCTTTACATAGGCATTACTAAAAGACAAAATAAAAAACACCAATCTGTGGAATCTATTTTTTACTTTCTGTAATTTCGGTAGCTCCATTAGTACCTAAATATATTATCAAATGAGGTATCGCTTTTTAAACCAATACTTCAAGTGAAATTATATTTATCTTCTATTATTCTGTAGCATTTATAGTAGTTTTTAGAAGACGTAGAGGCGCTGGGCTGTCAAATGTTTTAATAGCACCATTTTTGTTTGGATGTTTTTGAAATTATGGTCAATTTCAGGATGTCTATCAAGTCATAAATCTATTTTAATTTTGTTGATAGTAAAATAGTAACCATAATTTCTTCGATATCGTATATAGTTTCAAAGTGAATTGTTTAACTAATGGTTTTTATTACCAGTGTTAGAAGGATTATACTTAGTTTTCATTCCAACTTAGCAGCATGATTCGAAATCGTCACTTTTCAATGTTTAATTATATGAGTTCCAGATATAAAAATCTCAGAAATCTGTCGAGAATTATAAAAGTTGGAACTTATGACAGTTAAGGAAATGTTAAAACCTTTCCATTCTCATTGTTGTGTGGAAAACGCCATAAAATAATTTAAACAAAAAGAAACTCTTTCGTACTAGTTCAAAAAATGGCAAAAATATAACTAATTCGGCAATATTATATTCTCTTTGGCAAACTGAATAGATAATTTGTGTCTAAGGTTTTCTAATGACTTACAATAAAAAACACAACTTCAGAAAAATAATGGGTGTTTCCGTATTGTTTATAGAAATAATCATTTACTTCAGAGCTTCTGTCAGTATTTTGATATACGGAGTGTAACTGTTTGATACCAAAGTGATAAACACTATTCAAACGTATGCAAATTACCTAGATGCAATTTCTAGAGCTGGCGATCAGTATTTATGACCTGACTGAGCAGAACACGTTTTGAAGCCATCATAACAACGCGGCATTCGCGAGCAAAACTTCCAGGATATCGTAGTTAACGATTGCTTGATCATCAGCCTTGCACTATGCGCTGCCAGTGTTGGATGAATAACATCGAAGCAGACTGTGGACAATGCGGGGAAATATAAGCTTACCTTGAATGATGCCGTAATTCTATAAACGGAGAATACTGCAGTGCTTAGAAATTCTGCATAAAACAGATTTTAAACCAGGCTATGTTCGTCTCGTTGAATAATATAAAGGTCATTCCAATTTGAACATCCACATCCTCCATTTTTAAAAGCAATAAAACATAAACTATGATAAGGACTTGCGTTTTGAATTGGTTGGCGTTGTTCTCACCGGGTGTTGAGGAAAGAGAAATGAGGAAGAAGAGTCATCGATAGAGAGAAATTACGGCTTCAGTTTTAAAAATAACTTTAAACGATTTACTTCATTGGAGAGAGAGAGATAGAGAGAGAGGGAAAGAGTGAGAGAGCAAAGAAGCGGGATGAGGCTGCCGATCGGTGGGAGGAAGGGAGGGAGGTAGGATCTAAAGCGATTATGACAGGGAGTGGGGTCTGCTCCTGGTTGCAGAGACATCGAAAGGCTTGTTATGGGGATGGGAAAATTTGATGAGCGATGGAAGAGGAGATGGGGAGAGGGGATTTAAGGGGGAGGAGGTGGTGCGGATGCAGTGCGCTCAATGTAGCGAAAATTAATGCGGTTTGAGCCGACAACCCCACAGCCCACGAGGTCGGAAGAGTGCACACCGATGGCTAAGGCATAGTGGACACGATGTGTGCGGGATGTGGCCGTTCCTTAACATCCCTTCCGCTCCCTGCCCAGCACCCTTTTCCCTCAATTCTTTCCTCTATATATCCCCTTACATCTGTTCTCCCATCCTCTCTGTCTCCCTCCATGTAAACTCACATCACCTTAACCTAATTCACCTACCCCATCATATTTTTCTCTGTAACCACATTCCTTATCCATTTTAAGCTGTATATCTTACATAATTTTAAATCGCCCTTTTTCAAACACTCCCTTCTTATTCCAATCTCCCCTTCTCTTCTTTTCTCTCTATTTCTTAACCTCCCTTTTCCCCTCTCCAAAGCCTTTCTCTTTCTCGTTCTTTCTCTATGCCATCCACACTCCCTTCCTTCTTCTCCCTCTCTCTCGCTCCCAAAAAACCCTTTTCTAATTTTACCCGTCCGGTTTCATAGATTTCTCTCCCCTCTCAATTTCTTTCTCCGCACCAGCCTCCGCCCAAACCCAACCCAACCCTTCCTCTCTAAGCCTCTCCTTCCGGCTGCGTCTCATCCCTCTCCTCGTCCGACTCTCCCTTTCCCAAACCCTCCTCTAAATCTTCCCACCTCTCTTCCAGTTCATTCTTCTCTCCATCCTTTTCTCCACTCCAACCCTTTTTCCATCTCTGCCATCCATTTTCCCACCCCCATAATCACCGACAGAGAGAAATCTCTTGGTTGATTGAAACGAGAGGGGAAACACGAGTGCGGATTCCGATCCAGGCGTAAAAACAGTTAGCATGTTTGTCGGCTTGACTATACGCTGCCGGGTGGAAAAAGGAAGGCGAGCGGACAGCCGTTTTAGAGCGGTGTGTTTAGGGAGGGGGTTGAGGGGAGGAGAGCATAGGGGGAGCAAGTGTATGTGTGTGTGCGGTGCATTGGACTATGGCTTGGGTATGGGGAATAGGGCGGACGGGTTGTTGTTTGCACGCCACCAAAGGCTGGAGGTCGCGTTGGTGTCTATACCGGCTAATCTGCTCACGCCTCAGCATTTCTAACTCTTTTGCATCCCATGATCCAGCGCGCACGCCACTCTCTGACACCCTTTGACTATGCGTCGTTCTCTGTGTAGGGAGTACGTTTTTTCATATATGTAGTTTCTTTCTCGGCCTTACATTTATCTGCCGATAATATTCTTTGTTTGCTCCTATCGCTTCTCCTGCTTCTCTTACTCTCCTTCAAGGCGAATCTAAAACCATTCGAAATCTCTCTCATTATCAATTACACACTTCTGTCTTAGATGAACATTGATTAGTTGATTCAGATTAAATCATCACGGAAATTTGGAAATTATTATATGCGAGCCTAGATATTTCTATTTAAAACGGTATAATTTTACTTGCAAACGTTTCAAAATAAGATATGTTTACTAACTCAGAAAATTTATAGAAGCAAAAAAGTAATTTTAGTGAGCGTATCTTTGCTAATAATGAACATAAAGGAATCCTTTGTATATCCATAAACTTAATATTAAGAGTCAGAAATTTAACGTGCGATGAACAGTAATTATTTTTTACTGCTAAGAAACATTTTCTAAACAGCTATTACTATTTTGACCCTGCCTTATTTTGTTTACCCGTACATGAACAAATCTCACTTTTCCATTGTATACCGTCATGAACTTAGTGATATTATTTTAAGATCGTTTTGTCCCAAAATTTCTTCTGATATAAAAATGAAAATTTAAATCCCTTTGAAACCGATTTTGTTCACGCAAGCGTGATATCCACTGGTTCACAATTTTCGTTACATTGACGCTGTTGTACGCGCTTTCATTTTGCTGTCGCGAGACTTAAATTGAAGAGATCGGATTTCACGGGAAACTTCCCTTTACATCCTTTCACGTTCCAAAAAGATTTATTTCGGCCAATTCATTCATTTTGCGGAATTTAGTCTGATTTTCGGAGGTTGGTTCGTAATCCGATCCTGCGGAGAGTTTAACTTTGGTGGTTGGCAATCCGGACCGAGTTTCAATGAAACTGCGCAGTAAAACCGATGGACCGGATGTTGCATTGGACTATCTGTGGCAAAAAGAGGATGAAAAAGAATTTGCCTTGCTGTTTACCCTTTCTGTTGACTTTGGATGGCATTGAAACATGTAAATGTGTTTAACATTGCATCTAAAGTTAGCGTATTATGCGTAAAACCCATTCGATGACATTGAATAAGAGAAAAGGAGATCACTTTCTCTTTTTTATTGTTTGATAGATTTGTCATACAACCCCATTTGCCACCCTTGTTCAAATTTCAACACACTATGGGAGGCATTGAAGTGTATTTTACGGGGAATGAATGTACTCCTCGTGTATTATATGGCATTTGAAGAATTGCATTCATCTACAGTTGATACATTTATTTATTTAGGTGTTTTTTAAAAATTTTATTTGATCCGCACGTTTTGCATGAATGCATCGTTTTTACGTAGCACGGAGTAAAGTGCACCTAAATATTTTTTTAAAATAGCTCAGAAAGTTTACTCAAATAACAAGCACTAATCTCAGGGATTTTCAATAGTCAAACAACATTACGAAAAATCATAGTGGAATTTCGGTTACCAAGCAGTCGTTATCAGAGGTATTCATCTGTAGAAGATTCTGAAACTTTCGGTGAATACAATTGATGACGGTCGCGTAGAATCCGAGAGAGGGTTTTCATAAAAATTTCTGGCTATTGAAGATACTTTATTTGAATATTGATTCGAGATCGATAGTTCTCCATCAAACCAAAAAACATCGCTGTTTTTAGTACTATCATTTGATTAAAACATTAAAGCCAAAGGAAGGGGATTACTTCAAACCTGGTTTACCAAACTAAATCAAAATTGGTAAACGACATAAATAGAATACCTGATAACTTATATAAGGAACTTCCAAATAAAGATAAATATATTGCTAAATTTCTCTCTCTTGTTGGAAATCGATAAAAATAATTTTAATATAAGTTAATTAATTTGCAATGTCTTATACTAATTTTTAGATAAAACCTTTAATAATGATAATATCTAATGCATATATTAAAGAGAATTCTGTACTTCTTCCTGTGTGTTTGCACGGTTTCCACGGTTTGCACAGTTGCAGCACATTTTTCATTTGCATTTAAAATCACTTATTGTTAGAATTGCGATGTGAATACAGAACTTGCACCAAACGACGTCTAAAAAAACGGATATTCATTTCCAGCCATCGATTTTCGAATAAGCGTTGAATCGTTCCACAAATTTGTTATTAACAGGAAAATTTTGCTAATTTTTAGATGACAAAATTTCGTCGCCCGGCATTGTTGCTGGTCTAGCAAAATTACGTCTATATCTAAAAGCAATGACATGAACTTTGATATTATATTTGAAATCAGTTATGAGAACTCTTCTTATTGAATGCATTTTAATCGAAGGGGAGGTAATGATGGCTTAATTTGAACGATATGTTTTTTACTGCAGTGCCATTTCTAAGGCGTGGAAGAAATGCGAACGTACATAAGACCGCTAATATTTTAATTAGCTTTTTGTTTTGTTTAACTTGATGACGAAAGAACTTAGTAAGTTGCTTTTTTAATTCACACATTTTTTGTAATCACTATAAATGCACCGGCCATGCGTCAAATATCTTGCTTAATTATCGAAAGAAATGAATCATAATCATTGTCAATATAGTAATTTTCTTTAAACTACCCAATAAAATTTGCAATTGAAAAGTTATTTTCAATGTAAGCGGTCCTATTTGAAATGTTGAGTTATCCATCATTACAATGCATTGGAGTCGTTTCTGACTTAAAGTTTTTACGCTACGTGTTTATTTGTTTTAAATTTACATGAAAATTTTCACAAATTTTCAATCGGTTTTTGTCCTTAATGTTTTTGTTTCATTGCAACCTCTTTATGGAATGTATAAAAATCGGAAAAAATTGAATATAAACTTAAAATATGAGGGAGGAGAATGGAAGAGAAAAAAGAAGGAAGAATGGGAAGTGCCTTAAATTTAACATTTAAGCCACGCATACCCGTGATATTGACGGGTTTTGTCATTTAAAAATTTGAAAATTCAAATTTTGGATCCAATTCAATTCAATAATCTACAAAAGATGCAGCAACATCCGTGGTATTAAAATTTCCTTCTCATATTTCTATCTGGTAATATGACAGAGCACGACAACGCATTAATTATTTAGACAATTACTAAATGATACATTTTACTTAGGCCTTCTTTTACAGAAACCTAAAAATTGATTTTTTCCGTAATATTTCTTTTCGAACTTATTTCCTAGCGATTGCTGAGCAAAAAAGTGACAGCGAGTCTAAGAGAGAGAGATAGATAGAGAGAGAGAGAGAGAGAGAGAGAGAGAGAGAGAGAGAGAGAGAGAGATAGAGAGAGAGAGAGAGAGAGAGAGATAAATGTGTTTCCATTCTTTCCTTTGGTAAATTTTTCTCCATCTCAACTCAAGTTTCGTCTATTTCTCTCCCAATTTCTTTGCTCCGTCCTCCTTCAATTCTGCTCTGATTTTGCTTCTGCCACTTTTCCCTTCCCCCTCTCTCCACTACGCCTCCTTTTCGCCCTCTCTTATAGAAGTCCTCTTCAAATTTCTTTCCCCTTACACATTTTTCCTTCTTCTTGTGCTTTCTCCTCAATGTAAACTCCCCTCCTCTTCGCACTACCTCTCTTTCTCACATAGCTTCTCTTTCCTTTTTCTCCAACCCCTCCTTTCGTCCGTGCCCAAACTTATAGGACACGCGATTAACCTTGTAAAAGCGTGCAGCCGTGCAGAGAATGCGAAGGTTGCCTACGGTGGCGGCGCTGCTGCGGTGGCTCCCTCGTCTGAGGCGGCGGGAAGCAGAATCGCTCCATTCCGAGCGTGCGGTTCCCATCCCGGCATCCCTTCCGTTCCGATCCCCTCTCCCACACTCCTTCCACTTTCCCCGCCCTCCCTCATTCCTCACCAGCCCGCTAACCTCCCACGCTAACCGCACGACGTCACCAGTCCAGGGGGAGGAGGGGTGGTGTGAGTCCCGATCCGCCCAACCTTAGGACAGCCCCACCTCCCCTCACCCAACCCCCTTTGCCGCCTACCATCCTAACTTCCTGCCATATCTCGCAGAGCAACCGAGGAATGAAAGGGTGGAGGAATGGGGCAGAGAATGTTGTGAGGAATGAGAAAGGAAGGGTGGCGGTTGGGAGGGGGGGGGCGACTTATGGGGTGGTTGAGGAAAAGAGAGAGAGAGAGAGAGAGAGAGAGAGAGAGAGAGAGAGAGAGAGATATATTGATGTCGGTGAGTTATTGGATAAGAAGGAAACATGGGCGAGGGTAGAAGAGGTGAAAGGAAAGAGAGAGAGAGAGAGAGAGAGAGAGAGAGAGAGAGAGAGAGAGAGAGAGAGAATAGGGGAAGAAGAGAGAAGAGATTTTTATGGGAAGGACGGGAAAAACGGAAGAAAAAATAAGGGAGGATAAAGAATCTTGCGTTATTGTTCGCAGTTTGAAAATGAAAAAAGGAAACGGGAGATGAGGGTATGAGGATGTTTTGAGAAGAGGATTAAAGATGGATTTAGCAAAAATGGAGAAAGCATTGTTATCGTCGCTTTTTCGCGGATTCATTGTTAACGGGGAATTTTAATTACTTTAACAAACGCTTTTAATTAAGCTAGAAGTTTGTAACAAATGTGTTGTTACATGGCCAGGTATAAAGAATTGGAATCAGAGTCGAAATTGGGACAAATTTGATAAAAGAGTCAAGCGGTTAGCGCAGAAAAAGTAAAATAAAAGGAAGCTCTGATCTAACTTTTTCATTAAAATTTCATAAGATGCCTAAAATTACAGGTTGGAATATATAATATAAATGTTGCATTAATTATAGTAGAGATACGGAGAATTTTTAAAAATTAAAAAATTTTGATTTGATGTAAAAGTTTATTATTTTTGAGGAGTAAAATTTCTATGAAACAACCCGAAATGAACAGCTTGTTTTGTTTTTTGTAGTTTCATTACTCTTTGCTATATGAAAATTAAAGCCGTTGATCAGATGCTACACGCTTCTTAGCACTGTCATTTTTACTTTCTTCATATACGTAGTATAGGGGAAAGTATTGTATTAATGAAAAAATTGACATCGAGATTTCAACGGAAATATACGTTTTGAGGTCCCCTGAACACGTTTTGACCATATTCTCGATGATGTCTGTGAGTGTGTGGGTGTGTATGGCATAGCTTTTTGTGGGTGCTCTAACTCAAACACTATTAATCAAGTCAACGCGAAACTTTATATCAAACATTTTTATGAAAGTCAGAAGAACTGATTAGTTTTTGGTAAAAATCGGTCAACCGGAAGTGGGTGTTTACTCTTGTCACTTATTCGTTATTTTAAAATATTTGCTTTAATATTTGATAAATGTAAAACTCTACTGGAATAAAGATTGTTGAAAAATTAATTTTCTACAACCTTTGTTTGAAATATTTTTCATTATAATGCATTGTTTAAGAGATATCTTATATTTTATCTGCCACCTACCGACAACTATTGTTAACAATTGACGCTTAGTTACATCTTAGTAACGCTCCTTTTTCTTTTCTTAATTTTTGGAGCTTTGTGGCTATATCCAATATCAGAGGGCTATGGTTTGAGTTTATTTCTATTCTTTGTAGTCTAAAATTTTCTCGCGGTTTCTTAAAATATTTATTATTATGTAACCTATTTGGAATTTTTAGAAATATTACAGATATGGAGAAAGTGATGTGGTGGTCACATCAGGTTTTTCATTTAATTTACAATAATGTTGATATTATGGACACATTTTATAATTATTTCTAACTCAACTAATAAAAAAGTAGTTTTGCTATTTGTAGTAGTTTTTATATTTAATAGTTAATAATAGATTTTGCTACGAAGTTGTTAACAATTAAAAAATCTGATGTGGCCATCACATGACTTTCTCCATAACTGTAATATTTCTAAAAATTCCAAATAGGTTACACAATAATAAATATTTTAAGAAACCGAGAAAATTTTAGACTTTAAAAAGAACAGGAATAAACTGAAACCATAGCCTTCTGATATTGGATATAGCCACATAGGTAAATGACTGAAATTTTGTAGAAATATTTTATTCATGTAGGAAAAGCCATTTACCAAAAAAAATCCCTAAAAAGACCCGAGTTCTACTCCTGGAGATAATTTCTCTTTTCCATAAGATAACATGTAAAGTTAAAATTTTCTACTTGCAGGATTTTACTTTTTTGCAAATTAAAATTAGAAATAATTGACCTACAATCTTCGGACTTAAACCATTTTAAAGAAAAATAAATAGTTTTCTTATTATCATCATCACATTTTATCTACGAATTGAAATCTCTCAAGTTACACGTTTAAATAATATTTATTGGAACAATTTAAGCTTTATAACGATATGTTGCCTTGCCGACCGTGTCATTGTTAACAAGATTGTATTGTCGTCTCAATCCTTATATGTACAATATCCGTAAGAAAAGAGTGCTTTTAATGTTTGTGCCAACGCTCCCAAATGCGAAGGTTTGTGTTCGATCCTGATGACACCCGAAATTTTAAAATTTTAAATCGCGTTTTTCAGCAATTTCTTTTCGGTGAACTTCACATTGATATTTTTTGTTATTAACTATTTTCATAGTTATTTTTGCTGTGTACCTTATGATTTACTGGATATATATAGCATGTGGTTCATACCCTCCCTTGGTATATGTATTTTCTGAGTTGCCTTCCAAAGTGGCTTTACTCAACGTCGTAGTATAAAATTAATGAATTTCTATAGGCACCCATGTTATTTTCATGTTCGCCGCTTTTTAGGAGGGACCCTATCCTCTTCGCCTGTGGATGCCAGTGCTCTCTTGTATTTGTCCCAGACCGACACTTTGTTTTTTGTGAGATCGCGGAGAACATCATTTGTTTTGCTTTCTAATTTGGCTTTGTATTTAGTAGCCAGATCTTTGGCGACTTCCCCAATCGGCGTTGTCTTTAGCATTTTATGTAGGTGTATGTTCTGACCCCATGTCTTGCCTATTAGTTTTAAGATTTTTTCTCCGCGATCTCAAGTACTTTCCAGGACTTCTGCATTAAAAATCCTGTCCAAACTGGCGCAGCGTACAGAAGTGGGTGTCTGATCATTGTTTTGTAGAGGTGTTTTTAATTCGCTGGACATGTCAATTGAATTTAAAATTGTGAAGAGTCTAGCTCTCTTCCCGGCTGCTGCTAGGTTAACTCTTTTTACGCGTATGTCATTTTTTCGTACACCTTCTCAAGGCAAGGAAGGAGGGATATCGGTCTGATGTCAGAGGCCTTCAACACCCTCCTTCCTACCTTGGGTAGGCATATGATGTCCGCGTGCTTCCAGCCGGTTGGATAGTGCCCCAACCTTACGACTGCATTGAGAATCGAGGTAAGGTATTCTCCCGCGGAAATTGGCAGTCATTTTATGAGTTCATAGGGGATTTTGTCTTTCTCTGTTGCTTTCCTTTTTGGTAGTTGCTTTATTATTTCTGCCAATTCCTTGGTGAAGAACACCGGAGTGGCTTGGTCCTCGTTTTGCTGCTCCCTTAGCATGGACTCAATTTCATCTAATTCGATGTTCGGCGTGTGTGCCGTCGCATCATTGGGCGTTAAGATCTTCTCGAAAAAAGCCCCCAGATATTCCGCTTTGTCGGCAGACGTGGTAAGTTTGCCTCCTGGGAATTCCACCGGGGGGTCACTTCTGGCAGAATTCGTTAGGAAACGCGTGTACTTCCATATCGAATTGTCTTTCGTGTCGAGGGCTGCCAGTCGAATAGACCATTGGTATCTTCGTAGGCGCCTCAGTTGGTCTCTGATGTCTCTGTTTAGCTCCCGGAGATCCCTCTTTTGCTCGGCGGTGCCGAAAATATAAAACTGCCTCCTCACCCAGTTTCTTCTCCGTATGAGGCTTTTTATTTCATCAGGGATCTCCAGGTTTTCTTTTGCTTTCTAGCCATGCGCGAAATAGCTTTTTCCGGTGCGTCATTGATGGTGTTCCCCAACAATTCTGCCGCGTCGTCTATTCCCTCCCTGGTGGATATCGTGGGCACATCGCTTGGTAGTGTCTCCGTAATTATCTTCCTAAAATTAGCCCAGTCCGCAAGTCCATAGCACATGTGGTGGTTGTCTTGTTGATAAAATGTTTTTTTGTGTCCCGATCCTCAGGACTACCGGGTGATGGTCGCTCGTCAGTTCTGAGATCGTTTGTGGCACTTTCCGTCGTTCAATATTCTTGACCAGTGCAAAATGAAGTACGCTTCCTGTGCTCCTCGGTCCTGGCCGCGTCATTGCTACCGGAGTCACTACCCTAAATTGGTTATTTCGTGCCCATGTCTTTAAAAGAATTCCACGCCTGCTATCTTTACTGCAGTTCCACGCCCAATGCATCGCATTAAAATCGCCAGCGATTATTACTCCGTCGTATATGCTAAGGAACTCGTTTAGGTCTTACATGCGCAATTCTTTTCCAGGTGGGATATATATACTAATAAAAGTGATTGTTCCTACGTTTGTATCCGCTCTGACTCCCACCGCTTCTATTGTGCCAGAGCTCCTGTGGTCAATTACTGCGCATGCAATTCCTTCACGGACTAGGATCGCCACTCCACCCCCTCGAGTCCTGCTTTTCGGGTCCCTCCTAAAAACCTTGAAGCCAGGAACAGCCCAAACCTCATTTGCTTGAAGGTGCGTCTCTTGTATTAAAATAATATTGACTCGGTGTTTTACTAGGAACTCAGTGATCTCCGGTGTCTTGTTTCTTATGGCCCCATTTGCGTTCCAATGGGCCATGATGATCGCAGTCACTTGTGTGACCCTAGCGTCCATTGCCATTTTGCGCAGTTTTGGCGGCAACTAGGGTCTGTATGAGCGTCATCATGGCCGTCATTTGTTGCTGTATTGTCGCTGTGAACTGGGCAATAGTCACTACTAAAGCTTTTACGTACGAGTCATTGTTTAAAACATTTTCTTCCCTTTTGGACTGTTTCTTGGGTTCGTTGTTTCTTAGCGGCGGATATTCCTTTGCCTCAAGCACCTTCTCATTTTTGTCATGAAGAGTCTAGACTGATGGTGGTGGGGGTGGAACCTGGATTGGTTTGTGCGTTTTTTCTTACTTTTTATCTTTCGCTTTTAATATCTCCTCGTGCTTAATGCATACGAGAGAAAGAAACATGTTCCCCTCCGCAGTTACACCATTTAGCCTGAGTTGTGTTTTTATCATTTAAGCAGTCTTTGCCTTCGTGGGCCCCGGCGCATTTGTAGAATTTTGGTGATGCCATGAAGTTCCGGGACCCGTGTCCATACCTATTGCAGCTAAAACACATCTGTGGCCGTTGGTATTTGTAGGGCTCCAGAGTCACCCTGTGGCTACATAGCTTTTTAACTCCTGCCACAGTAGTGACTCTGAAGCTTTCTCCTTTTTCTGTATTGGTGCCACGTATAGATTTTTCCTCGTAGGTGCCAGTTCTCCTACCGCCACGCACGAAATTCCTGTATCATTCAGTTCGTCCTTAATAAAACCCAGGTCCATCCCCTCATCCAGACCTTTAATCAAGTACCTGAGGTTTGAGTTGACTTTTCCTGCCCAGGTATGCATCTGGGAGCCGGCCTCTGTTAAGTATTTATTTACTAGGTCGTACTCAGTCATGTTGGTCAGTTGCAATTTTGACCCGTCCTTTGCCTTGATTATAGTAAAATCGTTATTGCCGACTTTCTGCCGGATTGTCTTAACGAATGCTGCGTGCTTCATGATGTCACATATTACTATGGCCGGTGGTCTTTTTTCTCTAGTGCTTGCCCTTGGAATGTCTCCTGGTGCGTCAACTAATGGATCATATCTGTTCTGCGTTTCTGTTGTTTTAATTTTAAAGACCAACGGCTCGTATCGTCGTCTTTTCTTGGCCCTCTCAACGGTTTTGAAGATGGCTGCGTCATTCCCATTAAAATCGCTTTCGGGGTCAAGTGCAACTTCCTTTTGGCTGCCTTCAGTGATTTTTGCTGGCGCCGCGTCATTCTGTCCTTGGGTCAGGACTCTCCTGTTTTCTTCTCTTTGAAAGAGTACTACTCTGATGCTCGATGGTATGGGTATTCTATCCGTACTTTGGGTGGAGGTGCCTTCTTCGCTCCTTAGAGCTAGGTCCCTTTTGGGGGCGGTGAGCGGATCATTCTGGTGGGGAGGGGGAGTGTTAGTACTATCACCTTACATGATAAAAAAGATCGAGCGGGTAAGAAGGTGGTACTTAGTTAGCCACCCCCCGCAGAAGGAGTGGGACCGGCCGCGCAATGGCGGCTACCCGGGATTGACGCGCCTGCAGCAAGGCGTGCTGCCAACTCCCGGATAGTACCTGTTCGCGTCCCGGAAGCCTTGGGAGTCCCGCAGCGACTTACGTACTTCCCCCTATAGGGGTTTTCCCGTACCAGGCAGGTGGACTCCCAGTTAGTAACTAAGTGCGTATGAATGATCCGCAGTGTGGAGGGTATGAACCGAGACTCAGCTTCTAGGCTTGCTAGGCTAGGCTGGCTGTCAGAATGATGATTGACGATCATCCCAGAATATAATATATATATATATATATATAATATATATAACAGAAAAAATCAATATATACAATATTGATTTTTTTCTGCGTATGCTGATCATTTTACTGTGAGAGGTCACCTAGATTCATTCATAAAAACTTTACATCTCTATCGAGTTCGCATTCTGATAATTTATAACTAGTTACCAATAATCGCATATCTATATACTGATTGCGTAAAAAGTTATTTAAGCTAATTGAGAACTTCAAAAATTTATGTTACTGGTACCCTAATTACATTTCACTGAGCACACAACATAGGCCAGGAAATAGTGTCAAATTAATTGCTCCGTCTGGAAAGTTCAATAACTCAAATGACCAATAGCTTCGGAATTCGATCAAAATTGTATGTAAACATATTCCTAGAATAAATAGACAAACGAAAAATCTGCGTATTGGTGAATCTGAATATTGAATGTAGATCATCTCATTTTGAATGTGAATGGATGTTAAAATTAGAGTGCAAGCTATCCAGTTGTAGAATTTTGGGATGGAAACAGGGCAACAAGGATAATACGATTTTAAAATAAAATGGAAAGAAAAGTTAAGGAATTGTTGAGAAAGAAAACGTCTCTTGACGAGCAGGACGATTGAAACGAGAGATCTTTAAGGGAGTGACGTTTAGGCTCCCTTAATAAGAACCAAGCATTGGAGTCGCAGTTTTTAAGAGAAAACTCATTCGAAAGTTCCTCTTTTTAAGTTCCAGAACGATATTCAGACCTAAAGAAACGAGTTTGGTACGATGAAAGTGGTTTGTGTGTGTTCGTGAGAGAGATAGAGAGATGGAGAGAGAGAGAAAGAGGTAGTGAGAGGAAGAATGTGGGAGGAGGGGAAAGGTGGGAAGAGGAAGGAGGAAGGTGGGAGAAGGTAGGAGTAGGAGAGAGAAAGAAGAAGGAATAAAGAGGAAGGTGGGAGAAGGAAGAAGGTGAAGAAGGAAGGATGAGAAAGGTGGGAGGAGGAAGATGAAGTAAGGAGGGAGGAAGGGGTGGAGGGAGAAGAAAGAAGGTGGGTGGAGGAAAGAGGAAGGTGGGAGGAGAAGGGAGAAACAAGAAAGTGGGTGGAGGAAAGAGGAAGAAGATGGGAGGAGGAGGGAGAAGACAGAAGCAAGGAGAAGGAAGGAGGAGGGAGAAAGGACGGAGGAGGAGGAAGGTGGGATGAGGAAGAAGGTTGGAGGAGGAAGGGGGTGGAGGGAGAAGGAAAAAGGTGGGAGGAGGAAAAAGGAAGAAGGTGGGAGGAGTAGAGAGAAAGAGGTGGTGGAAGGAGGAAGAAGGTGACAGGAGGAAGGAGAAAAGATGGGAGGAGGAAGAAGAAGGAAGGAGGGAGGAGGAGGGAGGAAGAGGAAGGTGGGAGGAGGAGGAGGAAGTTGGGAGAAGTAAGTAGGAAGAAAAAGGAAGGTGGGATGAAATAGGAGGAAGGTGGGAGAAGGAAGAAGGTGAAAGGAGGAAGGGAGTGGAGGTAGGGGGAAGAATGTGGGAGGCGGAAAGAGGAAGAAGGTGGGAAGGAGGGAGAAGAAAGAAGTAGTGCGAAGGAAGGAGGCGGGAGAAAGGAAAAGGAAGGAGGAAGAAGGTAGTAGGAGGTTGAAGGAGGAAGGAGGAAGAAGGAAGGAGGAGGGAGAATGAAGGATGAGGGAGGAGGAACATGGTGGGAGGAAGACGGTGGGAGGATGAGGGAGGAGGAATAAGGAGGGAGATGGTGGGAGGAGGAAGAAGGGTGAAAGCGGATCGGCCAAACGGAACGGATCGGTAGGTTCGACCAAATATTGAAACGGCGAATGAAGAGGAATCGTTTGAAATGCTCATTCAGATAAATCCTCGCCGTATGCTTTCGAAGAATCTGTAAACGAAAGAAAGATTTTCGGAAATCCCACTTTCAATGCCTACGAGGCTAAGAAATGAAATTCATCGTGTAGAATTTTAATGTCGCCAGTTAACTTTCTAACGATAAGGACCAATGTCTAACCAATTTCCAGGAACTGGTGTGTCACTGTGACTGTCATTGACTATTTTGCAATTCATTTTTGGTCATTCGATGCACTATTTCGGCGATGAACTAAAAGTCTGAGAAAGCCTAGTTTATAGCAAGTGAAGATATAAAAATGAATTTTTAACCAACTTTTATATAGTTAATACTTTAATATGAATAAACTCTATAACATAATTATGATAACCTTTCTGCTTGCATGGGCGTAAAAAGTTGCAAAAGTGTCTTCCAGCTGTTGAGTGATGTGGGGGTCTTATTGTATAACCTTTAATCTTTTTACAATTTAGAGAATTGCAGTTAAAAGTAGAGAACTCAGCGGCAAATGTAAGAATGTTTGGTATATAAGTAGTAAGAAGTTTGATAGTATTTTTAGTTTCATTAATGAAAATACTGACTTATCCATTCATATTGCTTAAAATCAACTAAAATATACTGCTAGTTCAGAGTAATTCAGCTTTAGATACTAGTAGGAGTGAAACTGTTGATTATCAACGAGGTTTTCAATGGCCTTTTCATAGGGAAAGTAGTTTTCAGAATAATTTTAAATGAATGAAGTTAAAAAGTTTTTAAGATAAATAAAAACTTACTATCAATAATCATTACGATTAATAAAAACTTAAAATCATTAGCAGATATATCCCTTCAAAAAATGTAGGAATACTCGTATCAATATAAATCCACATTAAAATAAAGAGACTTCTATTAAACCACGAACAATAACAATAGTTTGTTTAATCTCGTTGCTATGATGGCCGCTTCTAATTTGTTCAGATTCGCTTCAACAATATAAATACTGAAAAGCTAAGGTTATATAGTACAAATAATGTGATAACTGTTGTCAAAATAATTAAAATATAAAATTAACTAATAAAAAGAAAATATAATTTAAAAAATAAATAAATATGAAAAATGCCACTAATGCTATATATCTATTTTCCCACGCGAATTCAAATTAACATTTATCGCAGCACCAACGCGTATCTCTAGTGGCCGAGGAGACTAAATCACTCGTATTACTCGATGATAGATGCTTATAACGCTGCAAGTAGCTTTGGATTTTTTCAGATTAGACGGGGTCCAAAACATGTATGTATGTGTGTGTATATATATAATGCGAAGTTAATATAAATTTTGGTAAAAATAAGGAATCCTTGCCATTTTTTTATCGGCGATCCAATGAAATGTGAGATTTGTGCAGTATTGATTCAATTTCATTTAATGAAATAAGGAAAAACTATTTCTTTAAAAGGTTCCTATGATATATTTCTATCTGAACATCGAGTAGAGGCCAGTAGTAGTGGACATGAAATACAGTTTTTAAAGTCTTAAGTAGAATTTCTTGGCCCAATGATATTTCAACTTCTTGGCTGATGAAAACGGAATTTTTTCCTAACTCTCATATTTCGATAGAGGCACTATCGAATTTGTTCATTAAAGGTTTCTATTAGAAGTTACCTCTACATAAACAATTTTATGACTTAATCGTGATTATAATAACAACTTGGAACAAATTTGGCAAATAATAAGCATATTTGTTTTTTCTACACTTAATTAAGGCTAAATATTAAAAAAAATATTTTTGGTGTATTGTCGATAATGCAAATAGGAATTGGAATAGGAATATTATTGCATAAAAATAATCTCACAGTTTGATTATTGGACAAAGCTATAATTAATTATTTAATTGAAATTGTTGAATTTAATATAGTTTACATTAGATTGACCTATACCATTATAGCGCATAGGATAATAATTTGATTATTGAAATCTATAATTTGGTTCTCACCGTTATTACTTTTATGTGCCTGTATCTTTTTAAAAACTCTCATTCAATTTATCTTGAAAATTGCGTAGGTATATCTTATGATGGTGACTTACTACATGACCGTAGACTTAAAATATGTTTTCATGTATACTTATCATGTTTTAATAAAAGTTTACTGTTAGGTATTTGATCGGTTACACTCAAACATCTGCAGACAGGGCTATCATAATTTTGTCCCGAGCAAAACGTTCGTCCTTTTCATCCAAAGATGTTAATGTAATGAGAATTTCTCGTAAAATCAATCATTACTAAAACGTTGTAGAACCAATTTGAAAGTTTCTGCTATTTACGATATTACCATATCCATTGAAAATAGAATTTTGACCGGAAATCATCCTTCGCGTATGCCAATTAATCGTGGTTTTATCATTTGCACATGACAAATTCCTTTCTACTGAGTCATGTAAAATAATATTTTTACCGAAAAGGTTAGCCATTAGAGTTTAAAGTAGCAATATATAACAAGTAGTGATGTACACGGGTTTCCCGGGGTACAGAAGTGCCTTTTTGTCAAATTCGCCGAAATATAATCATATACTAATATATTTCCTTTGAAATCAGAGAATTATTTTTTCTTATATTGTGTCAATCCTGCTTCGTGGATCCGTTTTAAACATGTTCATTTCGTTTTTTCATTCTATACTCTCTCTACACACGAAATTTCTTTGAAAACCGTTCAGCCAATACCTTCGAAATTACTAGTTACAGACAAATTCTAACTTTGATATTGTGGTAGCCCTGTTTAGTCGACCTGGTTTGAATATAATAATTTTGTTATTTATGTGTAGATTATAAATATTATAGTTTGGTTCAAATTGATGAAGGCATTTCAACACAAACATGTGCAAAATGAATGTTTTTTATTTTTTGTATTGTGGCAGCCCTGCTTTCTATATCTACAATAAAAATCTTGATTTTGTTTTTTTCATGTTACACGCCTTCTTTCTAGAAAATTTCATTGAAATCGGTTAAGCCAACTCCTTCCAAATTCATAATTACCGAACAGTTTAACTTTGTAATTGTGGCACCCCTGCATAGTCGATTCTGCCCAAATATGTCGCTTTGGTCATTAATTTATGTGAATATTATATGTACCAAATTTGGTTGAGATCGGTTGTGCCAGTTCTTCCCTGATATATGCGTACGGACGGACGGACGGGCATCACGAAGAAAATAGTGCTTTTCAGCAATGACGAAAAGCACTAAAAATCACTCAATATTCGCAATAAGAAAGTATGAATAACCTTTATCCTGCGTACAAATACTGTTAATAATAAACTGCGCAATATACATTGCACAAACTTTCTCATATGCGTATATACGTTTGGTCCACTGTGTACGCTTATAAAAAAAACGCATATAATTCAAAGTTAACTCTAGTTTAGTGTATATTTTAATGCCTGGTCAATATTTAGTAATTTTTGGGACATATGGATTAGTAAGTATTATTGTGACATCAGGTTGTAGGATTAGATGGATTTTAATCAAAATCCTTACATCCATTTTTGAGTAAATCGAATTTAGTTTCAAAATATCCAAGAATAAAACATCCTTAATTGTTGTTCAATATCGTTCATCTCTTCAGAATATCTTTTATGAATGATATTATCCATAAATATGAGATATCATTCGATTTAGTTCAAACGTAAACCCGTAGTAAGAGTTTGAATGTATCGCGCCGGAGACGTGACGTCATATGGCAGGTAGCTTTAGCGTACATTTTAATGTCACTGGACGGCATATAGAGAGTTCATGAGATATATGGCATACGTAGTATTATTTGTGACATCAGGCTCTACAATTGGATTGATATTTTACGTATAAGAGTAAGTAAAAAGATAGTATGCTAAAATATTTAAATCCGAAATAAATATAAATACATTTAAATTATGAGCGATAAAAACCTCACGAAAAACCGAGTCGTCGTTTGCTTTTAATAACTGCAAGTTTTTTGTGCAATAAGGAACAAGAAATAACAGGAGAATGTGTGAATGTGTAAATTATTAACATAAATAATTATTATATTTTGAGAAATGAGAATCAATTACACTAACGTGAAAGTAAACCCAGTCGTCTGTGCATGAGATATTGCTACGTAATGCCTCCGAAAAATGTCGCAATATACTCTCACTAGTCTTCAAAATAAATTACAGATGAACGCGGACCCCAGAAAAAGTGGCAGCTTTTACATTCTTGCCTAGTAATCCCTCGTATCGAAATTTTAATGTAAAATCATCATCATCATTAGTAATCTGTCCGAAGGGAGGCCTAGGATTATAGGCTGAACGAGGATATTCACATATTTATGTCTTCCGCAACTTGCTTTTACTAATAACTCTCTTTCAACTTCAAGTGTTCTAATAGCAGAATTCCCTTCCTTCAATTTAACCGTTTGTCTTTAAATTTTTATTCGATAACATCGTAAAACGGCAGTAATATTTCGTTTGATTTGTAAGTAGATTAAAAGATTGTCGCATGAATGTTCATTGCTAGTTTTGTTTAGCATGTGCATTGATAATTTAATATCTGACAGATAAAAGAATAGTGCATATTTTGTTGCTAACTGGATTTTAAGAAGCATTAAAAAAATAAAACGCAAAGATAACTATCTAATATTCGTCAGAGAATTCGATGAAGAGATGTAATACCATTTTATGTTTTTGATACCTATATCCATACCAATATAGCATTCATAATATATATTTGTTATTCATCTTAGGTCACAATTTGTGTTTTAATTTCACACCAGAGAATATTCGTTTGGCAAATATTCCACCATCACTGAAAATACACGAAGGAATATTTGTACATACATTCATACATATATACACATACGTAATAAACCTAGTTTATTTTTGGATCAATAACCCGTTATAAATATGCAATCATCAAATATCAAGGGAACTAATTTTTTTAAAATATCACCAAATCGCAATTTAAATTGATTTGATCGATTAACTTTGTCGTCTGGGACCTTTAGTTTACGACTTGAAAATTTTCCCGACATTGAAATTTTCCAGCGAGTAACCATAAGTTCTTGCGCCAAATGTTTTACAGACTAAGGACGCCATTATTTTTGCAGCACCTTGCGGCGTGATTGTTTGCTTGGATGGGTTTGGAACGCAGCGCGATCGATAACATAAACGGAGGTCTGCTTGCTCGGTGACGTCGTTTCCCATTTTCGGCATTTCCAATAACCATTAAGAGTAAAAATTTACGATCCGTGGCATCGTTTTTCCTCTTCCTCCCCCCCCCCTCCCACTCCACCCCGCTCCCGTTCCCTCCTAGCTTAGGACACGCTCGAACCGAATACCACGGTGACGTCAGTGTTATGATTTCCTTTTGTTTTCATTTCAGCTTCGGTTAAAGCAGCTAAAACCGAAACGCGTTATTTTTATTTACTTTCGCCAATCGAATGGAACACGATGGTTATACAGCCGCTGAGCCCGTCCGAGCGCCTGGCTTTACCAAATCCCTGGAATACGCCTTTGCCCTTTTCTCTCCTCCAGCAATGGCCGTTTCCTCCTGCCCTCCACATCATCCCCACCTTGTCCCTCCCCTTTCCTCCTATTATCCCCACATCTCCATCCTCTCCCTTTCATTCTCTCCCTTTCTCATATTTTCTTTCAATCACCACTTCCCAGTCATTCCTCACTCTCACTTCACCTCCTCTTCCTCGCCCGCCACCTTCTCTTCCACTTGCCTTACCTTTAACTCCTCGCCTCTCTGCGGAATCTCCCCTCATTCTCTCACTTTCTTCATCTGTCACTCAACTTTTCTGTCCTATTTCCCTTTCTGCTCTCTTTTCCACTCTCATTTTTGTTCTCTGCACCGCTCTCCCCATCTTGCTCTCTTTCCGTTCTATTTCATTTTCCACTTCCCCTCTCTTGCTTTTACCCTCCTATCGCCCGCCTGTTTCTCTCCTTCCACTTCCTCCGTCCCTCCCGACCCTATCTCCTCTCACTCTCTTCCAGTCCTCCTCCCTCCACTTCCACATTGGCCACTCTTCCCGAACCAATTGCGGACGAGTGTCATTCCATCCGAGTGCGGAATTAGCCCAAACCAACAACACCTCCCCCACCCGTTCCATATCTCTCTCTCTCTCTCTTTTTCTCTCCATCTTCTCCTCTCTTCCTTCCTGCCTTTCTCCCTGTTGGGTGGAATGATCATCTGAGAACAGCCCTAAAATCCGAGAGCGGCTCGAAGAATGAAAAGCTGATGTATTGCTAAAATTTGGGATCGAGAATCGATGGCACGGCCTGTTCTCTATTTCACTCTATTTTCTGTCACCCTATTTTTCTTTCTCCCTCTCACAAGGGGACCTTACGACATGTTGGTCGCCGATTTGGTTGAAACTTGGTGAGCATGTAGTACCTCCTTAGAGATGAAAAATGCCAAAGCAAGACGATGCACCTCTCAAGCATTCGCGAGATATTCGGACTATGAGCAGTTATTATCATTTAATTTTTGATGGTGATGCAAATAATTTTTTTTTTAACTTCGTGTGAAAATTTTTTTCGCTTTGCATAATTAGCGAAAATGTAATTATAAATCAAATAAACTTCCAGCAAATTGTAAAACCCAAATAAATGAAAAACGTGAAAGAAATCAAATATAAAAATTTTGAAAAAATACCCGCGCTGGGATCGAACTGCCGTCCCTCGCTTCCTTAACCGAGGATTTAGTCACCCAGGCCACCGCCTTCTGTTGACCCTAGGTGTCATAGTAAGGTTTACATTGGAACTCTAGATCGCTCGCCAAATTTGATCGCGAATGCTTGAGAGGTGCATCGTCTTGCTTTGGCATTTTTTCATCTCTAAGGAGGTACTACATGCTCACCAAGTTTCAACCAAATCGGCGACCAACATGTCGTAAGGTCCCCTTGTCAGTAGGAAAGAGGTATTTTAGGACTCATAGAGAGAGAGATTGATTGATTGATTGATTGGACCCTTTATTGGCGAGGTTATGCCCTGTTGGGCCTCTCTACCACCTAACCTCGTATCCAGGTACATTATATCGCTTACAATATATACAATATATCATTTACAATACAGTCAAGGCTTTTATGAAAAAATGGACAAATTAATTTTAGAGGTAATAATTGTAATTATACAGATATAAAATTAAAAATAAAATACATCATTAAGGAACATAATTAAATATATACAGTTAATTCACATTAGCCATTAAGTCTTTATTGACTAGTTCTTTAAATGTGGACAGTGGAAGGGATTTCATTACGGGAAAAGAGAGTGAGTACCAAAGTCTTGCCCCATACACCAAGAACGATTTGGTATAGATTTCAGTTCTGTGAATGGGAATCAGAGAGAGAGAGAGAGAGAGAGGGAGAGAGAAAGAGAAGGAGAAGGAGAAGAGATGTGTAGGTCAAATATGTGGATAGGAGTTTTGTTCCAAGTGTGAGAGAGTGAGTAATAGATAGATGGATAGAGAAGATAGATTGGAAATCTAGAGAGATGGAGCTATTGGTGGAGAGGATGAAGGGTGGTAGGCGGTTTCAGGGATATTGGTGAGTGGATGTCGGGCGCAAGCTCATTGGACGAATTGCAGATGAGGAGAAGTGAGTTTGGGTTCGGAGAGGGAGATGTTTCCCCAACATTTATCCAAAGAGTGAGTTAAATAGAGAGGAGAGTTACTTGGGGTGGAGGTGAAAGGTTTGGTGCGGAGTTGTGTTTGGGTAGGCAGCTAGAGGATCCGCTAACTTGACGTTCACTTGGGGTCTTGGGGGAAGAGTTATGCGGAAATATATAAAAGAGAACTATTTGCTTGCGATTTTTTAATTATACATACCGGTCAGCTAATGAAGGAATGGAATAAGTTTTCGTGGACGAAATGAACGAAAAGGTCTTTGATTAATATACTAGTAAAAAATAAGAAACAAAACGACTTTTATTGAGATGGAATGTAAGGAATTGTATTAGAGTTAGGAGTATAAAAAAGTAGCCCAAAAAATACGTTGTTTTACAGATAATGACGTGAAGCAATTTCAGTGAAAAGCAGTGAAGCAATAAAAAAGTCATTAGGATACCAATTGAGCAATTAAGGGATTACTGCATTTTTATTGTCTTCCAGGCTAAAAAATATGTAGACATTTTCGTTGGGAAAGCAGAAAAAAGTTGGGAATGAGGACCGGAGAAATGATAGTGTGATACAATAAAGGGCAAGAAGATTTCGGAGGAAAAGAGAGAGAGAGAGAGAGAAAGGGAACACGAAAGGAATGAGAACGGACGGATGTGATGTTGTAAGTTGGGCAAGTGAGGGGTTGTGTTTTGGGAAAAGGCTTCGAGGAGATGCTGCTGTTCGTTGTTGACGTATCGAGTCGGCGGTCAATGCCCAGAGATTTCAGTGAAGCTTTTTGATTTTTTGATCGATATGTTTTGAGGCGTTCTGTTGAAGTGGCATATTAAAAATAACTACCCTATCTTTGAAGAGACTATGGAAAAGTTACATATGAACATTTTTCTGTAAATAGTTGGGCTATTTGAAGAAGTTAGGTAATATTTGGAACAGCTTCATGTCATGTTCATGAGCCAATTTTCAAGGCCGTTTCGAAACAACCTTATAAATTAACTCAAACTCAGCCGCAGAGAATAGCACACATGATTGGTTATTCTTATCCGATTCAATAAGTATTATTACCAATAATTCAATTTCATACATATTTATTTTACAATTTGATTCTAGAATACTTAAAAACCCATGAGGCTAGATATTATTTACTGACACGAATGTAATTATAATTTTTTAATTTATAACATGAAAAATAGCATGGAAAACATCTTGTGATGAATAATAGGTGGCGCTGGATGCAGTAAAGTATTTCTGCAACGATAAACGATAATAAAATTTTGCCTTGGGGTTACATAATATAAAGTATAACTAATAACATGTATATTCTAAAAACGATAATATAAACACGCATCACTGCCAAGTTTGCATAAAAATTCTTTGCAGAGTCGATTCATTGCCTATATTATGTTAATACCTACATATAAATTCATCGCATGATCTAAAGTTAGATATACGTTTATCCACTACTGCTCCACTAAAATATATTTATTCTTAGTTTACGTTTGCATAGTACATCATAACTTGAAAGAAAAAATAGAGATGACCCACAGAATGAACTGTGAGTTTCCGGGAATTGAATTTATTCTTAACTAGAGGTTCCTAGATAAACTCATTTGAACTCTTTCAGAATCGCTTTAGCATTGTCATTCGACGGATGTTTCTCTCATACGACGCTGTATTATGGGGAAGCCTTAGGGACGGCCCGAGGAATTTTGATGCCCCAAGCGAGATAGACTTTGGCGCCCTCCTCCGTTAATGTTTGTTGAGGTATTTACAAAGTACATGTTAATTTATTCATCGCTCTGTAAAAATTATTGATAACGAAAAATTAAAAGGAATGTTGTCAAGATTCTACCCTGTTCCTCTACATAAATTGATATATAATATTTATACACTTGCAAGTAATGCATAGATAAATGATCGGGATAGCGCCCCCAAAACTTTGGCGCCCCGGGCAGCCGACTGGCTCACCCGTAGCTCGGGCCGGCCCTGGGAAGCTTCAACAACTTCTAACGACTGAAACAAATTCTTTTAAGTGAAAGTGTTGGTAGATTTGAATTACGACGTGTACTACTACCAAGAACCACAGAAGCGGCCCCAATGTTGCCAATTTACGTATGACCCGTTATGAGTAAAGCGGGATTAAGTGCCCCGATCTTCCTGCGGATATGACGACGCGGTCATAATCCCCTTCTCCATTTTGTCCCTCGTAATCCTTACTTTACTCTCCCTCCTGTTCCCTTCAATTTCCTACTTCCCCCCCCCTCCATTTTTATCTCTCTCTCTCTCCCTCTCCTATCCGTTTTCTCCCCAGCCTTTCGCTTCTCCTCTACCCCTTACCACGCATTCCAAACGATAATACCCTCCTCCATAACGCGCATCTCCTTCTATCAAAACCCTCGAAACCCTGCCCACATGCTACTCGCAACCTCTATTCCAGGACCACTTGATCCCGGACGTCAGTAAATATTATTCCAAGATTACTACCACTTAAGATCTGCCATTTTCCGCAATAAATTATTATTACGGTTGCCATATTCGCTTAAAATTAATTTCGGAAATTCGATCCATTTTTCGACGGCTGAACGTTTCAGTTTTGTTTTTCTTTTTACGTGAGTGCATTGAGGTATTTTGATTTTTCAATCTGTGTGCAAAGTCATTATGGATTAAACAAACGAAATTTTCTTTTTATCTCTAGGCGTGTTCATGACAATCATTTCAAATTTGTAAATAAATGTTCTGGTAGAGTAACAGAAAACTTCTAGCCCTTTTTTTATTTAACTCGATTATTGAAATTAACATTTCGTTTAAAATCGAGTAACTTCACCGGCAAGGCTGGAAATTTTAATTATCAATCCGTTCCTTAAAATTTCTCTTGTAGAATGTTAGGAGAGGCATAAGACGTCCGAGTTTGCTTGTTAAGAGAAACGAGATATTTGATTTTATTAACCAATTCACTTCGATTTTTTAAAGGTAAGAATTCAGGAAACGGCGAGAAGAACGAAAAGAGAGCGAAGTGTGTCGGAAGGACGGACTTTTATTTTTTTCAAGAGGACTTCTCCTAAGGGATTTTGAATCTCCAGGCGGTGTGTTTTGGAGGGTGGGAACACGAATTAAATTGAGAGTGGGAAAGGGAGGAGCAAATTTAAAAATGAAATAAGTTAGCGGATTGAGAAAAAAGGCGATCCGAAATGTAGGAAGGGGCGAGAAAACTTGAATAATAACTTTCCAAGAAGAAGGCGAAAAGGAGGCGCAAAGTGGAGGGGACCCAAGTTTGGAAAGTGATAATCAACCTAAAACATCACTGAGGAGCGAAGATGGGGTAATTAAGCGAATGGCTCATGAAGTCTGAATGGATGCGTTGCACATACAGTTGTCTATATTTTTGGCAACTTGCTGAAAAAATACTATTTCATCATCTGTCTTTAAATACTATTTTTACTATACAAAAGGGACGAATGAGTGAGAATTTTATGAGCAGGCTTATTCATCTTATTCGGTGATAACTCAGAAATAATAAATAAAAATTATAATAATTATTATCATTATGTCAGCATTACAAATTATATAACTTTAGGTCAAAGTAAACACTTTTAATAATCACGCTTGATTAAATTCATTATTTACGGCAGTAGACATAGCAGTAAAACATAAAGAATAAAAACGGAATCTTTCATAACATAAATATAGGAAATGATTGCTTTATCGAGTATTTGAATTAAATTAACAAAATGAAAATTTTTAATTTATCAAACATATGTTGCCAGTGATTTGTTTCATAATTCAATAAGGATTTTAATTTTCATTATTTTTAATAAAACATCCTCTTTTGGGTATTGCCGCGCGATATGCTCTAAGACTTTCAATTTTGATCTAAAAACTAACGATAAATTCGTTGGATTTGAAGCAATTCAAACAAAGAGCTATTTCTGATAACTTCTGCTAGGTCTTTTATAACCTTAACGTTAAGCTCCTAAAGGCTTAGGTGGCCTATTTCACTTTCATTGTTTAAGGGGCTTAAGCCTCTTTCGCCGAAACTTCCAGAAACCTGTAATCTTTTAAGTAACCTAATGACGTTCCCATGAAAACTATGGGGGTAGAACGTCTAAAATGCATAAAAAGGCCTAATGATTAAACTAAAATCTTGCAAAAATACAATATTCAACGGATTAATTTACATTATAAAAAATGTTTATCGTTAGTTTTACGCAAATTTCTTAATTGCTCATGCAATGGTATTTTTTCAAAGTTCTCCTTTTCAATTGTAAATGCACTATGCACATTTCATAAAATGTAGGAAGAATTCTATTGTTTTGACGGTCATTTTTAATTAGATGAAAGTGTATACATTCATTTTTATTTAAATTGAATGTGTTTAAGATTTAATGAGTCAAAATTTATCTAAAAATAATTAATACTCTTTAAAAATCCGGATATTTGTTATAAGTTGCTGTTAGTTTATTCATAATCAAGACTGTCATTACGGTTTTGAAAATAAAAACTTCTTTTTGTTTCAGTTTTAATGTTTAATTACTTTTTAATAATTATAAGTGTATATTATAAACAATTCTGAAGTTTTATTTGTTTGTATATTTGAATATGTAAAATGAGAATTTTTATTACGTTTTTAATTTAAATATTACCATCAAAATGAATACATTTTCTCATATTAAATGTTTACATATGAATGAATTTATGAAAATTTCATTTAAAATGTAAAGAGGCATTTTATTTAACGGCAAAAATTTCTGTTGAAATAACATATACTTTATGGTCAGTTTCGTTAATAAATTGTCACCAACACGAGGTATTGTTGTAAATGCTGTGGCTCTACAAATTTTAGGAACTGGATATTATTAATGTATCAAAATTATTTATAGGCATTTTTCCTGCAATCAATGATAATGTCACTTTGTTCATCTTCTATTCAACGCCATCTACTTTACCATATCTCTCTCTACATAACATGAAAACGTAATGGTGATCATTATCATCTTTCACATCATAATGTGTAACGCTGACAAATAGAAGAGGAGACTACGGCGAGTAAAACTATGAAATGAAAATTTGACTACGACCGTAAACAAAGGTCGGAGTCGAATTTTCAATTCATATATGTAACGCTATTTATGGCGCTACACCGCATAACTTTCAATCACATTTTAAAATTACGTAGAATCGTCACACGATCATGGATTTTAAATCAAACAGCGCCTAAAATAATGAACAATTAGTTTCCCAAGGTCGATTTTAAATACGCGTCGGATCGGTCCGCCGAATCGTTTTGAACACGAAAATTTCGCGCATTTTTCGGGTTAACCTTTCATCGTCAAGGGAAATGGCATTGTTGGTGATTTCAGCATACAGTGCACCTCTTAAAGCTTCCACTCCTCTCCACCCTCTAGCGCTGTCAGTCTCCCTACCATCAAATTTTCGAACTATTACTATTTCGTAATTACATCGACGTTCTTATCTTCTCTTCTCTATCTATATATAACTCAACCTGTCTGGCTGGCTGGCTGGTTGGGAGTCTGCCGTTTTCTTCAAATATTTCTCGCTTAATATCTTCGGATCTACTAAGCCTAACGAGCTGAAATTTTCAAAATTGTTAAACTCCCATGAGAGGGTCCCTAAAGAAATCAAACATTTCGGAAAAAGTCCCGGATCCGACTTCGACTTCCCAGAAGTTTACACGGGATTTTCGATTTTTCAAGGTGCAAGATATTTTCTTTCATTCATCAAAATACATAAATATCTACCAATTTTCTCCATTTTTCTTTATTCGACGGCTAAAACTATAAAATATCTATTTATTGCAATGTTTTGATGTTATATGGAGGAATTTGACAGAAATACGCATTTCTTTTCGAAATTTTATCGCTTTTTCGTACTCTTTCCGGGTGTTGCCAAGACATTGTTGCCTCCGATTGAAATAGCGTCTGTTAAACCTTCAAATGGATGAAAAAATTACGTTATTCGCTTTGTGCTTTTTATGAAGCATCGAAATTATTGTTGTAGCAACGTCAAACGTAATAGATCGCAACTTAATTAATTGCAGATAACTTTGATTGTATGTTCACCCGTATGTATTGCAGGCAGAAAATTTTGGATTTAAAAAAAAAGTGGTAACCCCCAGAGTGCACCAGTCCTTTTGAGTGTTATATTTGTGCCAAAGTTGAGGAATAAATTCAGGTTATATTTTTATTTTAGATTTTAGCCCACGTAACTTAACCATACTAGCACCTGGAGGAAAAACAACAAATATTGTTTACAAGGAAGTATTATAAACGAAAGGTGATGATATATTACTAAAGTCAAACTCGGATATAACGAGTGCCACGGGACCTTCTAGTTTTGCTCGTTATAGCCGTTAAACTTAATATCCGTGAAGGCAAAAGCATGCATGCGTATGGTGAAATAAGACATAAGAAGTAAAGGTGAATATATAAATAGAAAGTTTATTTAGTAAATTTATGGAAAAACATAAAAATGAGAATAAACTAGAAAATTTAAAATAAACATTTGTACATATAAAATTTACTCACAGCTGCATCCTTAATCACTCCCCTTTTTAGAAAAATAACTTTGAATGGTAGCCTGTTTCATAGATTTCACTTTGAAGACTCTTAAGTTTCCTCTTATTACACTTATTGCACTAAAAACACCATCGGAAATGTCAATGTTTTCAAAAAAATCATTTAATGTTTCCACAGCATCCTGAGCTTGAGAGTAAGTTGACACGGCTTTCGTCGGGATTGTGTCTTCGACACATTCAACAATGTCTTCATCACTGTCTGCTGTGTTTTGTACTGTCTCTATTATTTCACTCTCTGTAGGAATTCCACTGGTAATCAAATCATCATCAACATGAACAAAATTGTCAATGTCATTTACATGGTCAAAATTCGCAATTCCATTTTCTTTAAGCCATTCTGACAGAGGTAGATCATCTTCATCAACGTTATGGTTATCAATCGAAAATTCTCCCGATATTAAACCAGACTTCCGAAAACAGTTTATGATCGTTGTAGGTGAAACATTGTCCCATGCATCTGTCATCAAATGAATTGCATCCAATGCAGAGACGTTGCCATCTAAACCTCTTTCCCTCCTTTCAATCAACTGTAGAACAAAAAATCGCTTGAAATGGCCCTTAAAACTTTTAATTATCCCCATGTCCATTGGCTGCAAAATAGAAGTCGCATTTGGAGGCAAAAACACCAGTTTTACATTGGATAACTCCTGCATATGTGGGTGCGCAGGACAGTTATCGACAAGGAGTAAAATGTTTCTATTTTTCCTCCGTAACTCGTTGTTCCACTGACTTACATATTGCTGAAAAATATTGGAAGTCATCCATGCCTTTTTATTAGCTGCATATTCAACGGGAAGCTTCTTTACATTATTGAAGCAACGCGGCTTTTGTGACTTACCAATAACAAAAAGTTTTTTTTTGTCACTCCCATTCATGTTTGCGCACATTAAAACTGTTAAACGATTCTTAGGTCTTTTGCCACCAACACATTTGTCACCTTTGAATTTAAACGTTGCATCAGGCATCATGTTGTAAAACAGTCCAGTTTCGTCGGCATTGTAGATGTCTTCTTCTCTGTAACCTTTTCGACACTCCTCCCAAACACTTTTCACCCATTCACTTGCCGTTTTTGAATCTGCTGACAGGGCCTCTCCACTGACTTTCGCATAAACAATGTTATGCCGATTTTTAAAACGATCGAGCCACCCATTATTGCATGTGAAGTTTTCATGTCCTAACTGTTTTGCAAATTTATCTGCCTGTACCTTTAAAATGGGGCCGTTGATGGGGAAACCAGCATTTCTCTGCGTCTTAAACCACTCCAGCAGTGCTTAATCAACAGTACCCAAGTCACACTTCCTCATTTTCTTGTTCGTTGTTAGGTTGTTCTCTAGTGCAGATAAAATCGCTTCTTTGTTTTTCCATAAGGTTGAAACCGTAGACGACGATAAATTAAATTTTTTGCACACTTCAACATTTTTTTCACCACGTTCTAACTCTCGAATAATATCAACCTTTTCGCGAATAGACAGACACTTCCTTTTATGTACGGACATGTTACTCGTTCAAGGGCAAAATCTCAACGGATTTTTGTGATCAACGCTACGAACTTTCTTTGCAAACTGCGAGCATACCAATTCCAGGAAGTTAATGAAGTTAATGAGGAGACGGATTAAATCTGGGATTTCCTATCTTTACGTGGGAAAGGGTGTTGGGTGCATTCGGCTGAGCGACGGGGGCGGGCGCCATTGTACATGCCCTTACCCCCTTCCAAACACAACCTCCTGGCTGTAAAAGAGCTGGGGGTTGGGAGGAGAGGACAAGGGACCTCCACGAGTACCACTGTACCTGCAAGTTGGGAATTCTTGGTTTGGACGAAGGGATTATTTTTTAACAACAACGCCAGGGTCTTTAACCTCCCCGAGGGATAGGGTGTAGAGGCTGGACTCGAGAACACAAGATTACATATTTTGGATCACTATGAGGATTGAAGGGGCTGTCCGCCGCCGCGTTTGAGACAGTGAGAAGTGGTCGAAGTTTGCTCGATATATCCGTGAAGCGTGCTCGTTATATACGTGAAATATTTGTATGTAAATGCATGTAAACTTATCTTGGAGGTAGCATTTGCTCACTATAGCCGTGAACTCGTTACAACCGTGCTCGTTATAAACGAGTTTGACTGTATTTTAGATTATTTTCAGACAACCTCCTGTATCTGTGTTTTAATTCGTTCTCGGACTTCTTTTCCAGTTATGTTATTTTAACCTTCAACAAAATAAATACTGTGCCGCTTTAAGATCCCGAGCGATCTGGTAGTAGTTGATCTAAAGAAATTATTAAAGAGAGCATTGCGCTAAGAAGTTGATCGTTAAAATTTCGACCTCATCGCGGAGAGATGCTGTGATAACTGTTCTGATGCAAAGATAAAGCTAGGGAACCCTAATTAAAGTGTTTCATTTTCATCCGCCGTCCTGAGACAAAATGGCGGCCGCTTAAAATATAAAAATTTCGTATTTTGGAAACGGACCGTTGGAGAAAAAAAAACTCTACGAAGAAAAAATATGCGTCTTTATATGAGCTACCCCGAAAAATTATTTTCAGCTTACCGAGGGGAGAGCGAGAGCGGAGGGCGGCGTTGACAAAATCACCACACTCCGAGATCTAAACTCTTAAGTAAACCAATACGATCTCCAAGGCGTTTGATCCATACGGAATCCATACATACAAGATAATAAATTGCAAGTGTTCACGTAGAATATTTCTCATTTTCCGCGAAATTAAGACACATCCGGAATTTCCAAATTCTCTGGCAATCGGACCGGGCGCAAGTTTTAGAATTTTGAGTTTCGTGGCCCGGATCGCTCAGTATCAGCAATCAACCTACTATATAATTTGCTTGGTTGTGTGTAAAGTGTAATGCTCGACTGTGGCGCCACTCTTAAAGAGTCGTTAGGAAAGAGCGGGAGAATCGAAAACTATTTATGGCTGGCTAAGGAAAATTTAAACAAAGTTTCCGAGTAATTAGAAGATTGAAATTTGGAAGGAATGGTTGATTCTTGTAATTAAAGCCATTTATAAAAATAGCCATAAAAGACCCGAGTTTGACTCCAGTAGATAATTTCTATTTCCCATTCTTTTGCTCATAAAAATTAGAAAAATGAATCCTCCATCTTCAAACCAAAACTCTGTTAAAGAAAAATAATAAGTTTCTTGCTCTTATCGTCGATTTTATCTTTCAGTCCGCAAACGCTGGAATTGAACGATTAAATGACATATTTTGGCAAAATTTAGCGATTTTATGAGGATATTCTTTGGCAACCAGGCTATTTTCGAAATCGAGACCCCGATAGTGTCTCTATGCGTACCTATTGAGTGCCTTAATATGGGCCATCGAGCGTTTAACGTGTCATCCAGAGAGAGAGAGAGAGAGAGGGAGTGAGAGAGAGAGAGGTGCATGGAAATGAAGAGGGAGGGAGAGAGGGTATAAGGACATCAATTTTCCATCATTCAAACTTTTTGTATGACAATAAATAAGACTCAATGGCAAACTATTTCTCATATGTCTTTTTTATGTTTTTGCTAATGGCCAAAATATGTTGAACCAGAAATGGAAATAATATCAGTTTATATTAAAAATTCACAATTACAAGGATTATTGAAAAAAATGACATTTTCACCGTTAATGTTGTGTATAAAGAAATTTTAAATCCATAATATTATCTTTAATTTTGTTTTATTTGTTCTTATCCTACTGTCGAATTTTTAATGCATATTTATAAATCAAAATTTAAAAAATGCAAAAATCAGGTACTTATGCAGAAATATCATAAATAATTTACAACGGTTTTCTATGACAAAGCATTAAAGTTTGTTAGAATTGTGAATAAAATTTTGATATTTGAAAGATATGAATTAATTATCTCTAAGAATAATAAGAACGATATTTTAAGTTAAATAACAAATAATATATATCTTCCCGTCATATTGACGGACTTTTATAATAGGAACAATATTAATTAAAACAATAGGCTAGGTTTTACACTAAAATTTATAGAAAATTAGGATATTTTGTGCGTTGGGATTTTGGCATCGCCATTCGTATCTTTTAGTTCGTTTCCGGATTACAAAATGTAAGTTAGATACCCTTGCTAAAGTAAGAGATGGCAGCACGCTCTCTTAAAAGTTTTAAGGGCTCTGGTCTGCCTCCTCCTTTGGGGAGGAGATAAGCCACACCATTAGAATTTAGATCCACATTCGAATTTTCCATACGTGAAAACTTCACTCCTCTAGTTTCGATAGTTTGGCTATAATATTATTTCAAAATTTCCAATTATCCCAAGTCGAAGTCATCTTGCGGAAAATCTATGAACTACTGTGAAAATTCAATCGGTGGAAACTTAATGAATTGATAAGAGATATCAATTCAAATTTTTTTAAAATATCTCTTAAAGCAGACTAACGGACAGACAGACGGACAGACAGACGGATAGACGGAGTAGTCACATAAGCAGGTTTTTTCTTTTAAGAAAACGTGCTAAATTAGGAAAATACGCATTATATCATTATATTTTTTCGTTGTTAGTAATAGAAGCTGTTTCAACAATCTTGTGAAATCATATTTCAATTCTCCTGTTCATTTTGTTCAACAATTGAAAAGGGAAAAATTTCTCGAAAAACTAGGAAGCACGACGCTAAAATATGTATCACGTTTTGCTAAAATTTCGTGTTTTAGGATCAGGACGGCATCATAAGTTTACGGAATAGATTAAAATCAATGGCATTATAATATATTCAACTAATTCTCGGTACAAACACTAAATAAGTGCTATTATAATACATATAGATTATCAATCCCCACAATTAAAAGGAAGGATGTGTTTTTTATTTAATACGTTATACTTTTTAAAAATTATGGCGTCATCATATTTAAACGTCGCTGGTTAAAATCAACGGGATTGTAGTATCAATTCCCTAATATAGGCTTTAAATCGATGCTATTACATTAAAGACAACAAATTCCCTTTTAAAAGCATTGGATTCGTTGTCATTGTAGTTGATATTTTTCATTGTTGAAAATGTCCTTTTCTCGATTAAAAACAAATTTAGAAGTTAAATCGGCACTTAAAAATAATAAACATTCTTTCAGATGCATAAATCTTTTCTTCCCGAGTTTTTATCTTAATTTTTACTAATTTTAAAATGCAATTTTATAAATCCTTGCACAGATTTTTGTTTTTATATGGGGAATTGAAATTGAACAATGGGATCAAAAATAACCCCTTGAAAATTAAAATGTTTGGAATTTTTGAGTTTTCAGTTGATTATACCCAAAGACCAATCTCCCTGCTAAATCTCAGGTTCGTAACCTTTCTGTAAGTACCATAGTTTTTATAACATATATATATATTCTTTATAGTTGCATTCTATATCCTATATAAGAAGCAGCTCTTTATAATTTTATAGATAGTTATATAGTTATAGAGATATGGTATAAACTGAGCAAAGAATTTAGTCGCGATTTTCTCATCGTCAATTATTCACACTTTTTTGTGCAACGTTGTTACTTACTACTTAAATAATTACACATATACCTTTATCTTATGTAAAACTCTAATAAATTGTTATAGTAACTTCTCTAAAGCAACGCTGGGGTTACGCCGCAATCCAAGAGATTATATATCCAAGCCTATCAGGAATCTAAGAGAGAATTTAAGATGAGCAGTAACTTTCTTATAAGAATCAGACGTCGTGAGACTTCTACTGCACGCAACACGTGACAGCTTTTCCATTTAAATTGCAAATGACAAACGGTCAGAGGGTGAACACGAGAAGAGCTTCCCGCAGCCGCCTTCCGTCGTCGCCGCTCTAATCTCCTCATCTCCTTCTTTCTTTGATTTTTTCCTTAGGCGCCCGTCTGCTCGTCTTTTCCCTTCACTTTTCTTCTTCATACCTCTCGGGTAATTACTGCAAACTCGATTTGCACCGGTCGTCGTGACAACGGGAGAGAAGCCCCTTCAGTGTGACTTCACCAAGCCGCAACTTTAATCAGTCACAGAATCTATTCACTATTTCCATCGAAAACAAGTGGGGCTAACTCCAATTGTAGATTATTATTCTCAGGGTACTTAAAATGCGTTGAGTGATCGAATTTCAATTACCTGCGGTTGAATATATCAATTATTTCGTCACTTCTCATCAAAACATATTATTGAGCTCAGATTATGATTTATGTATAAAAAATCATGTATATGAATCCCACTAGTCCTTAAATAACAATAAAAGCTGCTCCTGCAATCTATATATTTCTTTTTACTTCGTATTAAACTATTTTTAAGTCGAATTCAAGATGAATAATATTTCACTAAGAGTTATGAAGATGGAGCGTCCTAAATGTTAATTTGAGAGGTATCTGATTCAAATACCAATTTTTCTGCTTGTATAATTGTTTGCGATCAAGATAATTTGATGTTAAATTTCATCATCAATTATTATTAAGCACTACCTGCTTAAGCTTTTAATTAATGCTGACTAGAAGTAGAACAACCAGAAAGTGGAATGTAATTAGCTTTGTTAAACCACGAAAAATATCTTAATTAAATACACACACACATATATATATTGCTTGAATTTTCACTGAGGTAAATACATAAATTATATAATTTAAAACAGATTAAACTTATATTAAATGAAAAACATCTCAAATAATCAAAAGCTGTGATGGTAAACGGTTTACCTCGACTATTTCCTGTAGGATTTAATTTAAAATTTCTCAACCTTACTTGTAACTAATCCATATATGTTGACATCGTCCATATACTAATGATATAACTCTAAACAATAGGATATTAAAATATTGTATAACACGCAATTACATATAATTTTCTCAAGATTGTGATAGTTTATAAGTTTTTATGAAATAATTGTAAAAACCTTCAAATTTAACTGTCGTGTTTTACGTATATCATTAACATATTCACTGCGGGCTACGAACTCGATGTTTTTATTAAAATGCGGATATAAGATGAAAGATTGTTTTCTATAACAAAGATAAAAGCAGGCGCAATCTGAATCTGCAAACAAAAGTTTAGAACATTAAATCTAATGCACAGCATGTAAAAGGAATATAAAGGAGGTGAATAATACTATCGAGAGTATTTTTAACAACAAATACTTATACTGTGTCGATAAAATTCTTTCTTGGACGAAGAACGGTACTGGTAAGGTAACTTAAAAAAAAGAAATAAATAGAAAAATTCCTGAAATATGCGAAATACATTATATGTTATATATACGATATATTTCTATATATGCCTTCTACTAAGAAACACTTCGGATAATTTATATTATTAAAAACAGGAACGTTAAAATAAAACCTTAAACACTGGTTTTCGGAAGGTTGGGAGAAAAATACTCAGCAGAAATGGAAACGATGCTTTCTCTACGAAGTCGTATTGAAAGGGGAGATACCGTTACAAAACCATAAACTGCATGCGGGTGTTTGTCCCACCGCTTTGAAAAGAAAGACTCCAATGGCTCACATCGTGAGACGCCCGCCCCTACGTAGATTCCCGGGCGACTCACACGTGGGAGTCGTCCGCACTGAATGTGTTAATGATACCCCTGTATACGGATAAAATAGTAATTTTGTAATTAAAAATATATTATGCTTGCGATAAAATTTTAAATTAAAGCAGTTTAGCGAAAAAGTCATTCGCTTGATCAATAAAAATAAATAAAGACAAAAAAGAAAAATAGGAGTACCTACGTATGTGATAGAAATTCTGCGAAGAGAAAAGAGCCAATCAAATTCATTTGACAAAGTATGACTTGAATTGCTTGAAATCTACTTTGGATCAATTTAGCTTAGACCATGATTCTGAGGTGTTAGATGTATAAAATAATCATGTGCTAAAGACTCTATAAATGGAAATTTAAGTTTTGCATTTTGATAGTTTATATATATGGTTAATCTCGATAAAACGCAAAGGAAAAACCTTAAAACATTCGCCAAAAAATTGTATTGCATATTACAAAAATTTAATATCGATTTTAGATGAAATTGTGATTCATTTTTTACTGTTGCATATCTATTTTATTATGTGTTTATATTATCGGTAGACATCGTATTAGTTTGTTATTATTTAAAAAACAAGTAAAGGTATAAAAATGAATTTTTATAAACAACTTTTATATGGCTAATACATTAATATGAATAAAATTTATAATACAATTATGATAACCTTTGAGCTTGCATGAAGGTAAAAATTTGCAAAAGTGTCTACCTACCAGCTGTTGGGTGATGTGGGGGTCTCTCATTTTAATCTTGCTACAGTTGAGAGAATGGCAGACAGAAGTAGAGAACTCAGTGGCAAACGTAAGAATGTTGGTATATAAGTACTAAGAAGTTTGATAGTATATTTTGTTTCATTAATGGAAATACTAACTTACCCATTCATATTGCTAAAAATCAACGAAAATATACTGCTAGTTCAGAGTAATTCAGCTTTAGATACTAGTAGGAGTGAAATTGTTGAATATTTCATATTTTAATCACCTAACTTAAATGACAAAAATGATAAATTGTTCTTTTCCTAACATCACATCAACCATCCATATAAAACACTGTATAAATATAGTTATCTGAAGAATTTATAAGCTACATCACAACACTTTAAAATGTTTCATTTAAATTTGTTCAAATTAACATCCTTTACAACAGTATTACCTATATTAAATAGTGAATAAAGAGAAAAAGTATTTAAGATAAATATAAACTTACTATCAATAACAAATACGATAAATAAAAACACAATTATAATCAGAAATATCCCTTCAAAAAACGTAGGAATGCTCGTATCAATACCAATTAAAATAAAGATACTTCTATTAAAAGATTACAGCATTAACAATGACAATAGTTTGTTTAATCTCGTTCCTACGTGAATTGAAATACTTTATTGGAGCTCCAGCCTAAAGATCTGGCGGCCGAGGTGACTAAATCACTCGTCTTACGCGACATAAGGTGAGGTGGTTCGAACCCCGCAAGCAGCTTTGGATTTTTTCAGATTAGACGGGGTCCAAAACACACATACACAAAAGTTGGTAATAAATAGTGCTTGGGCTAGTATCACATCCTTTGCAGGGAAATGTATCCTCAGTGCCTCGACTTCTGTAAAGATTTTGTAGGTCTACAAAAATACTTCTATCCATTCCCAACGCTAAATATTGAGTGCATTTCTCTCTCTGAATAGACACAATTCTTATTATTTTTTGCTATGAATGTTGCCTTCAGTTCAGCTGCAAGTAAGCAGATTTGCCGCTTCTCAATAATTATTTGAGTGAGGCTTAAAACATTGTTATGGATAAAACTCCGAGCATTGAAATCTCAGCGGCTCACCTGCGCGCATGGAGTCCACCCTTGCAGACAAGTGCGCCAAGAGGCTTCTGTGTTGTCCGAAGGCTGCTGATATGAGAACATATGGGTTCAAGAGACGGATGGCCATCGCGATGGCGAAGCCCAAGCTGCTTACGGCTCGCCATATCCCACCCCTCATCCCTCTTCTTCTTTCGGCACTCACTCTATCCACACTGCTGAATGGTCCGGCATTATTCCTCCTGGCTTGCCGTCCCGCTTTTAGAAAAGCCTCTACGATCTCTGGAAATAAAAAGAAAAGTAATGATTCAGTTGAAAAGGGAACACGATTAAAATCTACAATCCTCTTAGGCAATTTATTTTGTAAAACAAGTGAAGTGTAAAACGTAAGGTACCTCGAGTATCTATTTGTCCAGCTAAAAATGATTTGCTCAGAAATGACCACGTTCTACTGAGGTTTTTTCAAATTGAAAATGTGGTTTCTGGTACATTCAATGAAAGATTTTGGGAAATTTTGAGCTAAAATTATGCTTCTTAAAAATAAAATTGTCATCTGATTCTTTGTGAAAATATATTTTGGACTAATGCGATACTGTCAGTTTTTTTTAGATAAATGAAGTTTAAAATAGGAGTTTACATACTAAATCGATTTTTGAACTCTTTTGACCGCAAGTGTATAGTCATTTGTCCTTTCTAACCAAATTTCAAAGCCGAGTAAAAACCACAGGTCAACCCAGCTTCCAAAGGGTTAGATTCTCTCTTCGCGGAGAATTTATCGAGCCTAACTCGTGAAAGCAATACAAAAAGAAGGAACAATGACCCAACCTGGCGAATTGGGTCAGGATTTAAATTTCAATCGACAGAAGAGCACCGGTGCTTTCGGAGTAAGATTCCATTGGACCCGTGTTTGTCCATTCTCGACGTTAATAGAGGGGCGAGGGAGTTGAAGAGAGAGGGTGCGGAGATCGCGCGAGCTAATTCCCATGGAAATTTGGTTCTCTTTTGTCTTTCCACCATCCCGTTTCTTCTTGGTCCGCTCCCGAGTCAAGTGCCATTGTGAGGAGACGGAGAGGAAAAGAGACGGAGCGAACTTCGCTGTCCCCTCAAGGTGGTCCCCGAATCAACAGGAAAGGGTCGGTGGAGGGAGAAAGGAGGAGAAGGGCGCCACAGCCATTGTCCCAACTCTCTCCTCCTCCTCCGCCGCCGCCTCCGCCCTGGACACTCCGCCCGTTTCTCATATCCGCCGCGGACAAATCGGTTTCACGACGGCGCGGTGAGACTAACGGCAGCGATAATGGGATCCAGAACAGAAAGAGAGGAGGAGAAGCTCCCATAAGGCGTAAGAGGTGGGATAGAGAGAGAGAGAGAGAGAGAGAGAGAGAGAGAGAGAGAGAGAGAGAGAGAGAGAGGGAGAGCGGAGGAGGGTCTGCGGCTCTTTGAAGCCGAACGACAGGGCGTCGTTGAAGATTGAGGTCGGCTCATAGGGCTTTTTCTTTGCTCGATCGCTTATTATTTTCTTTTCGAAAGAATGAGATCGAGGGCGGCGGAGAAAGGAAGAATTTACATAAGGATGTGGAAGCGTAACAAGCATCATCTTATCATAGCAAATTGAAAAATTCGCGAAATCAACTTATTCCCTGTTGTGATTTCGGTGTAATATTGTTGAACCAAAGTGGTGTTAATGCGTAAAGGATTTTGGTACATTAATTAAGATAAATCTTTACAGATTATGTCGGTCTCGATATAAAATTTGTTAAAACAAACAGTTGGGGTATTATAACCATTATCTAAAATTATATGAAAATATTGGATGTCTAACACATATTTAGAAACTGTATAAGTAATAAAGAAATGAATAAAAACTGCTGACACAATGGAAATTTACTTTTAAATACTGAAAGCGTTGTTACCATAATAATTTTTATAAATTTATGCTTTTTATATAATTTTAAAATTTTATGACAAAAGAACGCCAAAAATATTGTTATTCCTTAAACAATACTTGTTAATATATCTTATTCAAACAAATAAAACCTTATAAAGTGAAATAAAAAATATCATATAAATACTATCAAATCCTATTTCTTGTGAATTAATATTCCTGGATTAAATGAAGCAATTAATTTATCTTTTCACCAAAACTTCAAAACGAGGATATAAAAGTGTATGTCAGAAGGCATAATATCTAAGATTAAATTATCAAAAATAATTATTAAATATGAAAAATGATTGTATAAATATCAGTTTGCCTGTGGTGGTTGATTTGAGAGTTGATTTGAGGTTGATTTGGTGCTACAGAATGTGTCTAAACTGTACTGGAATGCGTCAGTTCTGGATTTTATTCTCCTTCTGCGTATTTTAATCAACAATTCAGGAATATATGTTTATAAACCTCCGTGTACAGTGCCTGTACTATAGATGACGTAAAAGTGCGATTGAGACATCTCCGAAAGGACGCTTTCATTATGAAGACATCCTCTAGAAATGTAGTCGCATCGAAATTATAATAGGAGGCTGCATAAAAGGAAGTGGATAAATATTGAAGTTGGGAGCCAATTGCGAGCTGGAATTGAAATTTGTTGGCATTTAAAAGAGCTCCAAAACGTTGATAACGGCGATACACCACGCTGAAATCGGCGGACGCAGTTTTCATTTGTGCTCGGGGATCGCATTCGGATGCAAATACCGGGCATAAAAGAGAGAGAGAGAGAGAGGAAACGAGCGGAGGTATGGGATAGGCGAAAGGAAGGGGCATCGAAGCAGACGCCGCTGGCTCTTATCCCCCATTCCTCCACCTCCTTCCTCCCCTCCTATCCATGATATCCTCCTCCTCCTTGCTGCACTCAGCTTCATTGCCAGAGGCGGATGCAGATGCACGATTGCGAATAAGAACTAGGTCGTCGCATTTTCACGCTTTGGAAAGTCTCCCTTGCGCTCCTCTTTCGCGTTTTGTTGGATGAAGCGTTTGTGGGCGAGTCACAGAGCCGAGAGTGAGTGAAAGAGAGGGGGAGACAAGCAGCGAGAGAAAAGGAGAAAAAAAATCGAGACAGACCGATAATTACCTGAATTACACGCGATTCTATCTCGCTATATCTCTCTCTCTCGCACTTGAAATTAAGCACTTAAGAGGATTATTGCCGCAAACCGGATATTTGTCAAATCGCGTGGTATAATCACATTCTTTTGGAATTTTATGTTATATATTTTAAATTAAATTATTTGGGAATTCTCTCCGAAAGCTGCTGATTTACGGCTCAGGGACTATAATTTTTTCGTCGTGAGTCATGTAGGAGTTATAGTAGACAATGAAAATATTTTTTTATTTTAAAATAACTTGGCACGAGATGCAAACTCTACGTAGATACGTATGTACGTAACTTAAAATAAACTATTTATTTTCAATAGAAAATAAATTACATCAATCTCATATTAAGACGAAAAATTAATTTTAAATTCGAACAAAAGCCAAATTTTCGAGTCCTCAAATATTATTAATTTTATTACCATAGTCATTCCCACAGTGATGCCTTATTAAAGGTTGCCTACCGAGTCATCTCTTCTGACAGCTATAGATAAGCAGAAAACAATTGTAATTTTACAGCTCACGGATTGAAGTAATAAGCATTAATTTAGAGAAAAGTGTATGTTTAGTTCATTAGTAACATAGCAAAAATGTTAAATTAGAATGTGAGGTGTTTTAGAAGGATTAGTTAAATATTTAGATTATAGAACTATTTCTTTCTTTACGTGATTTTATCGATACAATTCCACATTGATTTGGACGGAAATTTAGTTGATGAATAATTATCAAGTAAAGAGATGCTTACAATTTATTGAAATTATTAATTAAATCACAGAATTTTAAATACAGTAAAATATCTGTTAAATGCTATACAAATTTATTTATGTTGAAAAATAGATCATATATTGAATTCAGTCGAGTTAAGACAATTTTATTAATTTGTTAAACATTGGTATTCCTGCAAATGTAAAATGATTGAAATTGGCTTTAGGGTGCTTTCTCTGAGATAATGAAAAATAAATAAATTAAAAAAGGGCTGGAAAAATAGCCCTGAATAGATATCATTAAAGATCCTGTTCGACCGGACAATGCGCCTTCCGACACACGGAAAATCGTGCGTTCGCTGTCTAACTATATATTTTGTATTGATATGATAACTAAAAAGTTATATATAGCAATAATTTTAAATTATATTTAATTTAAATAGAAATAGGTATAAATCCTTTAAGCAGTTTCTCACTTGTTTAGATTTTAAAATTTCCTGATATAATGGAAATATTGATATATGAATAAATATTAACATATATCATAAAATTTCTTCCAGAAAAAATTTACGAATGAAATTATAAATCAATCATTGTATTTAACGAACCAAAAAACTCTTCTAGCAAATAATCCTTTCCGCGTTAATTCGGCAAAGGAAAAAATCATTAAACGGTTAAATTCTGCTCCATTTAATGCAGCATGATAAACTAAAATTGAATTTAAAAATGAAAAGCGTACAATACATCCCACGAATTTTCCCATTTTCAAAGATGCGCATTTTTTAAAATCCTTAAATATTTTATTCGTTTAGCCAATCCTATATCACCTCGTTCCTTTCGCTAAATAAAGGATTTCAGGGGATTTAAGAAACGTTAATGAAATAATTGAAAGGAAACATAAGGATGGAGGAGAAATCGTTTCTCAGAAGTCAGTCCCCTGAACTTCTTAAGAGGTTTCCTCAAAAGGAAGGAAACCCTTCGGAAGGGAACTTCCTCTTTTCCTACTCCGGGGTCTGAGAATTCCTTGAAGGTCGGTTGATTCGAAGCGAGAAAGGATAAAAGGGGTGTGGACATTCGATAAGTTCTAAACCACCTTTGACGGTTCTCCCATCTCTCTTTCCTTCCTCCCTCTTATTCCTTCCCTTTCTCTACCCCGCCTTCCGTCCTAACTCTCTCTTCCTAACCTCCCATATTCCCCCATCTTTTTCTCTTCCTTCTTCCCTCGCTACCTCATACCAGGGCACTCCATTCAATGATTAATGAATGCAAATGAATTCCGAAGAGCCCTCCCAGAAGGTAAAGAGGGGTGGATAAGGAAGGGCGAGGAGTCGGTGAAGGGCGTGGTATGGCGGGTGGCGCCTATGGTGTCTGGGTTGGGTTCAAAACCCAGCTTAGACCTCCCCAATGAGATGTTGGCCGTGGAATATAAGGTCATAGGGGAGGTAAGGGCGTAAAATGGGGTGAATGGTGTGAGGTTAGGGAGCTTTCTCCCCCTCCGCGCTCCTTCTCATTGTTGAGCCCTCGGCAGTCTTATCTTGTCATCTTTCCGCGGACTCAGATCGGATTTTTTTATGGAAAACGAGAAGCTCTGTTGGAAAATCTCTTCAAATCTCCCTCGCCCGCTCGTCTTCCTCCGGCTGTTTCATCAATCAAATTCTTATTCCTCAATCAATCCTTATTCAGGTTGTTATCCCCAAACTCTCGGCTTTCCCGGTAGTTTAAAATAAGCGCTCACAAGAAGTTCTTTTTGGGAAAAGCTCCATGAATTTTTCTCGGAAAATTATTTTAAGCGCCGTCATCACCCGTGATTGGGGAAGCCATCCGCATCGATCGTCAAAGAGCTTCCGGTAACCCAATTTTGTGTTTACTTTCAAGAACTTCGAAGGAAATGAAAATCGTCAAACATCATGGGGCAATATAAAAAAGCGTTAAGTTTTGAGTTTGTAAGACTGAATAATTCAAGCGCAAAAATCAATGCAAAAAGGATTACGTACAATTGGCGTATTTTGCATTCAGATGTTAAATATTTTTAACATTCTTCGAATAAATGAGAACACCTAAATTTTACAAAGAAAAGCTGAGATCAAAATATTAATATTTCCTGAATGAATAAAGTATAACACGAATTCCCGTGTTAAAAAACTCGTCGTTTTACTTGTAGACATGCATTGTTTTTATTCTCTTATAAATTTGAAATAATTAATTAGTCATCATTGTTCATTATTTGTACTTTCTCCATATACGAAGTTTTCATGAAAAAAATCGAATTTGAGATTTCAACGGAAATACATGTTTTATGGTCCCCTAAACACGTTTTGACTATTTTCTCGATGATATCTATGTGTCTGTCTGTCTGTATGTGAGAGATTATTGTGGGCGCTCTAACTCAAAAACTATTAATCAGGTCAACGCAAAATTTTATATTTAACATTGTTATAAAAATTTAAAGATCTGATTAGTTTTTGGTTAAAATCGGTCGACCAAAAGTGGGTGTTTACTCTTGTCACTTATCCGTTATTTTGAAATATTTGCTTTAATATTTGATAAATGTAAAAATGTATTAGAATATAAGTTGTAGGAAATTTTATCTTATACAACCTTTGTTTGAAACATTTGTCATTATAATGCTATGGTTTGAGTTTATTACTATTCTTTGTAGAAAGTCATGTGTTGCCCACATCAGTTTATTTTTAACGTGAAATCGTGTGTGTATATATATATATTAGCAAAGATGCAAACTATTTTTATTATTTATCAATTGTGGTAGCCCTACTTTTAAGCTCCGCTTTAAAAATCTTGATTTCATTATGGTATTTTGTAAAAACCATATTCATAAATTTTAGTTGACATCCGTTGAGCCAATTCCTTTCAAATCCATAGTTACTGATAGAGTTTAATTTGTAATTGTGGCACCCTTGTTTGGTTGATCCGGTCCAAATATGTTATTATGGCTTTATATATATGTGTATGTAATAAATATTATAATATGGTTAAAATCGATGCTGACGGTTCAACACAAACACTTATAAAATAAAATTTTTATAACTTTTATTTTTGCAGCCCTGCTTTGTATAGCTATCCTGAAAAGCTTTTTTTAACCTTATACAATTCCTTCATACAAAATTTTGTTGAAATCGGTTCGGCCATTTCCTTCCAACAGCATAATTACAGAAAATTTTATTTTGCAATTGTGGCACCCCTGCTTGGTCTATCCGGTTCAAATATGTCATTTTGGTCATGTATTTATGTGAAGATTCTATGTCCCGACCTAATTTGGTTGAAATCGGTTCAGACGGTCATTTCCGAAATTTGGACCTACCGTTCCATGACGACCCCTCGAAATCGTGAAATTTGGATCGACCTTACATTACGATCCTTGACCCCGTAAAACGATTTTATTCATTTTAAGCTCGAAAATGCATCACATGAAAACATTGATATTAATGGAAAATTCAACAAAATCGGTCAATTGGTTGCTGAGATATTATAAAAACCCTGCATTTGTACCAACAATGGGGACCCTCGGGCCTCCGTGGGCCGATTTGAATTATTTTTGGCACTAGAGCTCTCAAGATCAAACTATAATGATATAATATATATATATATAATATAATGATATATACATATCATTATAAATAGCTGCTTCCTAAATATACTAGTAGAAGGTGCTTGCATTTTCCAAGCATTTCATCTCATCTTGTAAAACATTAATTTTTCGGGGAAATATTTCATCATTAGAAATATTATTTTAACTAAAAATATTTCACCTCTGAACCAATTTTTGTTCTTTCCTTATGGAAATATATTGGAGTAAAACATTACCTAAAATTTTCAATTTTAAGAATATTATACTTTTTCCATTGTTGGGTAGTAATGCCACACCTTCGTGCCAAATTTTAAAGTTATAAGACATATAGAAGTGAAATAATATTTATCTAATTGTTTAAAATTAAAATACTGTTAACGGATGCAATAAAAACTTCATGGAGATATTTAAATATTTATTAGTGCATTTGCACAAAAATCTAAATAACTATAGAATTTCAGCTCCGTTGTACCTAAACATTTACCTATTTGTTTAAATTTAAAATATTTTTAACAGCCAAACAAATTAAAATATCAAAATTTCTATACATTCTATTTCGTTTTTTACAAATTCTACCTTTAAGAAAAATTTCAGCTCTGTAGCACATTCGGAAAGAAATAATTATTGGAAATTGATTTAAACCATTGCAAATTTTTAGCGGCCGCATTGCTAAAATATTTTAAGATTTTTGTTTTTTTTTCTATATAGAATTTGCTGCAAAATGTTTGTAAAAAATCATGACTATAACTTAAAGTTTCCGTGTTAAACATTAATAAATTGTAATGTAAAAATGGGGTAATAAAACATATATAAATTAACAATTTTGAAAATTTCGATTTTTCTAATTGGTTGTGACTAAAATCCTATTATAGTGCATTATTTCAGCTTCGTATTCCTTTTAGATTGGTCTACACATTGAAATTCCTTTTCCTCATGTTAACTTATGGCAGATTTTTCTGTAATATTTCTTGTTTTTGGATTTTAACGTCGTTTTAAGTTTACGCTGTAGTTTTAAATCAATTGCATTAGAATACAATCCACTGATTCTCTTTAGAAGCACTAAATTAAAGCTACCATTATATAGAGTTCATCAACCCCCATAATTGAGAGGAGTAACGTTCTTTTATTTAATAAAATATAGCGCGTTTTAAAATTATGCCGTCATCATATGTACACGTCTTTGGCTAAAATCAATGAGACAATAAGAATTTCCCTATTAAAAAGCATTAAAGTGATGCTATTATAATAGGGATTGCCAATTCCAATTGAAAAGCATTGTCCTGGTTGCTGTGGTAGCTGAAGGTATTTATTTTTGAGCATCTGCTTTTTCCCGATTAAAAAATATTTCTTCGTCAATTCGGCACCAATTTGAATTTAGTCTTCAAAAATAAGAATATTCATTCTACCTCAATAGAATTGTTTTCTTCCCAAGTTTCTATCTGAGTTATAACAAATATAAAAATGCAAATTTATGAAACTCGGAACTATCATCCTGCCAAATTTCAGGTCTGTGGTATATCTAGAAGTACCTTAGGTTATATATATATATATATATCATATAAAACGTAAGGTACTTCTAGAATTGCTAGAGAGCTGTCATTTGGCATGTATATAGGTCATTAGTTACAACCTCTGGAATAAATCCGAAATATCAGAAATAAATATATTTAAGGGGTATTCTGACCATAAAGTCCAATTTTAAACACTCGTAAGAAAAGCATTGTAAACCGTGCAGGGCTATATATAATTGCATTTTAAATTATTTAAAATTAAGATACAAAGTCTGGTCATCCACCATACTATGGAAAAACGAATGAAGTTTAATTTTCTTGAAGACGATTTCCAGTCCAAGATGAATTTGTGTAAATATTTGATTTTAATTATAAAATTATGAATTTTTTTCGTTCTTCAACATTGAAAACTACCATAGCAACGACTACAATGCCTTTCAATAGGAATTGATTTTCCGTACTTGAAGAGCATTGATTTATTGCTTAGACTACATTATAATCCATTTGATTTAGCCAACGACATATACATATGATGACGTGATAATTTTAAATTAATTTTTATCCATATACGTACTAAAAGGCATGGATGATGAAACGATAATCCCATCACAAAAATTATGTCCTGATTTTTACATAATGTTTAGTGTAACATATAAATTATTGTCTTAATGATGATTATATTTATTGTTTAAAAAGGATGATCTAAGCCTTGAAACTTGAAATTGGAAAACTTGGGCTCGAAACAGATTTTCATAGAATTTCAAAATTCCGGATAGATGCCTTCATTTATGAGAAAATGAAAACTATTATCTTATATAAATGGGCTCTGCGTAGTTAAAATGCTGTCGCGTTAGTATATTTTGGAGTTTATATCTTTTTGTATTGTGATTTTTTTAACACTTGCAGTTTGCAAGCACCGACAACCCGAATAATAAATATTATAAATATAAAACCTAAGGTACTTATAGATATCCCACGGACCTGAAATTTGGCTAGATGATAGGTTATTAGGTACAAACAACCTGAAAATAGGAAAACTCCTAATATTTTAGTTTTTAATGGAGTATTTTTGACCCCAATGTTCCATTTCGATACTCCATAAAAACATTGAAATCTGAGCTGAGTTTCATAAATTTGCATTTTTATATTTGTTATAATTCAGATAGAAACTTGGGAAGAAAACAATTCTATTGAGGTAGAATGAATATTCTTATTTTTGAAGACTAAATTCAAATTGGTGCCGAATTGACGAAGAAATATTTTTTAATCGGGAAAAAGCAGATGCTCAAAAATAAATACCTTCAGCTACCATAGCAACCAGGACAATGCTTTTCAATTGGAATTGGCAATCCCTATTATAATAGCATCACTTTAATAGGGAAATTCTTATTGTCTCATTGATTTTAGCCAAAGACGTGTACATATGATGACGGCATAATTTTAAAACGCGCTATATTTTATTAAATAAAAGAACGTTACTCCTTTCAATTATGGGGGTTGATGAACTCTATATAATGGTAGCTTTAATTTAGTGCTTCTAAAGAGAATCAGTGGATTGTATTCTAATGCAATTGGTTTATAAACTACGGCGTAAACTTATAATGACGTCAAAGTCCAAAAACAGGAAATATTTTAGAATTGTGAAAAAAAGTAATGTCGTGTTGAAGCTGAAATTTCTAAGTGATTTTGAGCTTAGTGCACATACTAAAATAAACATTTGAAAATCTAGTAGTAATATGTGGAAAGAACGAAAATTGGTGAAGAGGTGAAATCTTTAGAATTAAAAAAATATTTCCAATGATAAAATATTTCTCTGAAAAATAATGTTTTTTCAAGGTGAGATGAAATGCTTGCAGAATATAGCAGAATATATATATATATCTATGGAAGAGGGAACCAAACAACTTTCTGCCACATATGTGTGTGTGTGCGCGCGCGCGCGTGCGTGTTTTGTGTTCGTGTATTTTACGTGTCTCTTCGACGCCCTCCGCAGCCTTCTAACTTGGTCCCCAACTTGGTAATTGACCGCTGGGCTTCCCTCAACACCTTGTTGCCACCCTCATCACTACCTTTTCTTTTCCCTAAGTATATATATATATGCTTATGGAAGAGGGAACCCAACAACTTTTTGCCACACACACACACACACACACACATATATAATGAATTTGGAGGCACAAGGAAAATATCAAACAATAAATGTGCATATTAAATTTCATAGGGGAGTCGCTTATTTACATACAAAATTATTATTCCCAAATGAGCCAGTTCATTTTTCTCTAATTATCATTGGTACTGTTTGAACCAAGTTGTCTCCTATGTAAAAGTTTGAGTAAACCAAATATGGATTTACTACGTTAACGGGAATGACACCAATATAGGTTGACTGAATGATATATAAAATATAAAAGCCAAACGAAACTTTATTGAAGTACTAGATAGACGCTATTTTCTATGAAAATTATATTCCTGCTCGGCCTATTTTATAAGGAAACATTTTAAAAACGCAAATTAATCGCTGGCAAAAACCTGTCTAGGTTTAATAGAATATCAATATAAAAGTTAAAAACTAAGTTTCATCTACAGGAAAATTTGTAGTATAACTTTAAAAGCTTTTGATTAGCTTTTTGCCTGCAAATAGTGCAATATGCTGTCATCGCAAAAGTTACTCAGGAACTTGTTCTTTTTAATTTATGGAGTAAACCAGGGAAATATTTTCCCCCGTGCTTCCTTTAGAAAAAAATCAATTCAGCTGAAAGTTTAAGCTGTGTAACCTCAATAAAAAGCTTCCAAGAGACCTTCGAGATGAACAGCACAGCGAAAGATCCTTGTGTTTTGTTTTATTTTACTTCCTACTTAATTCGCTTTGCCGAGCCCTCCAATTGGAACCCATTCAATGAAACTAAGTTCTCTAAACGTCATTTTACTGCACTTAAAGTATCGAAGAAAACCTTAACCGAGAAGTTATAAACATATTCTATCCTTCCAGGAAAGTAGAACGCCATTGTCCTGAAGGAGAGCGAAGGGAAGAAGAGGAGAGGAGAAAATGGCGTGGAACAGAATCCGTTTTGGTTGCCGTGGGAACTAAGGTACTGCGTGGCCGATGGGATCGTTGTCGTTGAAAATACAGTAAGAAAAATAATGATGGGAGATGTAGAGGAAGAGGGAAAGAGAGAGGGAAGGAGAGAGGGAGACTTAGAGGGGGAGGGAGAGAGAGGGAGATGGAGAGAGGGAGATGGAGAGAGAGGGAGAGAGAGGGAGAGAGAGGGAGAGAGAGGGAGAGAGAGAAAGAGAAAGGAAGAGGGAGGGAGAGTAAGAAAGAGGCGTAGAGATGGAGAGGGCAAAGAGAAAGGGAGAGAAAGGGGAGGGAGATGGAGAGTGAGGCAGGGAAACCTTGAAAGTTATGCGCTTTGGGGTTGGAGACGGCTTGCCTACTTTCTACTTTCCATCGCCTACCCGTATCTCTCCCCCTCTATATCATTCCGCTTTCCTTTCTCCTTTGTTTCTCTTCTTTTCTTTCAATCCCTCTCCTCACCTCACTCACTTTCCTCTTTTATTTTATCTCCTCTCGCTATCACTTCTACTCTCTCTTTGTGTCCCTCCCCCTTTCTCTCACTCAATCTCTCCCATTTCTTCACCTGTCGCTTCCCTCGTACCTATGCCCTCTTTCCCCTTTCCTCCTCGCCCTCCGACTCAACTTCCGCTCTTCTTTCTCCCCCTCCTCGCCCACTGCCGTGCGCTCCGTGACGTGTTCCATTCCGCATTCCTCCTCCTTTCCCTCACGTCGCCCTTTCTCGTCCTTTCCCCTTTCTGCGCAACGGCAGTGGAACTAGATTAAGCTTCCCATCGCGGCGCGTGTCCCTTCTCTCTCCCTCTATTCCCCTTCACGTATTTATCTCTCTCTCTCCATATCTCCACTCGATACATCCTCCATTTTCCCTCCTCCCTCTCTAACTCTGCCTCACCGCATTGTCATTATGAGGAATGAGACGCCACTGAATCCTTCTCTCCCGTTCACTTGTTTTGAGGAGAAATCACGGCGCGATAACGAGCGAGCCGCATCGGTGTTACATTACGTTATTGCTACTTTGCAAAAATAAGCAGAAACAGATGGAAAATGTAGCTTCGAATATAACTTATTTCAAAAGTTAAAAAAAAATTGAAATAAAAAATATAAACTGTACGGTTTAAATGTATATCAAGCAAAAGTTTACTTTAGACGTTGCATTTTTCTATGGTTTATTAGCTCTCTGGTGAAATATAACAACCAAATGAGGATTTTAATCCTTGGCGTCCTTCGGTGAGCGATGATACATATCAATTAAAAATAAAATCGGGAATATCATAATAAAATAATAGCGCTCTCGTGGTGGATTATTATGTTCTTTGGAGGATTTGCACGAATTGGCCGGGTCTCCTCCAATCCGAATCATTCATCTGATACACCAGTGACTGATTTTTGTATAAGATTTAGTATGGTAGACCTAAAGTAAAAGTTGCAAAGGGAAATTTATTTTGAGTTTTAATTACCAATTTGAGTATCTCCCTCACATAAGCGCTTGACTTTTACAGGTATCGTGTTAGTGATAGTCGAATTACAAACAGCGACAGAAATGATATCACTACTTTCTGCAACGTTGTCATACGATTTGGTGGACATGTGAATGTGGTTTGCTTACATAGAAACCATTTTGCCATATATCTTATGATTCAAGAATCCGACTCCATTCAGTACAATGCATATAAAATTAAATCAATGTTCCCCTTTTAAATATGCATAAAGGTCTTAAATTTTTCCAAAAACTTGTGGAGCTAAATAAAATATATTTTTATCATACACTTTTTTCTCATAATTTTAATCGTTTTAGAGATATTTCTGACATATTAAAAGTTTAAAATTACGGCTTTAAGTTTTGTAAACCAATTTGGTATAAAATCACGGAGACAGTGAAAGTATTAGGAAACTATGAGTACGCTGACATAATAGCACCTTCCTATTCTTGTTATACATGTAAAAGAAACGGATAATAATAATGATCACTAAAATTATTTTTGATGAAAAGAGTAAAATTTCAGCCTAATAAGCTCTTTTGGAAAAGAAAATAAACGGGAACTTCTTTAAAGAGATAAAAGAGAATTAAAATATTCAACCGCTACTCACTGGAATTATTTTGGATGTTGACGAATATAATATTCTCTATTTGAGTGAATTTTTATACCGTTAAAATAAAAATTTCCTGTGTTATGCTGTGTTATATACGCAGTAATGATGCTTAAATATTGTTATGATTTTAGGAATCTCAATAATTTACAAATAATTAAAATATTTGTCCTCTTACATTTTCTGTAATGGAAATTTTCATCGATATTTTCATTGGATTTATATTATCGATTTTATTAGAAGAAATTCATGAAATAGGACTTGAAAATTTTCTTTACGGTTTAGCATTCTTTAAAAGTTATTATCTTTAATAAATTTTGTCTTTTTTGGCATGTATATATTTTGGACATGATATGAATCGCTATCAAATTAGCAGAAAAGGCCAAATTTCCTCATCGGCTGCGTGATCTGAGAATAAATCAGTGAAATTGCATGCAAATTCGTGTGGTACAGCCTTAAATTTTCCGTCTGCCATTGTCATTAACACGCGCGATCCCTCACGTTTGCCCCGTACGCCACAAAAGTAACCGGAAAAGAAGTGAAAGTAGGCTGAGAGCGGAGATAGGATGATGGAAGGGAGATTGAGGCTGAGGGAGGGGGCGGAGAGGGTGGGAGCGGGGAGTAAAGAATGGTGGATAATCCGCGTTTTTTCCGCGAGTCGTCGCCATCTGATTAAAATTTTTGCCGAAAGACGGGATGGAGCGTTCGCAACGCTTTTGTGGTTGGTCCGACAGCGGGTTCCCTCTCTCCATCTTTCTCTCTCTCTCTGTCCTTTGATGCGAGAGTAAGGGAGACGGGGATAGAGAGAGAGAGAATGTGGGGAGGGGGACCGCGGAGGAATCGAGCTGCAGAGTGAGGAGGATTAAAAAAGGAGGAGGCTGAAAAAAGAAGAGCCGTTCCCCGCGATATCACAAAGAAGGGACTCCACCCATGAAAATCAGCATACTCGACGTAGCGGGAGAAGTTTTCACGTTATTTAAAGACCGTGGTCATTCAAACTTTTTTCGTGAGCTGATACTCCCGGAAAGAAATGCTTTATAGCTTAAAACACCGCGTGAATAAATTATACAAAAACATGAACGCGAGTTTAAGCTCATTTTAGAAATAACCGACCGAGGCAGAGGTGGTATTAAAGGACGTGTCGTGAAGGAGAAATGGAAGTGTTTCGCTTAATGAATGGGTGCATCTTTAACAATAGACAATAGAATGAGAATTAGATTTTGTGACTAATCGCCAATTACAATACAATTACAATTTCATAAAATCTTTCTCATTTTGATGAGTTAAAAACTTATATAATCGTCAATATTCGGAAAAAATGTTTGTTAATTTCATTTACACCAATATTAAAGTCATAATTGTTATAAAAATGTATCAGTTTTTAAAGGAGCAATGCAAGTTTTTATCTCTTTATCAATAGACTAGTGAAATTGTTCTTTAAAAACATGACGGATGATCATGAATAAAGTATTGTATTAAATTAACATTAAAAGAGCTCAGGATGTAAACCTTAGCGTTGCTAATTCATAATTGGCACTTAGATATAAAACCAGGACTCATTTTAAACATTTTATAAATCTTACAAAATAAATGCCAGTTACTACTCGTCATGTTTACGGGTTGGAATGAACGATTTCACGGTTAGTCATTAAAAGATACTTTATAATCGGAATAGTATATATTTTATTTACTTTCAGAAATGATTTACTTCATATTGTAAGGTTGTCATTGCTACGATTTTCTGATATAAATTGTTCGACTTTGTGGAAAGTTGAGGAAATAATTTGTTATTGATGAGCGCATAAAACTTTAACTGATATCTGAGAAGGAGAAAAAGATCCCGACGCCGCGATGCCTCTGTGAGGACATTTGGAGTTGAAGGTTGCCCTTCCTCACCGTAAATACCCCAATTCCAGGATGAAGAATGCTTGATAGCTTATTTGGTTAAAGCACCTGTCCGGCAAGTGGGAGACTCGGGTTCATTTCCCGGTGAAGTACGGGATTTTTTCCTTCTTAAATTTCAAATTTTGTTTGACTTTGTTGATTGCAGTTAAAAATGTCACAAAACAATTTCCAAACAAAAGTGGATGTAAATAAGTCAGTTAAATATACAAAAATATCTTGTAATTTCTTGTCTGTTTATATGCGACTTCTTAAAATACCGATAAAAGTATTTTTCGCATCTCTTTTCATTTATTTCCAAAATTGGAAAGACCGTGGTGAGATCTGACAGACCGCTGCTAACTTATATCCGTTACTCACGGTCTGTCGGACGACAGTCAAAACAAAAATGTCAGTATGCGGAGAATATCATGGAAACTTATGCGTCGAATGTACTGAGAAAAGTTAATTATTATTAGAATATACCTAGATTATTAGTTCATGATTTTGTGTTAAAAATGTCATTTTATAATTGTTTTTTTGAAAATGAATATCGACATAGCGTAGTCTCTCAGGCTAAAGGTTAGTAATTCCTATCCTCGCAGATAATATTACTAATCCAGGATTAATGCAAATATTTGTCAAAATTGACGTTGTAGACTAAATAATGTACTGCAAGTTTTCTTTGGAACGATTTTTTCACAGATCGAATTGTTTTTCAATGTAAAAAGTGATTCAAATTATTTTCCATTGTAAAATTTATTCAATGTTTAAAAATTATTCATGAGCGCAATTGCAAGTAATTATTCTTTAGGATGCTGTTGTCGAAAGCAACTTGTCAACACTATTGCAATCATATACTTACATTACTCCGAATGTCACCAAATATTTTTAATGCCAGTATGTAAGATTTTATATAGTACAAGTAGTTGGTGCTTGCATTCTGCAAGCATTTCAGACCATATCGAAAGTAACACCATAGGATTTTGAGGGGGCGCAGTGCATCAGGAAGTCCCTAACGTCACTTCTATCATTGTTGCTTCTTCTATTGTGATCCCTGATATTCCTAGAGAAAAACAGGAAGGAAGAAAGAATGAGGAGAATGAGAGTGAGAGAGGAAGGAGAATAGGAGGGAGGAAGAGAATAATTAAAATAATAGTCGACTTTATTTAAGGAGATATTTAGACCATCTGGTCCATTCTTACATATAACCCTGTATGACTCAAACTCAAATGTCCAAGGCCTTGGCGGAATTCGAACCCGCGACCTTAGTTCCCGTCGTCAGACACTCTAACCACCCGTCTACCACCGTAAATAGAGGAAAAGTGAGGGAGAATGGGAAGTAGAGGCGTAATCGGGAAGTAAGTACCGTTTGCGAATATTGCAGTTGCAGAGCTAAGTTCGTGATTTCGCACACGCGCGCTGACTTCCCTCATTCATTGGCAAGCCAAAGACGCCATTACGAGAACATCCGATCGTGTTTACATATTGTTCTGTGAGTTTAACATGTTTAAGAAGATCGAGCGGCCCGCCGACTGTGAAATACGGTCTATTATACGTTTTTTTGAATGCAAGAAATGTGAAACCGGATGACATTCATCGTCAGATTTGTGAGGTCTACGGTCAAAATGCCATGAGTGATGGAATGGTGAGGAAATGGGTCAGACAGTTCAACGAAGGTCGTGAGAACGTGCATGACGAGGCGCGGAGCGGCCGGCCGTCTGTGGTCAATGATGATTTGGTGCGCGCGGTCGACGCAAAAATTCATGAGGACAGACGGTTCACAATCTCATCGCTTTCCTTGCATTTCCCGCAAATTTCAAAGACTGTTCTTTACGAAATTGTGACAGATCGTCTGGACTTTGGAAATTGTGCTCACGCTGGGTGCCGAAGATGCTTTACGAGGAACACAAAAACAAGCGGGTTGCCAGAGCGTTGACCTTTCTCACGCGATACAGCGAGCAAGGTAATGGGTTCTTGAGCCATATCGTCACAGTTCTAATTTACGGGCGCAGTTAAAAATCAAAATTAGGTGATAAATATGTAGTAGTAGTAATTTATTATTCAAGTGCGTCGACGGCTATGGTCATTTTGCACTGTCATCAAATGAACATACACACAGAAGGGAGGAGGGAAACCCGGTGCCGGCATTTACGAAAAGAAGCAAGGGGGCCAAAGGCTTAACGTTCTTTCCGAAGAACGGAACGCTAAATTTGCGCGGTCTCCTCAAACCGCACAAACAGGGAGCCGGGGACCTCGGAAAAAATCCTACGTGCTCATAATTCGTGCCTTCTGCCTTTTCGAGCAGCAAGCGAATAGCAGGCGAGTGGCAGGCGAGTAGCAGCCAGCGTCCTAACCACTTCACCACCGGCATCCCCGTGATAAATATTAATCATCATCATCATGCTGCTGTCCGAAGACAGGTTTTAGCTGAATCGCTGCCTCCATTGCTCTCTCTCCCTATAAGCCTCTTTTATACTTCTATAAGTACTATATTCCTGCTTTATATTCCCTAATATTCTTATTCTTTTTCTCCATTCCTCTTCTTTCGCTAAATTTGCCTTCTAAGATCGTCCTTTGTAAACACTGTCTTCTCAATGTGTGCCCTATCCAATTTGCTTTTCTTTTCCTGATTGTTTTTATTAGCATCCTTTCTTCTCCCACCAGTTCTAATACTTCTTCGTTCCTCTTCCTCTCTTTCCATTTTACTTTCATCATCCTCCTCTATACCCACATCTCAAAACTTTCTAAATATTTTTCCTCCTTTCTCCTTACCGCCCACGTCTCTGAACCATAAAGAGCAATATTCCATATATAGCATTTTTCCCTTGTTCTAAATTTATTTTCTTGCTTGTGAGAAGCTCATTCTTCTCGTTAAATGCTGCTTTTGCCATTGCAATCCTACTTTTGATATCCTGTGTACTACATCTGTCCTACGCTAAAATAATGCCCAGATATTTGAAACTACTTACTTGTTCCAATTATTGGCAATTTACCATTATATTTAATTCTTTAAGTCCCTTTGAAACCACCATGACTTTAGTTTTTTCGGCATTGATCTTCATTCCATATTGTTGGCCAACCTCCACTAGTCTGTCTGTCATCCTCTGAAGTTCTTTCTCGTCTTCTGCTATTAATCCCTGATCATCTGCGTATTTAATGGTGGTAATACTTTCACCTCCTATCTTAAATCATTTCTCTCCCATCAACGCTTCTCCTGTTATTGTTTCTGCAAAAATATTAAATATTGCTGGTAAAATAGGACATCCCTGCCTCACTCCCCTCCCTATTGAAGTACTTTCTATTTCTCCTCCTTCGACCCTGACACTAATCTTTTGATCTAAGTAAAGGTTTTTAAGCAATCTTTTATCTTTCCAATCTATCCCTATTTTATTTTAAATACCTAACATTTTATCCCATTTCACTCGGTCAAAAGCTTTCTCGCAATCTACAAAACAAAAGTACATACCTTTATTGAATTCTAGCGCTCTTTCTATCATCATCCTCATATATCCTATAGCATCTCCAGTCCCTCTTCTGAATCCAAACTGGTTATCTTGCATCTCCTTTTCTATTTTACCTTCAATTCTTTTGGTTATTATTCTGGTTAGAACTTTAGCTGTATGAGAAATTAAACTAATAGTTCTGTAATCCTTACAACTTTTTGCATAATTCTTTTTCTCCAATGGTACCATAACAACATCTAAAAATCTTCAGGCGGTATGCCAGTATCATATACTTGGTTAAAGAATTTTGTGAATTGCTTAACTGCTTTCGACCGCAAAACCTTAAGAACGTCCACTGGTATATCATCACTCCCAACGGCCTTCCTTCTTTTCATGTCATCAATTGCTCTTTTAACTTCAGACTCGATAATACTTGGTCCTAGCTGGTCTTTTTCCACATCCTCTTTTTCATTTAATTCAATATTTCTTCGCTTTCCTTATTTGTCATACAGCAACTCAATGTATTCTTTCCAGACATTCTTTACATTGTCTGGCTCCGAGACTATTTTACCACTTTTGTTCATGATTTCTTGACGTCCTATCCTTCTAGCCTTTTTACTTTCTCCATATTCGTAGAAATATTGTATGAATGAAAAAAATCGACTTCGAGATTTTAACGGAAATACACGTTTTGAGGTCCCTTGAACACGTTTTGACCATTTTCTCGACGATGTCTGTGTGTGTGTTAGTGTGTTTCTGTGTGTGTGTGTATGTGTGATATCCTTTTTGGGTGCTCTAACTAAAAACTATTAATCAGGTCAACGCAAAATTTTATATTTAACATTTTTATAAAGGTCACAAAAACGGATTAGTTTTGGTAAAAATCGGTCAAACGAAAGTGGGTGTTTACTCTTGTCATATCCGTTATTTTGAAATATTTGCTTTAATATTTGATAAATGTAAAAATGTATTGGAATAAACGCTGTAGAATATTTAATTTTCTACAACCTCATCTCCTCATCTACATTGTTCCTATTTTCTTCAGCTCTCTCCCCCAACCTTTCCTCCAGCTCAGTCATGATAGCCTCCTTGTTTTTAAGGAGTTCCTCTAAGTTCCATTTCTTGTTAACTCTTATGTTTCTCTTAACGCTCTTCAGTCTACATTGTATATTTGCCACCAAAAGGTTGTGGTCAGAATCGATATCTGCCCCTGGTAGTGTTTTCACATTTTTAATGCTATTTCTAAATCTTTCATTGACTAGTATGTAATCTATCTGGTATCGTCTCTGGTCTCCTGGGCTTCTCCATGTGTAAAGTCTCCGCTGGTGATGCTTAAACCATGTATTAGTTACAATCAATCTATTTCTATGGCAGAATTCCACAAGTTTATCCCCTCTTTCATTTCTCTTCCCTAGTCCATATTTTCCCACTATGTTATCTTCCTGTCCCTCTCCGACTACACTGTTCCAGTCTCCCATTACTATGGTGGTGATCCTTTCTTTTCCCTCCTTCTCCAATGTCTCCGTAATCTGTTCATACATTTCATCTACTAATTCATCACCAGTATTAGTTGTTGGCATATACATTTGAATTATAAGCATTTCCACTGGCTCCATCTGAAGTTTTACGGCTATTAATCTATCATTAACTGTCACTACCTTTCAACTTTCAGCTATCTTTTTTCCATCATAATCCCTACTCCCCTTTCTGTTTCCTCTCCTCCCGAGTAAATAATCTTAAATTCGTCTGAATAAATAAATAAATAAATAAATTTATCTCGCCTTCTCCTTCCCACCTAACTTCACTAAGACCTGCTATACCTACATTATTCCTCCTCATTTCCCTTTTAAGCTTACCCCCTGAATTCATAGTCCTAAAATTCCATGTGCCTATTCTTATTTTCTCACTACTTGCTTTCTTCTTATTAATGTAACATTTCCTCTGTGAATCCCCTAGGGTAGTCCTCACCCGGAGATCCGATTGGGGACTTTTTTACCTCCGGAATATTTTACCCCAGAGAGATCCATAGAGGTATTTGCAGCTTTTCAGCCTATCATGGAAAATATATTATGTGGTAGTTTCCCCTTGCTTTCCTCATCGCAGTTTCACAAGAGTGAATACCCGTCTGCAGCTGTTCAGATCCACATGATCACCACCTACAGAGGTACTGTGCAAGCTGTTTCCCTTGCACAGGAGGATGACTCTTCCCCTCCGACCTTTCCGGCTTGTATGGTCCTACCAGGAGAATTATCTCCCGCCGGCATAGCTCTTTGGTTCCTAAGAGTGCACAAACCCTCCCACCTCTGTAAGGTTATGCAGTCCTTAGGGAGGGAAATATTAATATGGAACACTAATATGTACTTAATTTCATTAAATCAACCCAATAGTTTTGGAGATTAATAGTGCGGAAAGACTGACGGAGGGATTACACGTGACCATAAGGTGTTCCATTACTACCGCTTCACTTGTAAAAACGGTTAATATGTAATTGGATTGATGGAATGAAATGGTCATAAGATCCTAAGCAGACAGGCATTAGCTATAAAGTTGAGAAAAATTTTGAAACGAGAAAATTTTTTGCTATGACCTGGAATCGAACCCTGGTCTTCCACTTGCCTGACGGATATTCTACCCCTGAATTACCGTAGCAGATAATTGCTCCCGTTTCTGAATGCGGGTGTTTTTCTTAGTTATCTGCTACGGCAGTTCAGTGGTAGAATATCCGCCCAGCAAGTGGAAGATCCGGGTTCGATTCCAGGCCATAGCAGAATTTTTTCTCGTTTCAAAATTATTCTTATGTAATTGGATGGTAAAAGTTAATTTATGACCGCTTTATCTGAAGACTTAAGTTATCAGCTAATTATAAGTCAATAGCTGATTGTTGAATCTTTATCGGGAACATCATCGATAAATTTCATTAACCATAAATTAAATTTATAAATTAAAACTTTTGCGTTACTTTTGGAACACACTTTATACATATTTACTATCTTCATTAAAATTATGGTGCGTTAGTTACTCCATATATGAACAATCATTTAACGCTATGGTTCTCAAAGTAGGAGGCACCTTCCTTGGGGGCGCGTCGGGTTGCCTGGGGAAGCGCGATATTTGTCACAAATCGGACGGCGACACATGAGGGGGGGGGGGTAGTCTCTCCTCCACCATTCTGCATCCCCTCAAAACTCTACTTCACCATTCCGCCTCCCCTCTCCCACCCACACATCTTTTTCCTCTCCCACTTTCCTACTTTGTGTATATAAATGAACACTGTGATGCAATTGCACTGTATGAACGCCACCCAACCTCTTTCCGACCATTCCGCACCCCCACTCCTCGATTCCCTACATCCATTTTATATTACATTTGCTGTACTCGTGATAGTGAAACCGGTCGTCATTAAATTAATTGTAGGAACTAACAATAATTTGCCTCATCTGTTTCTTGTTCATTTTTGTTGAAGGTTTGAAGGTAGTGCCTTTAATTTTACCCGTGAAAATTTTATGGTTGTGTAAAAAATGGAACGTTTCCTAAAAAAAGAATCAATCCAAATTAAAATTTTAGCTGTTTGGCGGGATACTTAATCAGCGGAGTTGTCACTTGCACCAAGAAATAGGCCAATCATCCATAAGTTTCGTTCTATTATTTAAATATACATAGGGATAATTTCGACTGGAAATTTAATATAGGTTGTCTTCAATAACTTTCTAAGCAGATTTTCTACTGTATATTTTCAGGTCAATATACATTATACAACTTTGATAAAATATCGTGTGTCTACGCTAGATCCTATTAGCATGTTATTCAAATGCAGAAAAAGTCTATACATATTTCTTTCCGGATTTTTACAGCTTAAATATATTTTACTGAGTTTTACTAAATAAGTTTTTTTTATTTTTAAAAATAATTTATAATATTTGTTATATTATTTCTAACCTGAGATTTCTCGTGTCGCTGAGTAATCAAAAATGTCGAGAAAGAGAGGATCAAGTTTCGTGGCTTTTAGATTGTCGTGCTATATTCTTTCTATCACTATATCAAATTCAGAACTTGAAGTTTATCAGTAGCAAATAAGAAAAATTAATACCTTTTATTCTGCATGCATTTAAAGTATGAGTAAAACATGTTTATTGTTTACGTAGCGTCATTCTTAGTAGAATCTAGTTAATCACGCCTTTAAAAAATTGAATGACTTCTTTCATATTCAAGTTATGCAAATAATAATAAATTGAATACTCTCTGATAAAAATATAAATAATAAAAACGTAATAACGATTGACATTTGATACGGAATATTTTTAGCTGATTACTTACAATAATTAATAACAAATCGAGGATTTGCGCAGTAGGCGCCAGGGTCGAAGCCCCTAGTTTACTATATTTTTTATTAAATTAAATACAACTTGCAATTTTAAAGTTGAAAAAAATCCGGACCAGGATGCTTCTATAAGAGCTTAAGAAGCGATATAAATTGCTTGCATACGGGTGGAAAATATGACCGGCGCAGAGCTGCCTTACCCGGCTGATTTGTTTATAACGTAGCTTGTTGTATATAGGGTTGCCACCTGTTCGGTTTTCTCCCAAACTGTTCGGTAATCAGACAACCTGTTCGGTGTTCGGTACCAATGCTATACCGAACACCGAACAGTTAAGTAATTTGGAAAATATTTAGGTATTTGGTATCCATCGTACGTACTACACCCATGGATTGCTTGTGTGGAAGGAGGATAAGTGAATTCATTAGTGAGAAGAATTGAGAAAAATCATCCACGCTAACATTAAGGAAATGCTACAGAGATTCAAGTGGAAACTTTTAATTTTTATTTGCGCAGTTGTTTACCAGCTTCATTTTCCCTCTTTTGTGACGAAGAATAAATCAGGAATTCAACTTTCCTCGCTCAAATTACATCTTTATTTTTCTTATAAAATATGATTTTAATTTAATTATTTACTTGACAAATAAATATTAATTTATAATATGTAAAGCGATAGTTTATCACTCTATGTCGGTGGTGACCAACCTATGGCGCATGCGCCACATTTGGCGCATCCGCCTCTCAAATGTGGCGCATGGCGCCTAAAACAATTTTTAAGATAATTTCGTTTTTCCACAGTTGAAATATCTGAGATTTAAAAAAATGATCTCAAAATTATATTGCATTTGCGTCGATATATCGGCTTAGTTTGTGAAGTTTGAATGAATAAATGGGTTTGAAAGTGAAGAATTTAGTGGGCGAGTGATTGTAAGGAAATCTTGTCATGTCTAATGGCTCGGGTACGCACGAATTCCACCCGACACATACAAAGTATTGCTGTCTCTATTCTCTTCCCACCATTGTTTGCCCATCATGGATCGACTGCTAAGAATTAGTTATTTTATTGCCTTATTTGCAATTTTCGCAACTTCGAGAATTTGCTCTGTGTCACATCTGTCGATTTGCAAGCACATACTCGTGTGCATAAGTTTTCTAATCCATGTAACATGCTATTATAAAACCTCTGCCAGTGTTATTTAAAAAAAACAGACTAAGATATTGCAAATATAGAGGTGTGTCGACATCCTCAGGCGCCTATCCAAAGGGGCACCAAAATTTGATTCCAATGAAACCCTATTTCGATATATTAATTTCTAAACAATATTAATAATATCTATCTTTTGAATATTTATATTGGGCATTGGGCTGTGTATTAGCATCTTTGTAAAGAAATTCTAGAACTTACTCATGCAGAGAAGTTTTTGCTACAAAATTAAAGGTGAGGTATTTTATTAGAATCAGGAAAAGATTGTCCTGATTGCAAAAGAATTTTTTGTCTCCTTTTAAAACTATAACTATTCCATTAATTTTATTGAATATTCACAGAAAGATGTGTGTAGAAATTTCTAAGTAGTATAATTAATCCAGTTAGGAAATGTAATTTACACAGTTCGGTTATGTTTGGTTTTGTTCGTGATATGTTCAGTTATGTTCGTAGTTTTTTAGAAATTTTATTAGAATGTTCGGGAATCGGGTCAAAGAAAGGTGACAACCCTAGTTGTATATGATACATAACCTTTCACATTTCTCTGATATTACGCGAGTAATCGGTGGATCTTTTAAAATATAAATTAACTATTTATTTTGATATTTTTTGAATTGAAATTAAAAGTATCTACCTCTTTTAGGATCCCATAAATGGAAGGGTTTATAATTGGTTGTAAGCGAAAAAGTAATGAAGACTGTCCAAGCACCAGTAAAAGTAACAACTTACAAAAATCAGGACACTTGTATGAAATCGCACACAATTGGCGGGAATTTAATATTACCGTCTGCAATTGACATGGCAGAAGCATTGTTTGGTAAATCAATTTCTAAAGAATTTAAAAGATTTCCTCTCTCTTTTAGTACAGTACAAAGAAGAATTGGTTCACTATCCGAGGATTTATGTGTTCAATTACTGGAAAACTTAAAAACAACACGATTTGCTTTGCAAGTTGATGAAGGTACCGATGTTGGAAAAGATACACATTTGATTACATATGTGAGATATTGAATTGAAAAATAAATATGAGAAGATTTAGTATTTTGTAAGTCTATTAAAAATAGGTCTACTTCTGAAGAACTATTCAAAATAATTGACCAATTTTTCATAGAAAATGAGTAAAATTGGGAAAACTGTATTGGCTTGTGTACAGATGGAGCACCAAGCATGGCAGGTGTTCATAGTGGACATCGAGTGTTAATTAAACGAAAAGCAAAAAATGCAATCTGGACACATTGCACATTACATAGGAAAGTATTAGCATCAAAACATTTGAGTTCGGAATTACATGAAAATTTTCAGAATATTGTACATATTGTAAATTATATGAAAACACCTACGCTAAAAGCTAGAATGTTTGCTGAATTATGCAAAGGTATGGACTCTGAGCATACAGCTTTGCTTTTGTATTGTAAAGCACGATGGGTGTTCCGTGGAAAGTTTTTAAAGCGAGTATTTGAGTTAAGAAATGAAATTGTTACATTTCATGCCGAAAGAAAAAATGAAGATTATCACCTTCTAAATAACGGAATCTTCATGCATAAATTTGGATATTTGGTTGACATTTTTGAAAAATTAAACGTGTTAAATACGTCTATGCAAGGAATAAAAATAAAAATTTTAAACTTCAGCTATAAAATTAAAGGTTTTTTGAAGAAATGCGAGTTATGGAAAGAAATTTTTAAAAATAAAACCCTTTCTACATTCCCAACATTGAAGGTGATGTGTTCATAAAACATTTGGAAAGCTTAGAAATTTATTTCAACAATTACTTTCATGATATTGATTTAACTAAGATTTGAATGGGTTCGAAATCCATTTTCTAATTATTCAAAGACTGATTTATTGCCTATAGAAGAAGAACAGCTAATACACTTGTCCTGTGATAACACATTGCGTCAGATTTTTCAGCCGGATAGAATTGTTTTGGTTGGAATGGAATAATGAATATCCAATATTGACGGAGAAGGCGATGAACATACTGCTCCCATTTGCCACATCTTACTTGTGTGAATGTGGATCTTCTGCTGTGGCAGTAATATAATCCAAATACCGTTCTAAATTACGAATTGAGGATGATCTTCGAGTTGCCTTACCAAATCTGACTCCCTGCTTTGATAGGCTTTGTTCTGCTCAACAAGAACATCCCAGGAATTAAAATTAATAATTTAAAGTTTATTAATGCATATTTTTACCTGTATTTGTGAATTACGAAACTATTAACCAAAGAACACTTGTTTTTTCTGAAATATTAATATATATAATCATAATTGCTTTAATTTCATAAATGTCATTAGTTTATATTGAATGTTCTACTATGAGCTTCCTTTTCTTTTGTCTAATGATACAGCCTACCTTACAATCTTAAACAGTCAGGGAGGCGCGAAAATATTTCAATTTGTCAAGGGAGGCATGAACCAAAAACTTTTGAGAATCACTGATTTAACGAGTTCAAACGCGGCAATAATGTTCAAGGTAGTTATGGCAACAATAATTTTCCTTTGTAGAATCTTTTAAAAAATTAATCCTTTTTAGATTCAAAATAAATTTTTAGGTTAATTCGAAAGTACTCAATTTCACTTTACTGAAATAATGAATAAAGTTTACATCATGCTCCAAGCTCATATCTCGATTTTAACTATTTCTTAAAATGACAACAAAAAATATTCTCGACTCTCGTTAATGAAATATAGAAAATAAACACTTCTGAAACGAAACTCATGCTTTTAACATGGCCAATTACTCATTAAAAGCTTGCAAGAAGATGCGAAATAATCACTGAAATCGATCTGACTGTCTTTCAGTTATTCGCATTAAAACTTAAAACGTTACCCAAATTAAAAGAATAACAGAATTATTGCTGCTTTTACTATAACAGGGAGGATTAAGTACTTGAGGACTACTTTGCTTCGCCTCACAAATTGATAAAAAATTCAATCAATATAAGCCACTTACATGAATGAAAAATCTTTAGTTATTCTAACATTATTAACGTTAGTAAACACGAAAAATCTTTGATTAAATTCTTAGAAAATTGGCCAATATAAATACCTGATAATATTATCTTAACAATAAAGCAAGATGCGTTAAAATAATGATGACAACCATTGTAGAAAAAACATCTTAGATAACCATCCAATATAAATATATTAATTCATTTTTTATCAGTAGTATAATGCTTTCTTAGGGGCTCAATGCATATCACTGCACAGGAGGTAATTTTTTAAGAAGCCACGTAAAGCTGCGTGTACACCACAGACTTGGAATCCACGCGACTTTGCAATAACGCGCAGGAAGTACAACCCTCTGGCTCTACGTCGAATACATCACCGTGTCACACTGGAGGACTTTTCGCTTCTTGCTATTTGCCAGTGGAACAAGCAGAAAAACAAGCACCAGTATGTTACAAATCCCGAAATGTTGCGCAGAAAGCTTGAACGCAAAACGGTACTGCCGCAGCGCTCCCGATATAATGACGAATAACTAACTTTTTTTGACGTCCTGGTGCAGCGAACCTGTAGTGCCATTTTCACTAAGTACACAAATGTAATATACGGTTTCTATGCGTTCAAAAAGAGTCCTAGAATACTGCTGACAAAGGGTGATAACTTAGAAAAAATGAGAAATCCTGAGACAGCAAATTAATAAATGGGCTATAAATCGTTTACTTTCAGACATAAATCTCACGTTCAGGCTATCCTCAAGATTTTATCGTGTAACTCCTTTTAACATCGTGAGCAATGCTCAACGATTCTGTACAAAAATCCTGCTTTAATAATATTTTGACGCAGAAATTGGGAATTTATGTCATTTTTATCTGCTACTATTCAGTACACGAACGCAAAATGATTTCATTTTAATTTGAAATGCTCAAAATTAATAAAAGATTCCATAAAATGCCTCTTATAATACCTTATTGTAACATAAGAAATGAATTTTCTAGGTTTCTTTGGTGTTTATGTTTATTCCGCTAAATACTAATGAATATACCAGAGAATTATTTAACGGATAATATAAACATTTATTGATGCTACTGTAGGATGTTGTATTTATGCATCTTAATTTAAAATTCGCTACTTTATATTAAATTAAGACTGTTTTTGTCATTTGTGTTTCACGTGTCACTTGAATCGAAAAAGTTTCCGTTTCTTTTATTTTGTGGTTCAACGAATGCGAATCCCTCTGGAGAGAAAGTCCATGTTTGTTCCCTTCATATCTTGACAGTTTCTCCTTTCATGATTTCCATTTCTTGACAGCGCCTTTCTTATTTAAAATTCCCGTCTCGGCGCGATGGTCAAATTTATTAAAATATACGTAATAACGTCGCTCACACATGGAATAAATTAAAAGACTGTACTTTAACAACTATCAAATGACGCTTGAACGTTTCCTCTTAATGAAACGTTGCAGGCTCCATATTTCCGTTGGTGCCTCAATAAAACGAGCGGTTATGATCGGAGGAATATATGTCAATTTCTCAGCCATTGAGGAGATGTCAACCCTTTCATTCCAAATGTACGGCCATCCTTAATGACAGACGTGAATGCAAAACGAGCAGAAAACGGTAGATATTTAGTAAATGTGGGTCCGACTATGTGCCGACGGTAATTGAGTAAATGTATGTAACAACGGTCTGACGAGAGTGAGGATGTCAGGCAAAAATTAACATTGCTTCGCAGGAGAGGACATTGGTGGGAGTGAACAAAATGGGCTGTGGCCTTTTCATCTCGGATTATTCTGTAGAAACCGGAAATTGTCAACGTTAGAAAATTCGGCAACGGTATTTTTCCGTTAAACATAGTTCTAAGTGATTGTTGCCTCATTTAGGACTGCTCACTAAACTCTACCTTTTAATCGTAACATGTGACCATATGTGTAACACGTGATCGACTTGAGGAATAGTTGAGGCATCCGCGATTTTAAATTTTCTCAGTAAAAGTTATTTCGTTACTATCTTGGGGAACCTTTCATAATGGTGATGGATAATTGATAGTGATTAAAAATGGATGAAAATGATATAATTGATTAAAAACCCGATTTATTTATCATAGATATTAGCTCTGAAAATGATTTGTTTCTGTCGATTGATCCCTTTTTTGGGATTTTAAATATTATATTATGACAACATCACGAACTTCACAATTATTAGTTATTTGACTATCTAAAATTCCTCCACGGATGGATAAATATTTGGGGAGTTGCGTGTATTAAGAGAAAAAAACGATTTATTCTACGCATGCACTCTTTTTCAGAATTATTTTTGGACCGTGCAAGAAAAATTAGGAAAACAGCTTAGTGAAATAGAGGAGCTGGTTTTGATTAACTATGTACGGAAATGATTATTTTAAGAAGAAAATCACGGAACGCAGCGTCTTGATTAAAAAAGGCCATCAAATATGGAGATCGTGTCGATTATATTTGAGGAGAGGTCTATGCAGAGATCTCTAAGAAAGTTGGCATTCTTAAAAAGTCTTTTAAATACGTTAATTTTATATTGTCATAATATCATAGAGATGATGAACAGCAGCACAATCCTGGGCATTACTTCTTCTGTGTTAAAATTAAAAGAAATCTTGGCCCAGTGTTTGTCAAATTTACCCTCCTATTACCAAATTCGCGGAATATTATTTTCTTCGAGAATAAGAAAAATATTAAATACACTTTTATTGTGTTATACCATACTTTTTTAATCATTTAAAAATCATTTTAATAATTTTAAATGTTATAATGAATAAGAGTTTGATACGAACCGTTTTTAGCGATACAACCATTTGTATAAGTTTTCCTTTTTTTAAAGAAAACAAAATTCGTTAAAGAAATATGTAGCAGACAAAAAGACTGCAGTAAAAATTATGCAATAATTTTAAAAGACAGAAAAATAAATAAAGAAATCTACTGCGAGATGAGAATTTGATTGAAAAATTAAGGGAGTAAATCTGGCAGTTGCACGTGAAATGCGGGCGCTAAAAGTATATGAGCGATGTTTTGTAGAGAAAGTATAGAGGGAGATATATAGTGCGAATATATGGAATAAAAACATCTGGAATATAGCTATATTGAAGAAGAAACATTTAATGAATCTGTCCTTGGAGACACCTAAAGAGGAATCGGTGAACTTAGGGCTGCAAGGCAGTTCGGCGGTGCCATTTGTCACGATTAGATGAAGAAGGTGGGTTTCATTCGAGTGAATCGTGGAAGAAATAGCCGCATCCAAACGAAACCTTTATAAGTCACACCAAGCAATTTCTTTACTTTCCATCCTTTGAAAATCAAATATAAGAAAACGACTCATGGTTTCCGGATGGTTCGTACATTTCGGGCTACAAAAATCTGAAGTGACAGGGCATACATATTTCGAGTATCGGTAACAAAAGAGAGAATCCCATATTTATTCTCCCATATCCGATTCAATTTTATCGATTTTTTCGGCCCATTCGAACGCAGGGAGAGAATATCTGTCGGTAGACGACGTCTAGGTAGTCTAGCGCAACATACCGTTGTGCATCCTTTGCACTGACGCCCTCCTGGGGCGCCCCAGCTGCGCCCCCGCCATCGTCCTCTCCCTCTGCAGACTTCTCTTCACGAGTTCCCACATCGCGCCGGCGACCACCCAAGCACCGGAGAGCGGGCTACTGAAAGGTCGACGACCCTCCTCCTCGTCCTCTTCTCCTCTACCTCCCTTAGAGATTCGGTCAGGTCACGGTGGCTGTGGAATAAGTTTCAGGTGCGACGCAAGCGAGGGTTCAGGTCCAAACTTCGGCCCTCTCAAATGCCGAGGGACCACTTTCGGAAACGATCGGATTATTCCTCTCACGTGCGCTGGTGTCGCCAAAGATGTCCTGGAGACTTTTGATAGTTCGTATTCTTCGGCGCCTTTAAACTTAAACCTTTTGGTTCCTTCACCCTCCGATCACACCCTTTCCCTCTGGCGAGGTCGAGAACTTTTTAAAATGGCAATGGCGTATATTGTTAAGCTGGCTGTATTTAGGTGGTTGGCATTGGGGAGGAGGGAGCAGATAACTTTACATCGGGCCTTCTCGGGTGGGTGGCATGTGTGTTCCGGATTCCTACGCTACAGGCCGCAAAAGGTGGATAGTGTGTCCGGATGAGTGGGGAGGCCAGGGGAGAGGAACTCCTTCTCCCGGGTCCTCATTTAAAACTCTCAAGTCACTTCGACGGTATCAGAAAGTACTGTCACTTGATTGCGATTGATCACTCCCTGTTGCTATTATTTGGGCGCATGCTGAGATTTTCTCCTGCCTTGTTTTGTTTTTCGGGGACACTGTTACGTCTCTTCCGGGAGGCTACCTTTACTCCCCTGGCCTTTTGCACTGACTGCTAGTCGAGACGGAACGGCAAAAAATGATTGGCAGCCCTTCAAGTTTAGGAGGAGAAAAAGAGGCGGAGAAGAGTAGAGAGAGAGAGAGAGAGAGAGAGAGAGAGAGATAAAGTGGAGAGTTGGAATGGCCAGGTAGGGGAGAACCTGTCGCGGGACATGGCAAACAAGGATGGAGGAGAATATAGGGGGAGTAGTAGCCGAGAGGGGAGTGCATACGTATGTAGATCTAGATGTGTTCATCGCTTGGTAATTTTGCGGTCGCCGACAACCCTCGGTCTCCTTCTCCTTGCTAACTCCGCGTCACTCACCTCCTCCTCCCCCTCCATACTGGCGCCTCTACCCGTTTCCCTCCTCCCTTCCTCCGACCTCCTTCTCTGCCCACTGGCCGCTGATCCTATTAGCTCCCTCTGCTCCGCATTAAAGTTTGTGCGGTCAGGAGTGGACGCTCAAGGAGAGTTGGCGCCTAGGAAATCCTCTCCACGGCATCTGGTGCGGGTGTTCTTTGCGGTGTAGAAATTCTACTTAGGTTTTACGGCGGCTCCGTTTATCGCGGATTAAAAAAGTTTCCGAGAATTCCGTCGTTTTCTTTCCTAGAGAGTAAAACGGGTGGTACATGTGATTTTTGTTTTACCCCATTGGAGAACATTTTGACCGATTTCCGTAAATTTCGCCCAAATTCATTGTTAAATTTGGCCAAAATGCTTATAGAAAGCTCTATTCGACCTACTTTATGATTTTAATATGATGAACAGTTTCCACGCAAATGTGTTTGTGTGTGTGCACGCGTGGCAATGTCCATCTTCCTATCTATTAACAATTTAATACTAAATTTGATTTAGACTTGTATGTTTGCAACAAATTCTTCATTTGAGATTTCCATGGCAGCTGCGATGATTCGTAAAAGTCATCGCTCAGAACCTGGATTGAAAAAAGTGGATATTTTCTTCATTTGAACGCTAATTTATTTCTTTTATCTGCTAGCGTAAATATTTTATTTATAAAAAACATTAAAAATTGTCATAATTTAGATGCCTGAGAGAATAGCAAGAATTTATACAATATATAATGAAATATCATAAAGATGTTTTACTTTAAATGCTTCATCTTAACTCAAATGATGATTATTATGGATTTTATTTTTTTAATCATTTTATTCTAATTGTAAGAATAGTTTTATAGTGATTGAAACGTGAACTTAGCATATTTATATGCTCTAAGAACTACATATTAGAAAATAATTTCACAATAAGTATGCGATAAGTTTGTAAGAGATGAGCAACTTATTCAAAGGATTTAAATAGAATTTGGTGTAAAGTACCCTGACTCTGATGCATAAAAATATTCACGAGATATAGAAATAAACGAGATACCCAACATTGTTATCTGCAATGACACGGTTAGCTGGAGTGATAATTTTTCTCGTGGATTTAAACGGTGTAAATGAACTGAAAAAAGAACTTTCTTAACAACGAGATGTTAAAAATAAGGGTGGCATTTGTCTTAGTTTATGGAGTACATCGGAGATACGGTCTCGAATGGATATTCGCGATAGAGTACTTAAACCAAGAGAAAAATATACAAAAACGTCGTATATTTGGATTATAAGTTCTTTAAAAAATTCTTTAAGTCAAAAATATCGCACACTAGGTCTTTAATAGGGTTTCGCAAAGCTTGGAACTTATTTCCTTGGGCGGGCAAAGGCTTTAGCAGCGGTGTAACAGCGCGCGCGGGGTCGAATGGAGGAGGTTCAGAGACGGAGGCAATGGCTGCTGCATATGCGCTACCAAGGGAAACAGGCAGTGGCGATGCAAAGGTTATTAGGGCATCGGGATCCGCTGGTTGTATGTACGCCCTGGGCCAAAAAAGCGCATCTATTCGTTTATGAGATAATGGACACCTAAGAGAAGGGATTGATAGTAATAGAATAGAATAGGGAAAAATTGGGATAGGGAGGAGGAAATCGGAAGAAGAGTGGAAAAGAACAGAGGAGAAGGTAGGTGGGTGGGGAAGGAGGGGAGGCGGTCCGCCGAGGGTGAAAAAATTGCGAGCACATAGCACTAAGGCGATTAAGGTTACGCCCCCCCCCCCCTCACCTCCTTCCTTTCGAGCCCCACTCCCTCTTCTCCCTCCCTCGTATTCTACTCCCCTCATCCTCCATCGCTCTCCTCTCTTCCCTACTCCCGCTACACCCGCTTGCCAGGTGGTCGTGCCAATTCCCGGCGTTTTTTCCCTTTCCCCTGTTTCCTTATCCATAATCTCCCTCCCCATCTTTCCCCCTCTTTCTCTCCGCTCTTCTCTCAAAGCAAATTTTCTCCCTTCTTTGAATTCCAAACCCTGCACTTTCAGGTTTCCCTTTCTGCTTGCGAAGTCACGTTGGAATACTGTATCCATGAATTTGAGAAGTATTTTTTAACTGTGTGATGTTTTTTATTCGAAAATAGGACTTTTTAGCTGCAAGTCATAGTTGGAGGATTTAAATTTCATGAAGTATTAGGCACCAAGCGGTCAAGAGTTTTTCTGTAAAAAACAATTTTTTATGCAATTCTATGGAACTTTTGCAAATTTAAACCGTTCTCATGGGTTATGTAGCATATGCGAATGTCCCTTTATTTTTGATAAGTTCGTTTTTTCCTTGATGGATGACATTTTTGCATACTTTTATTTAATCTGGCTTAGAATGAAAATATCATTCTCGAGAAAATTCAACTTTTCACACCATTTATTACTTAGACAATTTTACTGCATTTTTGAGTAATTTTGTTTTTGTTTGTGACAATTGACATTTTATAATTCTGATGTCTCTCAGCAATCTTGAAATGCGATTAAATTTCTAATATAAAATCTAGAATCATATGATCTAACTCTTAGTGACAAACAAAGAGAAAGAAAAATAAACGATAATTTTGAAATAGAAAAACAAATATAATTTATAAAGGATATCACAAAGAAGCCCTGTTTTGAATAAAACGTTGGAAAAATAAATACTATTGTATTTTTCATGGATTATTTTGGAAAATTAACCTTAAATTTATTAAATAAAATAGAAAAATCCATTATGTAATAATTCACGCCGTAATTATAAATATTTTGGTCAAATAAAAAAATACCGGCACATAAAATAACTTTCAATCATTTTGGAAATGAAATTTGAATTATTCATAAATAAAAATGCCGCAAAATCTTTCATATAGTTATTTTTCCTCGAGAATTGCTAATCGCACTTTATATTTGATCTTCGATGCCTACTCACTACTAAAAGAAAAATAATTCTTCGTCTTTCTTTTATTGAAATGAACTTCCTCAGAATTCCGGCCGAGATGAATGGAGCGAATACTAATAAGTTCAACAAGCGCAGAAAACTTTCTGAGGAAAGAATCGGGTATTTTCTTTTATATTTATGCTTCACATAGAAATACACAGGAAGCCGTCACGTAGGCGGCTCCAAACTCGGGAAATGAAGGCCTCGGAAGGGTACGTGGTCGTGGATCGATCGTGAGAAACAAAGTGTGTGCAACTCGGCATTCTAGGGGAAAAAAGGGCGAACTCTCCGTATCTGGGTGTGACCGTCGTTAGCAGGGCAGCCACTTAAAGCGGCAGCGGAATCCAATTCTGATTCGGAAGACGACACGATGAATGCTCGATGAGGGGACCGATGCAATATGCGCGACAGGAGACAGATAACACGGGAAAGAAAATTTCGAAGGGGCCTGTAAAACATTCAGGGCGGTCTCATTTGTTATTTTTAGTGTAAGTTTGTCGGTTCGAGTTTTGGATGCTATTAATGCCACTCTATTTCAACTAATTCGGAAAACATTGTTTTATCGTAAGAGATTGATGATGTTAAGGCATTTGGAAGAAAACTATTTCGTTGTCATACGTTTTAAAATTAAAAAGTGGCAATTTTAAGACTATTTACTTCAATGGGTCTGCTCTTGGGATAAAAATCACCCACTTCAACTTTGAGATAGCGCTCTCGTTAAAATTATATAGAATCAGGGTTGCCACCTCAAAATCCTCAATAACCCGGAGATTTTCAAATTTGTCCCGGAGATTTTTTTGATCTGACCTGGAGATTTTCTAATCTGACCCGGAGATTTTTTACAGGTGAAATCTTTTACTGATTTTACCCTTCCAGAATGAAAATGGGCTTATGGTTTCTTTGTTGTGATTGTCTATGTTTCTGTATTTTTTCCGGTCTCCGCTATCAATTTTTGAACCGACTTTCATGACAATTGGTTATTATCTCTTTCTACGAGGGCTAAGCTCCTGGGGATAGGTTTAATGGCGAAAATTGAAGTCTCGGGATCCATTCCATGAACTAACCTTTCCATTTGATTTTCATGGGAACTCGGAAACCCACCGTGCAGGGTAATTTCTTTATGCACAATAAGATATAAAAAAGCGATATCGGCGCGGGGTTTTTTATATTCTCTGCGGAATGGAATGAAAATTCTAATTCTTGTCGTATAATTCTGTTTATCGATTGTATTTATTTGAATTTTGCGGGAATAATTGCAACTTTGCAGTTATTATTCGCTCATAACGAGATTGTTGAACTATCCTCGGGTGTAATCTAATATACAAATGCATTTTCCTTCCAAAATCAAGCAATCAGTTGAATTTTTGGTAGAAAGGTAAGTATAATAATAATAAAGTATGTGATGTGGGAAAACAAAGAACAGCTCATCGGCTGTGAATTTAAAGATTTAAAAGACAATATAACCAATGTCTACTCCATAAAGTTAATTAACAATTTAATGACGATACAAGTAATTAATTCGATAAGTGTACCTTAGGAAAGTAGGCATCATAAGTTCTGTTCGGATCATCTTGTTCAGGAGCTACGTAGTTATTATAAAAATATGACTAGCAAATGTACCTAATTAATTCCAAAATTACAATCATAATAATATACAATAAATGGTATAATTTTAACATAAAAATAAACAGCCACGGAATGTAAATCAATAGGTACATATTGAATTTCCACATAAATTTAACAGCAAATGGCGAATAGGGTTATTTTATGGTTGTATCTTTTGTCATTGCTTAAAAGTATATTTAATGTTGCTTGTGGAACATTTTAATAGTTCTGTTTGCTCAGGCTGTTTTAGAAAGTTCAGAAACTCATCACATACCATATTAAAATTATATTTAGTACAAATTTCCGCTTTTACTAACTCTATTCTCATCCTATTCCTTTTATCCCTCCATACATTTGTCAAAAGAGAAAAAACACTTTTTGCAAAGGAGTTGGTAATGGGAATTCATAAAATTTTTAACAAAACCTTAAATAATTCAATGAAATTATTTCCATCTTTAAATATTATTACCCATTTCTTGTCTACTGGTAAGTCGCGAAATTTATTATTTATAATAAGTAAAATTTTGTTCAGGTACGTTTTACCAGAAGAATGTTTGTATAGCTTTAAAATGCTAAATTCTTTGAACAATGATGAAATTTTCAGAGGTTCTAGTTGTGTTTCAAAAGTTTCCAGAAGATTTATTTATTTATTTATTTATTTCTTACTACGGCGAGGTTGAGGCCATATGGCCCCTTCTTCCACCTAACCATTATGATACACAATATGATAAATATAAATGTACAGAATTCAATACAAATCAATATAGAGAAATGAAAATCATTTCAAGGTATTCATAAATAATAAAAAAAATAAGAATAGTACAGCACAAATGTACACAAAGTAAAATAATAAAAATCATCATCACTGCCCTGTTTGCTGATGGATATAGTGATGTGCTGATATTTAAATGAAGGATAGAAGGAAAAATACAGAGGAAAGTATTACATTTTTATGAGGACCTAATGCTGGCTAAGTATTTAGCACAATGATTCTTAAATTGGTTAATACCATTGACAGAGTAAAAGTGAAAGGGGAGAGAGTTCCAAAGATTGCGCATTTATTTCTATTACAATCTAGTCGGCAGGATGATGGTGTCTCCTTATGAAACTGCGTGTTTTAATTTAGAATGATAAATTATTTATTCTCATTCGCGTTGCTTTATATACCGTACCGCGTGACTGTTTGTTTATATTTTAATGTAACTGGTTAATTTCATGACACTAGAATGAAATCTTTGATCTCTTACAGAAATTAAAAATGAATCGCAATGTTTAATGCTAATTTCGAAAATATTCATGAAGACCCGGAGAATTTTTCACTCGCCCGGAGACAAGTCCGAAAATCCGGAGACTCCGAGTCAAACCCGGAGAGATGGTAACCCTGTATAGAACCCATAATGAGTAGAGGACACTTTGTTCTTTTTTGTAGAGCCGCCTAAAGACTTGCTCCGAGAACAATTTTCTACTGCCTATTCTTTTGGACAGATATGTTGAATGAATGGGATAATCCCCATACCCATGGAGGACTCGCAATTTTACGTTTGACCGCCATGCATACAGACGATGGTAATTACACCTTTGACATTATAGCTATCAAAGTAAATTAGCCAGCATCTGAATAACCAGTCTTCTTCTGCACTATTTAGGTAAGCAAACATGAGAGCTGAGATTTTAACAACGAGCTAAAAACTGGGTGTGAAAAATACCGCCAGACACCGCATCCAATTAATTCGAGAGATAATGCTGTTGCGTGGTCATCTGTAAAGCAGGCGTATCAATAGAGGACTGGTGTTCGACATTGCGGAATCCCTACAAAGAACATAGTTTTGCATGGCCCTCTGAAATATCGCTGAAGTTGAGATAGACCCTGTTATATTGGGTTGTCGCTTGTCCAAGTCGAAATGAAACTTCGCCACGCTCGGAGCAGAAGTGCAAGCGCGTATAACTTGAGGTTTTCCGCAAGTAGGATAACGCTGCTGGAGATATAGCACACGGGACGCATAACGCCGCTTTGCAAAGCACATTTCATTTTCCTCCCTCCGAGACCGAAACGGCGCTATTGTGATATCGTGTCGCGAGGAAACTGTTATGGCCTTTTTTCAGTGTGTTGTCTTTCTTCCCTATTTCGCAGCAAAAGTCTTACGGAAAAGGTTCTCTTCGCAGTATTATTAAGTTTACATTTTATAACATATAAAGTTCCCGGAAAAATTAATAATTCATAAAGAATTTCTTATATGATAATGCTTTTTGTCAGTGCGACCCGATTTACTACATCGGTAAATAATCACAAACATTAACATTTTACATTGTTAAAAATAAATGATTTAATAACTTGTCTTTTCGCAATATATCTTATCCACATGAAAAAAACATTCATATATTCTTCAATTTAATAATTTCGAAAAAACTACATCGTTATTTGTGAGAAAAATTCTACTCGTTCCTTGAAATATCTCCTCCGTTTCGCGTTCCATTTTCGTTTACAAAAATCCCCTTTCCCCCTTGCTCTCCGCCCTCCATTTCCTCGTGCATATGGTTAGACCGCAACACATAGTCGCACACTTCCCTCAGATGGGCGATCGTTTTGAGTTTCTCTTCACGGCGAACGTCGCCGTTCGTGGAGAGGAACTTGCGAATTTTCCCGAATTCTGAGGCGCAACCCTCCCACGGGGATCGAACCGGGCGAGTAGAAAGGGCGTGGAGATGGAAAAGAGGTTACGGAGAGAAAGAGAGAGAGGGAGATAGAGGGGAGGAGGGAAGACGGGTAGTGTGGTTGGGCGACGCTAGGCGCTCTATCTAGCAACTGTGGTGTTGGCGTACTTTTTCTGGCGTTGTAAGGGGAACGGGAAAAGGGCTGGGGGAGATGCATAGGGATGGGGGCGGGAGTAACACCGTACTCTACGAAGAAGGAGAGAGGAGAAGGGGGTTGGTGGAGGGGAGGGGGAGAGAGGCGGAAGAATGACGACAACGGGAATGGGAAAATTCCTCCGGTTCAGGTTTTTAGCGGTAGGTGCTTGAGACTAGCTGAAGGAGAGCTTGTCGACCGACGGGGAGGCGAGCGGCAGAGTGCGGCGGATGGGGAGGAGTGGGTGGAGGTAGAGAAGCAAGGGGGAAACGGGAGGAGGAAGGGAGGGATGAATGAGAACCGGAGGAAGAGTGTTGTGACAAAGCGGGTGCAAACTTTGCCTTCCCAACGCGACTTCACCGAAGGATTACTTTTCCTCGTTTTATTTTGGGCACGTGTGGTGGAAAGGGGAAAGAAGAGAGAACGTTGGGAAGGAAATAAAAGGAGAGGGGGGAAGAGCTAAGAGTGGGATGCTGGGAAAAGAGAAAAACGGGTTGACGAGCGTCCCATTCAATCTCTCTAGAAACCCCCTTCTCAAAATCAACCGCGCAGCAGCGCTCCATCAATCTCCCCTTTCTCTCTTTCTTTCTCTCTTCAAGATAATGTTAAGGTGCGGTGCAGTGATAGCCACGGCCATCCATTTTTCCTTTTCTCGAATCTTCTTCTGCTCCAATCACTCTTCCTCTCTCTCTACAACCGTTGCCTTCGCTATCTTTACGTTCTATTCTTTTCGCATTTACCTCCATCCGTTTTCTCCCTATTCACATGCCATCCAGGTCCGTCTTTAAATGAGGGTAACCGCTCTGCTCTTTACATTCGCTTAAGGAGACCCCGTGAACTTACATTTGAATTTAATAAAGGATTCGAGAAAACCAGAAAATGTTTCAGCTACGCTTTGCATAAATTTCGAGGAATCGTAAGTTAGCGACCCGATGCAAATATAATAATAAATATTAGTGCTAATAATAACTACCATTTGTTTCTAACATTTAAGGTGGAGGTGATGTTTTATAGGTTTTAATTTTGCTTCCTTTAGTGCCTTTTTTGGATAGTGATTAATATTGCAATTGAAAAATCGTTATAAAGAGAATCTACTGACGATGATTCACCACCAATGACGGCTGATATCTCGACGAAAAGAATGTGCACATTCCCTAACCTTTTTCTCGAGTTACTGGAATCATACTGTATCATTTATTTTATCTAAACAATGTGTTTTGGGTTTATCCTTTAATAAGCGTGTTTTAAACGTATTTCCTTTATTTAGTGATCAATCAATAAAAGTTATTTTGACGTGTGTGTCAAAAAACGAAGATATTTCAAACACGGTAGATGATGCAGCAAATAAAGTTCCTAGTATTTTGAACTGATCTCGCTCTATGAATGTCGGATATATGATTTAGCTCTTTCAACCTCTTTCGCTCTTCTGGTGATCTGATCAACACAGAAAACATGTTTATAGATCAGGTTATTGTACGAATAATACCAGCTCAAAATGTTGGACATTATTGACTAACAATATTACTTTTCATAATTTATTAAATTTTATTCATCATAACCTACACGGTATGCGATATTTTAACACAAACTTAGTCAGGCTTGGTTGAAATAAGCCAAAAAGATATACGTACCTTAGGTGGATCCGAAGGATTCAAGCCAAGCATTAACGACACTGTCTACATCTCATCCCTCTCTCTCTCTTCCTTACGCCCATTCTTTTCAATTCGATCCACCCCTTAAACTTCAATTCAGACATAACTTCCTCCGTTTCCTTTCAATCTTACCAACCTATCTCCCCCAATCGATGTTTTTCTTTTTAATTCCTGTTCTTTTCATCCCTCCGTTACCTCTCCCTCTACCTATGGACTCTCACTCTCATTGTCAACCTACATTTTCCTTCGTGTTTGTCTCCTTTCCCTCTCCCAATTCCCTTCGTTCTCTCTCTCTTTCTCTCTCTCCCTCGATATCTGCCTCATTTTCTCTTCTTTCTTGTTCTTCTACTGCACAACCCCTCCTCTCGTTTCTTCCTTCCTACTCCTTTACCTACAATTGCTCTTCCCTTGAAGTCCCGCATCTCCTGATCACGCTCCGTTTGCGCTTTTTAGACATCAGAACTGCCTTTTGCGTGTTTGATTTTCTTATTGCGACTCCACTCCCTGGAGTGCTATGCCTTGAGGGAAGGGAGGGAGAGAGAGAGAACGAGTAGCAGAGGGACTGTTTTCTTCGAATGCGTTTCCACGTGATCTTTGCTTTATCTTGTTTGAAATATTAGGAAGGGAAAATCGATTCGTTTCGCAAGACCTGCCAAATGCCGACGCAATATAAAGTTAGACATGCGTCAATAGGCTTAAACCTCGCCAATTTAGATGAAGCTTTACCAATTTAAAAATAGCAAAATCGAATTATAGACTAATGAACTTGATTTAATAATGAATGTGGAAAATGGCTGAAAGCTGCATAACTCAACCAAGTAAATAGATGGAGAAGAGGGAAAATAATGTTTGAAGCCGATAAAAAAACTATGCACTCTGCACACTTGCGTCCTTAGAATGTCGCGTTAGTTTTTTTTTCAGTAAACCAAATAAATACGTGATCTGATCATAAAAGAAGGAAAGATCAATGTTTGATATTTATTATCCATATAATTTTGGATCATATATCTCTCACTTACTATTATTTATGAAAATGCTTGTACGGTCTCCATGATTTAAAATTAATGTAGTTTTAAACTATATTTCACATCATAAAAATGAGATTTGTGGTCAAGCAACATAAAATATCACCACGATTATTCATCAAAAATGAAACAAAATTACCCATGGAAGCGGTAATTGTGATTCGAATTTTGAATTTTGATTAGAATTTATTACGAGCAATAAGGGTCAGCAGTGCTTTTAAACTAAACGTTTTCAGATCTATAGCGCCAAAAATAACTGCGGCTAGGAAAATGGCCAGAGACAAACAACGATTGAGGAGTTCTGTACGTATGAAAACATTACGACTTAACAAATTTTGCACGTGCGTGTCAGTGATCACTGGAAGGCTGGTTGCCTTGTGAGAGATCGATAAATCCAAGATGTTAGAAAACAAGATGCAATGGATGCCTCTATAACATGGCGAGATTAGAAAGACTGTTTTATCGAATTGGTGAAATGTTCGCAGTAGCAAAGGAAATTATTAATAAAATGTAGGCAACGTTTCTATAGAAATTTTAACAAAGCGCGAGATACTTTTGTAACAGCTTATAATTTTTAATTTAAATTTAAACCATTGTTATCGGGAAAAGACAAAATTTGTGTTATGTGACGCTTGTATTTAGTATTTTCCTTTAACTTTGTTAGGTTTCACATCTGTCACTTATTGCCATACTATCCACGGCGATGATTTTACAACACTACTATCACGAAAATCAATTAACCGCAAAGGAAAAAGTATCAGACGGTTGAATCAGCTCTATAATCGATCAGAGAACGAAATTTTCGTTGTAAACAAAATTGCTTTAAACTAAAAATTTCTAAGACGAAATTTATTAATATTCCATCAATCTCACACGACACCAGTCGACTATGATACATAGTTTTCAATTATTTTGGAATTCACATAACGTTATTTAAATCATAACTGGTATAAACTTAATAAAAATTATGCTTTGATAATTATTAATAAAACATGAAAAATACCTTGGTAATATATTTGATCGATAAGTTCCAATGGTTTCTGATACCAAATTGCACGAATTAATATTTTTAAACGTGACTAAAAATTTTATTTTTACAACCGCGTTATATTAAATCGAATTTTCAATTAAGGACTAAACAGATTCCATATTTTATTATAGTAAGCAAATGAAGAAATAAAAAAACGACATATCGTGCATAATGAAAAGAAAAACCGTAGAAATTTAAATCATTATTTTGCAAGACCTAAACCAGGGGTTTCTAACATATCGGTACCTGAGCCGCATGAAGGCCCTCCACCAAACCTGGGGGCCGCATTAAGGCACCGTACCAAGTCCGCAGGCCGTATACTTTTCCAGTCCTCACACCGTTTCATATTCTTTCACTATTCCCTTCCACAAGAAAGAAATCGTCCCAACCCTACAATGTGGCCAAAAACCCACTCATTACAAAAATACAAGATTCGGTGTCAAGGGTTAGGTTCCTCGGACTCAAAAAACACGCTGGCAGCTGGGAAAACATAATTATTGTTAGTACCCCACCTGTGCAGAATTTTTATAAATCGGAATGAGCAACAAAAAAATAAATTTAAAAAATACTGTACTTAAATTTCTTAGCTTTACGTGGAATCTAATATATATAATTGAATGTCTGTTTGTCTGTCTGTTTCCTATACATGCCCACACCCTTTCACCTATCGGGACCAAACTTTGCAAAGTCAATTCCTATGACCCTACGGGTAACATAGGGTACACGGAAGCCCCGACAACCACCCCGCACAGGCAGACAGACGGATGTACAGCGGGTTCTCATATATCGATTTTTTCTTTAACTTATATGAATTAAAAAAATAAACAATATGAATTAATCATAATATCGTAGTTTGATTTTTAATTTTCAGAAATCGCGATGCTCTAAGTTTCTATAAACTGTTATTAGAAGTCCGAGCAACGCCGGGTACTTAAAGCTAGTATTTTATAAAAATACATTTTGAGTTTTGGACGTCTAGTGTAAACTGGCCTACTTCGCGGGCCGTGGAAATGTACCACCGGGGCTGCCGCGAGTTTGAGATCTCTGTTCTAAACTATAAATATTCTCAGGAAAATCGGCTGAAAACGTTTGGCGTGCTGGTACATTAATAGTTATCCTTGTGATCATATGATGATGACGCCTTTTAAGATTAACGCGAAATAAAATCACAAATAACTTATTATTTATCATTATAGCTACTTTTAATTAATCAGCGAAAATGTGTACATCCACGATTTACGTTCCATGCATTGAATTGAATTGAATTGGCTTTATAAATAAGTAATTTTTCGCAATAATTCTTTGGCTAGGCGAGGTGTTAACGAAATTTTGTGCTTCATTTGGCGCTTAACGTAGATTATTCATGCTATCAATATAACAGACCTTTATTTTGCCAAAGTGAATTCACATACACAAAGACACACAAATAAGACTTTATACTGCAGTCCACGTAGTCTTTATGTTTTTTCCTTCGGATTTTAACCTCTGTCGCGTACCTTTCCTGCTCCTCAACTCTAGGTCTCTCACGTAATTCGATGTCACCAACAAACATCCAGCGTTTTCTCCTCCATCCCGTCTCTCCTCTGCTAATCCCTTTCCACTCGTAGGAAATTCTCTTACAGTTAGTGGAACGTGCATTATGCAAGCGTTGAGAATCAGTCGGTGGAGAATATGGGTCTAGGTGCACGGGGTTCGAGGGATGGAGGGAAATATGGAGGGAAAATAGGGGGAGACGGAGGACCGGATAGAGAAGAGGAGGGTTATAAGGGAGGCTATGAGTTTGGGGCGTTAAAAGGGCTTTGCCAAAGTGGAAATCGACAGTAAGGAGGGTGTGGAGGGGAATGTTTTGTAATGAAACGTCATAATGAGACTCGGGAGCCGTCTCTACTGATCCTCCTCCTTTTGCATTGGTTTGAGTGTAGCATGAAAACTCTTCGTATGAGACAATTTCTCGAGTTAGTCGAATCGTGCGACGACACGGATGACAGCGCTCGTTTGTCGCCGCAGTGTGCTGAGTCTGCGATTGTTTTTGCCTCGTGGGGTGCGCTGGGTGGCTTTGTGTTTGCCTTTGATGCTCTTGGTTGTCGCAGTGTTCGGGTGACGCTAGGCGCTTAGGCTGAGGAGTTGGGAAAGGGAATCGGAGCAGGGTGCCTGATTGAATGACTCTGGCAGGTGGAAAGCAAAAGATAGATCATTTTACGTCTGTACGATTACGAACATGTTGAGTGTTTCTTTGAATTATATTCGAGGGAGCGACTTATTTTTAGGAGAATGAAAGATTTATCACTGAAAAAATATTTGAAATTTACGTGGTATATTCAGCGACAACATAGGATTTTGAACTTATTTAAGGTTTTTTAGTCCGAATCGGTTTAACTAAAAAAATTCAATGACGTACCATACGTCAACTGATTGATGTAAGAAAGTTATTTTTAGAACATCCCAGTTAACCCCGGAAATAACAAGGTGTAATTAATAACAAGTTACATAAGCGGGAGGGATTTCGAGCCAACCAAATACAAATATATTTAATCAATCGTTATTATTTAAAAGTAACTAAAAATGAGATTTGGAGATAAAAATAAAAAAAAAATAAAAAAAATCATTTTTATACAACAATTGGTTGTTCAGCAAGTTATGGAGTTTGTTAGATCAACTCTATAAATCTATACTCCGTTCTTTATTAGCAGCGCAAAGGTTGCAGATAATTGTTTTTATATCTGCCGCAGACGTTGTGCTGACAACAGGTGCAAATGATTTTCATTTTGTTTACTTTTATAGGCTTTTCTTTCTATTGGCCGGGAGATACCAGCATACAAGTAACATCGACCTCTACCGGGAGAAAAGTACTCAGTATTCACCACTAGATTTTGTAGTTACTGTGTATTTAAATTAATATCATCACAACAGAAAGAGAAAAATACATAACAGCACTTATAATAAAAAATACTGCATTATATCCATATTGTAACAATGTGAAAAATCGATAGTTTACAAATACTGACACAAGGCACTCCCGTATCTACTAACATCTAAAACTTACATTCTATTAATTTTGCATAAACATTCTTGCCTTTAATTCTCCACAAGATGTATAACACACGTATCGACACCACTTTAAATGCTCTATTATAATAATTTCCTCAGTTTTTTTATCAAAATATCTTGAATAGAACTAGAAAATTTGACATTTCCTCGCTAAAATACACTGTTTATAAGGAAGTAAGTCTTCATTGTATCAGGAGAATTCTAAGTGCCCCAGCGTATTCTGAACAAGGTTTGGGGGTAAGAAAAATTCGATAAAAACCAATGTGATTCGGTATTCTTGCATCGGTATCGATTAGTGATTAAGGTTTTTATGGGAGGAAATTCATTTTGAATATGTGTAAAAACCAAGCGCATCCAGGTAAATAAGCTAAACTGATTAATCGAGCGACTCCCCTGAGTTGATAAGCAATCGCTCCACTTGAGTCTTCCAGACGAAAGGGGCTAATGACGAAGCGAGTGCCATTTCATTCTAGTTACCGAAACGTCCCGTGTCTGCTGTTACTTAACAGCGCACCCGCGTTTTCTCGTTCGTCTGCGAGCATTCCATAACTATATCCAATTGTCGGATGTGTGTCACGGTCGACTGCGACGCAGCGGATGGGATAGCGACGGGGATGGAATAAAACCACCCGAAGAGCATCGGAAAACTACGATAAACAGTGTGAGGATGGCACTCGCAATTCTCACTTCCTCTCCATCGCAAAGGATATGTAGGAGTGGGAGAGAGAAGGGAGAGAGAAGAGAAAAGAGGATCAAGAGATTGCTGGGAGATGGAATAGTGAGAGTAAGGGAAGGAAGGATAAAAAGGGACGGAATGAAGAGAGGAACGAAGGGGAGTAAAGAAGGAATGTGGAAGAGAAAATTGGAAAATAAATGATAAAACGTATAGATAAGAGAAGAGAGATGGAAAATAGCGAATGAAAAATGTGGGGAGGGATGGATGGGAAAGGAGATGATGAAAATGGTGAAGCACTGAGGCTAGAGAGAGTGAGAGGAAATAGCGAGGGAAAATGGAAGGGAAAGGAGGATTGGAGGGTTAAATAGAAGGGAAAGAAAGGGAAGAGAGAGGGTGGCAAGAAATATTAGGAGGGAGAGATAGGGGAGGAGGAAAGAAAAGGGAACAAAGAATTGAAAAAAGAGTATGGTTAGGAGTTGGATGATGGAGAGGGAAAAGAAAAAGAGAGATGGTGATGGGTGAGAGGGGACTGGAATTGAGAGGGTGGAGCGAGATAAGGTTGCGAGAAGGGAATGAGGGAGAGAGGTAACGCTAGGAAAGAACACGGATGGATTATAAGAAGCCTGAGCTCCGAAATTCATTGCTCAAACAATGCGCCACATTCTAGATCTTGCGATGAGTGGGTGCGCTACCCTTTTACTTGCTGCAGTAGCGTACGCGTGCGCTTATCCGAATCGCCACGCCTCGCCACACGTTTGGCGATGGACACAACGCAGCTTTAACGTATTTGAGCGCCGTCATAAATTCTACCGACGTGTAACAAGCACTGTTTCCGCTTATGTTTCATCGCTGCCATGATTCAATGCTTTATTAAGTTTGAACGTTTCATAGAAAGAAGATGCAGTCTTTGAGTGACTCAGTATAATCGGAGGTTCCCCTCATTAACCGAGAATTGCAACAAGTTGATGGCGAGAAGTTCAAAAGTTAATTTGAAGCAATTATAATCACTTTAAAGGTGATAACTGGTGTTTAGAGATGTAATTGGGTAGTTTGCATCGTATTTAAGATTTTGACTTAAGTTGCACGCAGCGTAAAAAATATCTGAGGTTGAAAAATACGTAGGATAAAAATTAAACATCTGGAATGAACAGTGATTTTTTCTATCAAAAAAATTCTCGTCCTCTTCTGAATTCGGATAAAAAAAGCGAAACGAAAAATTTCGTATCACGGCAAATTGTTGTCGGATTCATTACACTCACTTTTTTTGCACGTCGGTCTACCTATATTTCATTACTACACGTGCTGTTAGCTCAGTATAGGTCCGTTTTAGCGTCATGCAGAGGACAAACTAACACGAATTCCATGAAAATTCCAGGCCAGATTTAATGATGGACGACATACTTGCCGATGCCATTCCTACGCTCGGTCTAGATTTACTCGGAATCAGTTCTTCTCCCGAAAAATCCTCTCCACCGCCAACCACCACTATCCTAATGACCTCTCATCCGCCCACTCGACCGAAGCTCCACTATTGAAACCCGAGTCCTTATTTATCTGTCTCCCTCGCGGGGTCCACAATGATCACTTCCTCCTTCCCCTAGGCAGCACGCACCCTCCCCCTCTCATCTTCCCCCTCCTATCTCCAGCCCACCCTTCTCTTACCACTCCATTCACGCACTTCCTCACTCGAGCCCACTGCATACATCACTCCCCCGTCTCTCTCCCTCTCACGTATCTCTCTCCCTATTCCTCCGTAATATTCTTCCTCTCCATCCCTTATGCATGTACCTCTCTTTCCACTTACCCTTCGCTTCACCTCCCCTCTACCTTCGCGTTTATCCAACAACAAACTACCCTTCAGATCACCGTAACCCTTTTCCTACTCACCCTTTCAAATCCTTTTACGCCCACTCCCGGAACACCCTCGCTACTCATAGCCCTTCCTCTAGCTAACCCTCTTATTCCCTCTCCTTAACCCTCTCCCCTTCTCTGCCTTGACGAGTCACGCGGACGCGCCACTGGATGCGTTAATGCGTTAGCGGCGAGAGGGGGAGAACTTCGAAGAAGGCGAAATTACTAATTTCCTACGGTGGGAGATTTTTTACGCCTCGTTTGTGCGATAGGGTAAAGTAGGTTATAAAGACGTTCAACCCTTGGTCTACGCGATCTATCGTGTCCTATCCCTAATCCCTCGATCAATTATCCGACCGTAACTCCCTTTGCTTTACCCATTGCCCTGATCAAGGGACATTCACGGGTCAACACACCGCTGCTCTCGACCAGCGTTGCTATGCACCATATATTCACCTCTTATCCATCGCTTTGAAAATTAGGGACAGCGTATGCGATTACGCTGCAGGTGGGATCGAAGCGAAATTATTGCTCAACGGCGATCGCGTTGTGTTGCGGATATAAGATCACAATGATTCAAGCTTCGCGAAAAATATGTAGATGCAGAAAGTAATTCCCGCCAATGATTCTGAGTATTTATTGTCTGTAATGTTTCGCCGCACTTGTATATAGTTCAATTAAATCCTTTTAGTTATATTTTGCACCCGATATTAGAGAAAATAAGGATCAAATTGAAAGGATCACGTGTGTTTTTCTGCCATTCCAAATTAATTCCGGAGTCATTCACGCGGAGAGTGGTTGGGCGCGGCGCTCCGATATGTGATAAGCGCTTTGAAGACCGTTTGACTGAGCGCGCTTCTAGGCACGCACATGCCGCGCACGTAGGTTTGTGCGCGTACGCTTGTGTGGGTGCGTTTGCGTGCGTGTGTGTGATAATGTCGCGCGTTATCTCTGCGATGGGAATTCGATCCCTAGTCGCATGCTGCGCGGTATGTCACCCTTGGGGAAAAGGAAGGAGGGCAAGAGGGAATGGAGAGGAGCGGTGGGGTGGGGAAGGGCGGTTTAAGGGAGAGCGGGAGAAATTGAATTTCCATTATTAACCCGCTGTTGGAGGCGTGGTGAGCGCTACGCTCTCCACGACAATGAAAACATTGTTACTTTTTCCTGCATGAATTCCGACCTTGTGTTGCCGTCTACCGTCTTATCCGGGTTCCATGAATTTGGGATTGTTATTCAACAATGTTGTCGCAGAGACCTTTTTTTGATCACTATTCGCTGAGTTGACTCCGTTTGAATGGCGAGCTTAGTGCTTACCCGCGACCAAGCGTGTCACATGTTCACATTTTCTTTACACAGTGCCTTTCTCATTGACTTGGGTTATCGGCTTTCCGCTGTGGTAAGTTTTTCACCATTGTTATTGTATTTTAGTATAAATTATTAAATAGAATTTTCTATAAACTAAGGTAAAGAAAATTTTTTTGCTTAGGTTTTTAAAAAATGTTTTTGTAGCTAATACAGCAAATTATATTACTTACCCTTCTCAAATAAAAAAGAAAATACCAATTTTCCAGAAAACATTTAATGGCTAAAGGAAGCGAAAGATGAATTGATGAACCGGATAAAGAAAAATACTACAAGATAGTTGTTAAGGAGGAATTTTCTAATTGTGATGAAGTGGAGGCGAGCAATCAAAATAATTATACTGCCTCAGAATCTGAATTTGAGGAGTCGACTGCATTTGCCTGGAATAAAGCCTTTCTATTTAGGGAAAGATAAGAAGCACAAGTGGAAATTTCATGAACCACAAAAAATGTTCGCATAAGAAAAAATAATATTGTTGCTAACTTACTTGGGATTAAAATTATGGCATGAATGCGAACAATCCACTTTAGTGTTAGCAGTTATTATTCACAAACAAAATGATTCAAGAAATCGTTAGCTGCACTGGATAATATGAAATAATATTATTCTCGTCCACGCGATGTCTTGAAACTTCTGTTGAAGAAGTGAAACAACTTTTTGACCTTCTATACTGAGCAGATGTAACAAAATCTTCCCACATATATGTTCAAGGCCTTTGGGCTACTGATGGTACAACGCTAGAATGCTTCAGGACAGTTATGCGATATATACGATTTTACATAATACTGAGGGCGCTAATATTCGATAACAACTTAGATATAGACGAAAGAAGAAAAATAGGCAAATTGACCCCGATAAGAGAGATTTTTGAGGAGTTTATCAAGTGATGATTTTAAATGTATCACTTTGGAGTGCATGTCACACTGGACAAAATGCTAGAAACTTTTAGAGAAAGATGCAGTTGCCGGCAATATATTCCGAACAAACCTGGAAAATATGAAGTCAAAATTTTTGCTTTGATAAGATTCCCGGGTATTTTACACAACAAAAATGTTAATATATGCTGGTAAACAACCAGACGGCTCCTATAAACAAGTAGGGTTGTACACGGGTTTCCCGTGGTAAAGAAGTATTTTTCGTCAAATTTGCCGTAATATAATCGTATACTAATGTATTTGCTTTAAAATCAGAAAATTATTTTTTCTTATATTGAGGTGGTCCTGCTTTTTAGATCCGTTCAAAACATGTTCATTTCGTTTTGTCATTCTATACTCGCCCTACAAACAAAATTACCTTATGATATCGGTTCAGCCAATACCTTCCAAATTCGTATTTAAAGCCAAATTTTAACCTTGATATTGTGGTAGCGATATTTAGTCGACCCGGTTGAAATATGATATTTTGGTTATATATTTAAATGATGTTCATATATCCATATTTGGTTAGAAACCATGAGGTCAGTTCTCTAGAAATACGCGTGAAAGAAATATTATTTTACTTTTTACTGCGGTAGCCCTGCTCTTTAGCTCCGCTTTAGGCGTCTTGTTTTCATTATGGTATGTAGTACACATCTAAAATTGAATTGAAATCCGTAAAACAATTCGTTCCAAATCTTTAATTACTGAAAGAGGATAATTTGCAATTGTGGCACCCCTGTTTGGCTGATTCGATTTAAATATGCTATTATAGTTTTTATATATATCTACATTATAAATATTATATTTGGCTGAAATTGATGTGGACAGCTCAACATAAATACTTGTAAAAGTATTTTATTACTTGTATTGTGGCAGCCCTGCATTCTATATCTATACAAAAAATCTTGGTTTTGTTATTTCATGTTACACGCCTCCTTAATACAAAATTTCGTTGTAATCGGTCTTGCCAATTCCTTCCAAATTTATAATTACCGAAAAGATTAACTTTGTAATTATGGCACCCCTGTAGAGTCTATCAGGTCCAAATATGTCATCTTTGTCATTGATTTATGTGAGTATTATGTGTACCAAATATGATTGATATCGGTTTAGCCAATTCTTCCCTGATGTACGCGTACGGACGGACATCACGAAGATAATAGTTCTTTTCAGTAATGACGAAAAGCACTAACAAGATGGAAAAATTAACTTCATAAATGGAATACACAGAGATTTCAAAGGCGTTGTTAATGGAAAATACGTATGGATCGGTATCGAAAGATTATGTGATTCTTGGATATTTATCCCCAAAACAAGACTATCTTGTAGTAAATGTTGATCTCCATCCAAATAAATTTTTTAATCTATACCTCTCAGATCATATAAGAGAATGTGAGAGAAATATATGGATTTTTAATTGTTGTCTGCTGAGAGAACCGTCTTCGCGATCGATGTAAACAAAATATGCGATGTTTTGCTCGAGATTTTCTCGAATTTTTATCTCAAAAAATATAAGTTGTAATTATGTGGTCTCCTGACCATCTTATAGTAAATGTTGTTCTCTTTCCTAATCTTGGTTTTTATCCACACATTACAGATCATATAAGAGCTAGGGAGATAAAAGTTTGATATTCCATTGTTGCTTGACGGATGCCATTTAACGAGATACGAGTATACGTTTATTAAAGTAATTATGTAAAGTGGAAGTTCTAATTGACAGATTCAGTTGAAAATCACAATTGGGCGATAATTTTTAATAAAGATCACTCATACCTAAGTAAATTAAATCCGTCCAGCGGTTTAGGAGATGAAAGTTACGACGGACGGACCAGAAGTGCTCATAATGCGTACCGCTATTACCGCTTCGCTGGTAAAGAACTCCTTAAAAGAAAACAAACATGCATACGGCCATTGTAAAAAGAGTAATAGAGTAAGTGATACAATGGACAATTGGTTTAGTTCTAGCAAATGAACTACTAAGAGACTTCAGAACAGCCATGGTTGCGACTCTAACAAAGAAAAAAATTGAACTTCCTCCCATGTTTTGGAATACTAACGAGATGATCCAAATAACATTTATGATGCCTAATTTCTATTTCATCATTTATTTAATATTTATATATTGCCTTTAATAGCTTTAAAATCACAACGGATATGTTGCGTTTTGTGTTCCTGAATTTCATAATTTAGCGATATAAAATATTACAAATACATTTTAATGGAATGTAAAATTGACCACGCGTATTTGTGTGGCAAAAATAACGCTTGTACGTATTAAAATACTAGTAGTTGGTGCTTGCATACTGCAAGCATTTCATCTCACATTAAAAGAACATTCATTTTTCAGACAGAAATTTCAACATTACAAATAGTCTTTTAATTCTAAAGATTTCATTTCTGCAGCGATTTTCGTTTTTCCCACATGTAAGAATAATAGTTTAAAACAATCTCCAAATGTCGCAATTTTAAAAATTTTACACTTTCTTCATTATTCATTATGAAATGTTTATTTGTGCAAATTTACTATACTGTAAATAATTTGAAAATTTCAGCTTTCTAGCTCATCCCATAGTACCTAAACAGCTATCTATTTGTTTAAATTTTAAGAATTTTTAACTGCCAAACAAATTAAAATATCAAAATTTGTATAATCCCTATTTCGTTTTTTCAAGAATTCTACTTATAAAAAAAATTTCAACTCCGTGGCACATTCGGAAATATATAAACCTAGAAAATTTGTTTAAACAATTGCGAATTTTTAGCGGCCGCATTGTTGCACTTTTTAAAGATTTTCGCTTTTTCTAGTCGGTTTTGCACAAAATTCTACCTATGAAAAAAATTTCGAATCTCCAGCTTATCTGGAAGTGCCTAAACATTAGTATCCTCCTGTTATATGTTATATCCTCCTCTGTAAGAGTCGTCGATATATAATGATACCGAATCTGAGTCCAACAATAGTTGTTGCTATGGCAACACTCTCGTAATGAGTGATAGAAACTGCAAAATCGCCAGTATTTACGCCAAATTCGAAAAAATACAGTAGATAAGCAAACTTCTACGATAAAAATTATAATTCTCATTCCTTTCTTCGGAGAATAGCAGAAATCCCGCTCTGATATAACAATTTTAAGATATTTTAATGTGCAAGATAAAATTACCTTGCACGATGGTTTTCAGATTTACCATGTAAATAAAATTGAAAGGATAGCTCTCGGAATCAAACCCGGGACTTCAATCTTCGCCACAAAAACTGTCCTCTGAAGCTCGGCTCATGTAGCAAGAGGTTTCCACCAAGTTTCATGAAAATCGGTAGATTGGTTCAAAAGCTAATAGGGGGAAACGACAGACAGACACAACGACAAAGCTATAAGCCTATTTCCGTTCTGGAAAGTAGGCTAAAAGTAGGCAGTATATCTGCACTCTGAAAAAATTGCGTTTTGTTATCTTATGTTGCAAATGAAAATAAAAATGTCATAATGATATTAATCATACATGATAATGATAACCTTGATCCTGATACAGGCGACAGGTTCAATCCAGAAATCATTTCCTTTTACAACGTCACTTCAAGTGGAGTTAACTTTGTAGATCAATTATAAGCTCAGGACTCTGTTGCAAGAAGCAGATGTAGTTTGTCGCTTACATTGTTTTACCCCCTCCTAAATATTGGAGGAATGAGTAACCAAATTAAGCTTCAATCGAACAAAAGTCTTCCAAACTTACTTTGCCTAAAAATCAAGAGGCGAGTTGGAATACTGCCTGATGTTATCGAAAAGCGACATTGTGGTTAATCAAGTGTTGACCTTCCCAAGAGCCCTTTCTGTCCTCGAAAGATGGACCGAAAAACAAGGGAGAAATGTGATGACTGTTTTGCCTCTATATGCAAAGAACACTTAACGGTACTATGTCCTTATTGCCAAAGTCGTCGTGACCATGAAGGAATAGATAGTGAATAGTTATAAAATATTTGTATTCATTATTGATTTAACAAATGTTAATAGAAACCATATAAGTGACAATAGTTATTATATAATTAAAGAAATTAAAAGGTGTAGTATTATTTAACGTTTTTTTGTTTCCCTCTTTATCAATTGGAATATACATGTTAAAATTTGTATATTATTAATTTAGCGTTTCCTAGAAAATAAACACTCTCTCGTATGTGATATTGTCATTAATTAAAAGGTCATCTTATTTAAACTGAAAAGGAGTTAAATAATGGTTGTGTGCGGTGTCGCATTGCATAACGTGATAAACAGAGGTTTTATACATCCGTTTGAATATGAGTATTCCATGGGTTTCGCAAGTGGAAAGGTTTCTTATGAAATTAACTCACAGACTCCACAAAACTCCAATTGATAACATTGCTATGTTTGAACGACCTTTTAGTCCAAGAGGATAATTTAACGACGTCGTCAACACTTCGCCTTTATTTAGGTAAAATAAAATACACGGTCATGGCCTAGCATATTATAATATTTCCTGATAAATTGCGCTGGTGTGGCAGGCAGGGCGGACTCGATGAAATATATATTTTGATTTGTCGAAGTTTTCGTGTACATTTTGATTTTAACGAGCATCTCAAGATTTATCGATAAATATACAATAACAAAATTTTGATTTGGTGGTTTTTAAATTTATTTTTTAAACCTATTTCAAATTAAAAACACGAGAAAATTAACTTTCATAACACCAAATTTTTATTTAGAAAAACTCAAGATCCGGGCGGCAAAGTGACACGGGTGTACCTGCCCTTCTCGATCAGAAGGTCTTAACACTCGGACGCCCGGACTTACCTCACCCTCTATAACGCCTAACCGGGTTAATTTGACCTGTACTATGAAATATAACCTTTTATAGCTTAAAATTGCGAAGTTAAAAGGGATACATTATTTTCGTCCTCTAAACAACTATAAGTTATGTTTATGTTTAGTAAATTTTGATAAACTGATACATTCATGGTCAAAAATAATGTTTGTAACGTTTTCTCAAAAAGAAAGTTGTTAATAGTAATTTTTCAACGTGATAAATATTTTACTGATCTCTTGTGAGAATGCACGCCTAAAGAAAAGACATCCTTTTCCATAAAGTTATGTTGGGATGTGGCACCTTAAGAAACCGGATATATTAGTGATAAACCGTAATGTGGTAAGAACCTAATAAAAATAAAGCATTTATTTCCTCGTGAGTATTTATTGCGTTATTTTATATTTAGACTAACTACTCTTTATAGATAGCATGAGCCGGTACATTCTCTGTTTGAAACTTAAAATAATATGTACCTACATTCATCTACCAAAATGTCAATTTTGAAAAACATTTTAAAATCACGCACGGATTACATAACAGCGAAAAACGTCAAAAAAACTTATGCTCAAGTAATATAAGGCAGACCCATCTTTACCAACATGAAAAATAAATTAGGTACGGGTAGCAATAAAATGTACATAATTAAAATTTATAGAGATAAACACGCTAATTATAAAAAGACATTTTTAGTCGAATATGCATAGCGGTAATGCATTCAGTTTGAAAGCACTTATTTCCCTTACAAATACTACTAACATGTTGATTTATAACTAATTTAATAAACTAACGCTAATTATAAATAGCAAGTATTTACTATAGCATTTAACAACAAAAATCATTCGGACCTGAAGATAGAATTCTTTGACACATATTTGTGACGGACAAGCAAAGTTTCAAAATAGTACAACAAAGTTATTATTCATTCTTCGCGTTAGTGCAACTGACGCAAGTACAATGCCTTTTGCCCATGCACTTCCCACAGACCATTTTCTTGCATATTGTGCATTTGGTTGATGTTTTATTTTCTCTGCAATTTTCCATGATCTGGTATCTTCGAAGTTTTGGAAGAACTTCTTCGCAGGTTTTTCACACCCCCCTTCTCAGTGGGTCTTTACTTGGAATTCATGATTCAGCAGTCCTTATTTTTTCCACAAAATTACATCTTTTCTTTTCCAATACATGTATTTTTATTGTTACTTGTATTCACATAATGTTCTATGCAGGGCCGTGCCGTGGGTATGTGCCGCCCGTGTGCAAAGTATAATTTTCCGCCCCCAACTAATTTTAAAAAATATTGCAGCTCGAGAAAAAAGTAGATGCAAACTCATAACAATTTTATTAACATATTTATTAGTATATATTATTAGCATATATTATTAACATTTTAGCATATTTTTAACACTGCTGAGGAAAATATTAAAATTTTATCATATACAACAAACAGTTACATGGTTTTTTTGTTACATGGTTACAGTTTATCAAAGAGGTTACCATAATAAACACTTTTCGGGTTTTAAGATTAGAAAAGCGTTTTATGATATCATCTGTATCTAAATTCTCGCAAAGCTCATATTCTATAGTAATAACAGATAAAGATAAAAGCTTATCCTGTGTCATGGATGATCGTAAATAATTTTTAATTATATTTAATTTAGAGAATGTATTTTCTCTTGACGCAACGGTAACAGGAAGGGACAATAATATACGTAGTGCCACTGAGACGTTTGAAAATGTTGTAATTAATGTTATTTTATACTATGTACTCTAAAATGTCAATTATATTCATGCTAGGAGCCAAAAATGTTTACAATATTTCTAATTCAATCAACAGATCTATTGAACTGATATCAAGTTCATTTCTCGTAGCATCATTCAGTTTGGTCTCTAAATCTGTGCAAGACTTCAGTTTAACTTCTTGGCTTAATTTATTATAATTATATCGTATAAAAAATGAAGTTTTGTTATGATCCCCTAGCTGAGTAAATCTTTCTTTAACAGAAGAAATTGTGATGTCTAAAATTTCGAAAAAGAAATGTATTTTATAATTCTGCTTTGCATTTTATATCGTTTCATCAGGTGATTCATAATCAAAATTTCTTTTCTTCTTTCGCTGCCGAAGGACTGCTACTTCTGGAAATTTAGGTTCATTGTCTAAATTTTCAGCAATTTCTCCGGCAGTGGTCAAAATATCATTAAAACCTTTGTCATATCTTAACTGCGTAAAATATTGAATGAGATCTTTTAACACAATACATTTGCGAATATTTAAACTTGACTGTTGCATGATTTTACTGACTACGTTAACTCTAGATAAAATTTTGTACCAAATAACTACGGAAGAAATTAATTTATAAGATTGAATTTTCATTCCAAGGGATTGTGCCATTTGTTTTGTGTTTAAGTCACGATTTTCATCTGAAAACATTTCAAACAACGCATCTAAAATATCTGGAAAATTGAATCTTAACAGTTATATAGCTTCAATCCTACTTTTCCATCTTGTATCAGAGAGTGGTTTTATTGCCAGAATATTTACGTTTTTTCATAACCTGCCATTGGTGCGTAGAACAAGAGAAAAAATTATACACTTATTGAACTGTGACAAAGAAATTGATTGATTCGTTAGTGGCCTTAGCAGCATCATTCACAACGAAATTAAGAGTGTGAGCAGAAAATGGCAAAATGAAACCTCTGGAATTTATATTTTTTTAATTTTTTTGCAAACCGTTATTTTCCCCTTTCATATTAGCTCCATTGTCGTAACTTTGTCCCATCATGTCCTTTATGCCTATGTTTCTTTCTTTTTAAAAATTATCAAAAAATTACTTAAACCACTACCTGTTGTATCGAAAATAGGACAAAATCATAAAAAGTGCTCTCTAATTTCAACTTTTATTGTTTCCAAATTCAACACGACAAAGCAAATTATTACACTTATTTCTTCAATGTGACTCCTATCTGGAGTACAGTCTAATCTAATTGAGTAATATTTACAATATTTTAACAAATTTAAAATACTTTGTTTTTTTGATGAGATAATTTCATTTTGAATTCAACCTCCCAGGTAATGCGGCATACTTTCTTTATTTTTTGCACTCAACTAATATGCTCTGCTATAACAGCATTAAATTTCTTATCATTTCTACCAGTTTTAAAAAGTTGCCGTTGTTTGATTCATATAATGTGCTGGAAGTTCCCCGTAAAGCAAAGTTCTGTCTAGATAACAATTTTATGATGCATACAATTTTTTCAATTACCGCGTACCAACGCTTCCTTTCGCGATCAATAACACATTGATTTTCTTGATCAATATAGGTATTATTGTTTAAATCTCTGGAAAGATGAATCCAATCCTTGTATGCTTTCATATGTTGACCACTTTTCTCATGTCTACTTAAAATTTGAGACAAATGCTGCTAGACCCTACAGTCAATTAAACTAGACAAATTTGAATTGACTCCCAAAATTGTACAACAAAAGCAATAAATAGCTACTTTTGACATAGAATAAATCAGCCAATTTCGTCTTACTTTTCACCATTTTATAAGATTCTATAATAATAGGCATTTTAAAAACTTCTATCGCACTTATCTTTGGAAAAATTTGAATTGTACACTTGTACAGGACCCTTTTAAAATAATGTTAGCTGTTATTTTTCTTGTGTGAATTCCGGCAACAAACCTGGATCATCTGAAAGATTATTTAAATAACCTTCTGCTTCTGAATCTGGATCAACATTACGTTGAACCTCTTCTTTAGTATTAGTGTTAATCATAATTTCTTCAATAATAGGTTGTACATGTGGTTATCCGTCGTTTTGATCATTTCCTGCTCTATATTCTCTTCCAAAGCTGCATTTCAAGTCGAAGTGGAATTGTCTTTTGTTTGAAAAAAGTTGGTAATTAAAGATGATTTTTCTGTATTTCCTTAAGTCTTACAATTCTTTTTTTCTATACTCAGCCCCAGAAAATGGTTTTCTTTTACCAGCAGGCATCTAAAACAAGGATTAATTTTTTAATAATGAAAATAGAATCAAAACTTAAAAATACAATTATGAAAAATATCAGAAAAGAAAATTAAAAATCAAGAAGATAAATGATTGATTGATTTAATGAAAGTTGCGTTTACAGAGGAAAAATTAAACGCTCATAAAATCGAATCGACCTGAACTGACGGCATCAAATTAGACGGTAAATTTAATGTTACAATGGCAGAACAGGGAGGATCCTTAAACTATTATGTAAACTGAAATTCTCGTTACCGATATATATAACATGTTGGGGACTTGGAATATTGTAAACATTAAACAAGCCACAAGGGTTTTAAGCCTGGCGGTAGGAATACGTGCAATTTAGAGGTTTGCTCCGAGCGGAAAATAGAATAAAAAAGAGTAACTTACAAGAAGTTGCCATTTTCGGCCATTCTATTTTAAACACCCAGAATATCCCTAATACGAAGACTTCACAGAAGATTGGAACATTACTCCTATTTGCTGCCATTCATAAGACAACTCTGTCGTCCCAACGCAATTTACAGGAAGGCAGCCTTCTTCATCTTGCGTCTCAAAACACATGAAAATACGGTCATAAACACTCCCAAGCAGTGGCGTAATGGACATGCAACCCTCGTGTGGCGGAGGACAGCCAAAGGAGACCCACGGAGAAAGGAGACCTCTTCCTACGTGTTTTACCATGACTGGGGCCTAGAACGACACTGCTCCCAACCAACTGCCAATATGCCACAGGGGTGCGCGAGAAAAAGAGAAACGAAAAAAGTAACTGTCTTCGGTTTAGGCTCGGCTTGCTCCAACCCGATAAAAAAAAAGAAAACAGTAAATGCAGATGGTTGGTGCTCAAGTCTGTACCCGCCTTAAACTTTTGAAGGTTGCTGCTCACTGTCGCCCCCTAGATGCTGCCGCCCGTGTGCAGTGCACACATTGCACCCATGGTAAGCACGGCCCTGGTTCTATGTATTATTGTATGTTTCATGAAGCGGGGTTAGGTAGAGATGGGACTTCTTATTCTCAATCTCGCCCCATATAAAGACCAAATCAATCAATCAATCAATGACTCGTAGCTTCTCTGCAACCTGTCCGATGAATTTTCTCCTCGAAGTTTTCTAACCAGTGACAGCTGTATATATCAAGACAGCATTTATTGCCGCCAAATCAAGAATGTTACAATAGGTATGTCCGTCCGACACATCCTCGAAGAAGTTATTGACTTCGACGAGAATCTCATCAGAATATAAATCGCTCCTACGAGTCATTTTTCTGACACAATTCTGTGCAAATGCACGTGAGGCTACCTGCACGTTAATGCGCATCCAAATACCGCCAGGGACTGAGTCAAGGGCTTATTGAGATAAAATGAGTGGAAGACAATACCTGCAAGTTCAAACCTGCACACACACAATGTTGCATTTTCGGGACAGAAGACGATCGAGTGATGATTAGGAGCGAGAGGAAGAGAGGGAATCGGGGAGAGTGGGAGGGAGAGAGAAAGAGGAACGCAGGGTTGAATGCAAGGAACAGCTGAAAAAATAGGTAGTAATTCAATATTATTAGCTGCGATAACATGGAATCGTTTAGGCATTCCATGTTGAAGAAAATGTTTCATCCTACACTTGGGTCAAAATGACCCGTTCTGGCGTCCGAGGTAAATTTATTTATAATTCATGACATACTGTCATGGCAAGATTAAAATCTCTTGTGGGTAAATATCTTCTAAAATGATTAAACTTCACAAGAGGAAACTGGGTTCAAGATCATATTACAGTAGAAAAACGCATTCAAATTCTCCTTCGGGTCAAATTGACCCATCCGTGCGTTCTAGTGTTAAACTACATTTTTATCCCTTCGGATTTGGACGGTTTCTTCATCCGTCGATGTCCTTTCTTGGAAGAAGCTGCCCTTCAGCTTCTATCATATTTGCGATTCCTCTTGGAGGGGAGGAAGGTGGCAAAGGGACCAAAACCACGCCATATATAGGTTAGGCATTGGATGGGGGGAGGGGGGAGAGTTAAGGCAGTCTTGAAAAGAAGGAATGAAGACGACACTATTGTCTAGAGGTGGGGACGGGAGAAACGAAGGCCAGTAATAAAAGAGAAGGAGAAAGGTACAAATACTCATTTAACATCGTTACATTTTTATCTTTGTTACATTTAAGTTCTAGTCCTTTTCTGGCAAAGTGACAATTTTTCATATTTAAACTACTATTATGTTTACAAATTAACAAATGCTTGGCATAATGAGAGTTGGAGGTAGAGTTATTCTGTAAGCCCTTCAAATGTTCTTTGCACGAAATGTTGAATTTTCTCCCAGTCTGTCCAACGTAAACGCTAATTTGCTCGTATTTTCTTAAGATGGAATTCCACCAACTGAAATCCCATACATTCAAGCTTATATTACAAATAAGAAATTTAAAAATTAGGAAGTTATGTATAATTTATAGATGCTTTCTCATTTCTGTCTGAGAGTAAATAGTATTCCGTGCCGTATTAGCCCAAATAATTGGTTTAAACCCGGAAAATTGTAATTTTTCCTATAATAGAATAGAATTAATGCTTTTTATTGGGCTAAATACACGACACGGATGTATCATTCATGCCAATCCACTATGTAAGCATACTATTACGAAATAATACAAGCAAACCATTAATCCTATTTATTCGTAAGGGTTTTGCGGACATTTGTTACTGGTTTCCATTATGGAATGTTGTTTATTTCAATTTAAGTAAGATACATTCTATGCAATTTTAAGTACAATTTAGTTTGATGCGTATTATTCTGATCGCGAAGTTTAATTGTTTTCAATCATCGAATGTATCTTTTCTCAAGTTGTGTCCGGACGGTGTATAATTTTGAGTACATAAAATTGATTTTTAAGCATGATAATCAATTATCAAATTTGCTTTGCTCAAAAAAATGTATGTAATGTTCATTGTTTCTGCGTTTCAAGCACGCTTATCTGTAAGTGATACATTTAAAATTTTATTCGGATAAAGGGCATAATTTATATTATTGCTTATAGTTACGGTTTTTCGATACCGTTATATACGTATTTCCCATGTAAAATTATTCTGTAGCTTATCAAAGTACAAAAACATTTTTAACAAATGATGTATTTTAATGTAATAAAAACATATCTTAGTAGTGAATAGTACTTAAAAATGAAACTATACACCACGTATTGTGTAAATGTTTTTAATATACATACGTAGTTGTAAATAAAATAATTTATAGTGGTAAAATTATATTTATAAAAAGCAAAAAAACTAAAAATTCTCTTATTATAAATATCCTTATCATCATCATTCCCACGTATAAAGAAAACGAGTTTTTTTTTGCTTCTCGAATATACTAGGGGGGTCGCGGCGACCAAATATTTCGACCGAGGGGTCGCCAGACGAATCTGCCTGAGAACCACTGGTCTATAGGTATGCCGCAAACATAAGAACATGCGCGGATTTCAGCCACGCACGGAGGGGAAGTACCCTCGGTCATCTTGACTTCTCTCCCCCCCCTACTAGCCCATCCTTCTCCTACTTAGGTTGTCAATTCTCACTATTTACAGTTGCTGTTTAGAAGTAGTTTTGCGAATAATTGCCAACAGTGTAGTTAGAAAATGACCGAGACAGCGATAGCCCGTGCGATAAGGAAGGACGAGAGTGGAGGGTGCAAAGTGGAGTGAGGGATTAGGCCACACCCACTGTTCACCCGAAATGTTCTTTTGATCGCTGTAGACCTATAGTAGTTGAAATTTTTTTTATGAGTTGAATTCTTAAAAAAACGAATTAGGGATTATACAAATTTTGATATTTTAATTTGTTTGGCAGTTAAAAATTCTTAAAGTTTAAACAAATAGATAACTGTTTAGGTACTACGGGATGAGTTAGGAAGCTGAAATTTTCAAATTATTTACAGAGTAGTGAATTTGCATAAATAAACATTTCAATTTTACCATATATGAATTGCGGCGGCCGTTAAAAATTATTTAAATTTAAACAATTAGAAAAATATTATTTTACTTCTAGAGGTGCTACAACTTTACAATTTGGCTGAAATGTGTAGCATTAGTACCCTATAATGGAAAAAGTGTAAAATGTATAAAATTGCAACATTTGGGGATTGTTTTAAACTATTATTTTACATGTTGGAAAAACGAAAATCGCTGTGGAGGTGAAATCTTTAGAATTAATAGAATATTTGTAATGATGAAATATCTATCTGTAAAATTAATGTTTTTTCAAGATGAGATGAAATGCTTGCAGTATGCAAGCACCTTCTACTAGTATGTTATATCCTCCTCTGTAAGGAACGTCTATATAGAATGATAAAGAAATGTCATCCATTTTTAAAATAAAGGTTTTTTTAATCTCCTTCAACCCATCTCCAATGAGCTCAATAACATTCTTTTAAATCGAATACCTTTGCCAGCGACAAGAGAAAGGCTATTCAACTGAGATCAGTGAAAAAGGAGAATCAGATAGTTATTTTCCTAAGAAGCGACGTTCCCTTACCTTTGCTGCTGTTTATATCCTCCAGCGGTGGAGAAATACATCTCAATACTCCCGCGATGAGAGGAATTCATCTTGGTACACTCAAATGCACACACACGGCACTTTATCTCAGAACGACGGTAGCACTTCACTGGGGCTAAAGATTAAGCTTGGAAAAGGGGAGAAATGAGAAGCACTTTGGGGCTCACTAAGGAAATAAGAAGTAAATTTTTGATATTGGAAATGGAAGAAATGTGTGGAATTCACAATCACGCCGCACCTGGAATGAGAAAAGAGGCGAAACTCAACTAAAGTGTTAAACGCAATTAACAAACAAGTATGTATCTTAAGTAGAATCACTGCAAATGAGTTGTTTCAAGAATCTTGTATTGTTTTAATTTTAGGGTTCCACCAAGAACATTAATTATGGCGAGCATTTAAAATTTACAATTTAGTGCACGGTATGACAAATTTTATCCTTATGGAAATGCCGATAAAAATTTACAAAAAAAATTATAATCTTATTCCTCGCAGTTTTTTACATTGAAGAATAAATTGCTAATTATTTCCTAGTGAGATAGAGAAAAAAATCCGAGATATTCTTTAAGTGATATAAGTAGTGTCTGCGTGGAAATTACTTTTTAATTTTGATCGTTACAAGACCGAGTTTGATATTTTTCTAACGGTAACCAAAATCCTGAAAACTCAGGCATTCTTCCAGCTCGACTACCTCATGTACTGCCAACTTTGCTAAACATTCTATGTAATTATTTGACTAAAACCTCGATATTTATCTATGGTCACCGCATTCCCTCATTTTCCCGAACAAATCCACAATATTTGGATGCTAAATATTAACAACGACACCAACTGCTGGAGATATTTTCATGAAAGTCAATTTGTCCGGCTTTTAGAATCCTGGTTTTACCTTCCTTTAATTTAAATTCAAAAGAGTTTAGTTTGTTTTTCTGCTTTTCTTTCTTTAACCGAACATTTCTGGTGATCATTTTGAATTATGCTTTCTAAAGCTGATTGTTATTCGATTCCTGTATTTGAGCTTCAGAAAAATTGCAAGTGTTCATAAGAGTAATTTATTTTGGGTTTTTTTATATTCCCCACGTTCATTTACGACAATGAATTTATTTGTCAACAAATAAAACCTAGAAATTTTAATGTAACAATGTAATTAGACGTCCAAGGATAGTATCGGCTTCAATCATTGGGAGCACAATTTAAACTGTAAACCTATTAACATTTACAAAAAAAATAAAGTTACCACATTAGCTAAATAAACAGATATTTTATGAAAATTAAATAAGAATATTTGGATTTAATCAGTGATGTACATGAAAGATATTATGCCCCAGGACCCAGAGGTGCACGTTTTGTTGGTGATTTTTTGCTTCGATCGTTTTTATATAATCGAGTCGTATTATCATTTCCCTACTCAATAGCCTTCCATTTCTCGATGCAGGTCCTAGCGAGATTTTTTTCTGAATTGATATGCCCCATACGCAGAAGGTTGAGGGACTACTTTAATTTATTTACTTGCCGTTCGCGGTTTTGTAGAGCGTAAATGTCGCGGGCGGCATGATGTAGCGGTACTTATTTATTTTAATTAGTCAAAATGCATTTGCTCTGTATTTGCTTTTTCTAAAATAAGTACATGATTTTACCATGCATTCACATTCTTATCGAATTGTACGGCTATACGTGAGCTTTAAATTGTGTGGCATCTGTATTTAACATTTTGGCGTTTAAATATGGAGTACATTAATATTAATTGTGATCAAGAATTGGGTACTAATGGAGCATTGCACCAATTAACACATACTACGATTCAGAAAATACATCGTTTCAAACGCTTAATTAGCCAGTAGAAAGTAGCAAATAATCATCTATCAAGGTATGTACTTCGCTCAAAAATATCTATATATATGAATACACCCAGACTCCACTTTACGTTGAGGTTACGTTCTTAATAAACACGACGCAAATCGAAATACAATTTTCCATAAGAAACCAATGAAATATCGAAGATAGGTACCGGCACTACAATTTTCAAGAAATAATATTTTAAGAAATTGTAAATTAATCCTAATTTGCCCTTTCAATTATGAAATTAAAGAAAGAATTGAAATAAATAGAAAAAACTGTATTACATGAAACTCAATTTTATGAGGAACTAATTTGCTCAGACTCTGAATCTGTAGCTGTAGGCTTCCTATTCTTTTAGCTGCAAATATTTATCTAAAGTCTGCTGAACACCTCCTATTATTGGCCATGTAAATTTCCTTGTAGCAACTGATATTATGCGCTACCGCCCGTGCTACTTTTGAACTTCTTTTCCTGTCAGGATCGTCATTCGTAAAAATCTCAATAGCATCGTCGATCAAAGTCAGAACTTTGGAAATTCGTTTTCAAGTTAAAGTCGGTTGCATAGGACTTTCTTCCGAACTGTATTGCTCGTTAGCTGTTTGTAAATCTAATTGCGTTAACTCTTCGTTGCTCATTTATTGTTTATGTGAGGTAAACAATTCATGTATGTCACTGTCGTCCATTCCCTCGAAGTTAGATTCTGTAGCTAACATAAGTTAGCTATTCCTTGAAGAACCGTAGGCAATTCATCAACCCATAACATAGCAACATCGCTGTCTTTCTCTTTTTGCACACATTCTGGCCATATTTAGCGCCAAACATCTTTCATGCATGAAGATTTTACCTCATTTCACGAGTCTGAAATATTTTTTATGGCATCCATTATGGTGAATGTTTTCCAAAATTTCTGTATAGTAGGCTTATCTTGTCCATCAGTAGCTATTAGAAGCTGTTTAAATTGACGTCGGAGTTAAAAACTTTTAAAAGTTGAAATTACTCCCTGATCCATTGGCTGGATCAATGAAGTGTTATTAGGAGGCAAAAAAATAAACATTACGTTTTCTAATAAGTCATCAAGGTAAACTGGGTGACCAGGAGCATTATCTAATAGAATTAGTGTTTTGAAGTCTATGTTCTCGTTAGTGCAGTAGGCGTTCATTTCAGGAATAGCATGAGTCAAAACATAGTCTTTAAATAAAACTGCTGTAATCCAGGCTCCTTGTTAGCTCTCCAGTGGACAGGAAGTCGATCCTTTGAATGCCCTTTCATAGCTCTAGGATTCTCCAAATGGCAGACAAGAAGTGGCTTAAGCTTAAAATCTCTCACTGCGTTTCCACCTAAAAGAAGTGTCTATCTTTGCTAGCTTTAGCTCCTGGTGCAGATTTCTCCGTTTTGGCAATATTAGTTTTAGTTGGTAGACGTTTCCAATATAAGGCAGTTTCGTCCACATTAAAGATTTGTTTCGGAGTATAGCCACCTTCACGAATTATCGCTTTCAGCTCTTCGGAGAAATGCCCTGCAGCTGCGGTATCTGCCCTAGCTGCTTCACCATTTAGTGAAATGCTGTGTAGATTTGCGCGAATTTTAAACCGCTCAAACCAACCCTGACTAGCTTCAAACTTTTCTTCCTTATTGGTAGCACTACAAATGCACTATCATTGCAAGTTAACTTGTTTTTAAGATCATCAAATAAGCTTTATGCCTTCGCTTGTATTACTATTTTGCATAACAGTATTCTCTGTGCAACCTGATTTTGTATATAAAAGATTCCATTTTCACCATCAGAGCACTTCTCGCGCTGGTCATCATCTTGGCATCTGAAGGCGCTGCAGATTTAGCAGCTTTCCTTATTTAATTTCCATCACGATTTCGAATACTTCTCACCATCGTAGGAGTCAGACCAAGGGCTTTTCCTATATCCACAGCCTTCTCTCCAGCATCAAATATTTGTAACACTTCCAATTTCATCTCTAGTGTAATAGTTTTCTTCGACGTTTTGGTAATTCTATGAGCAGATATGCGCTTTTCACTCATGACTGGGTTAAAAATAAATAAATAATAAAAATGTAAACTCAAAATAATACTCGTGCTCATACGTTTATTAATCTAATCAATTTTGCATACCTTTTACAAATGAATGACAAAGCCACGTCTCAGTATAAGTTCAGTAAGGCCACTTGATCTTTTGGTGATCGGAAAATGTCATAGTCTGTCACACAGCTAGTTGACTGGCTGTTACACGTGTACCGGCTTATCCCTAAACTAGACGGTCCGTCCATGAACAGTGGGGGAATCCCCAAACATACCTAGAGTTACCACCCGTTCGGTTTTCTCATGGACGTTACATACCACAACGACGTAAATGCGGAATTTTACGACTCAAAGTAAAATATTGGTTTTAATTGTTCAACGACGCAACTTCGAGATAAACGCAAAGCGAAACTACGCAAAGCGAGGTCTGGTTGTATATGTATATGTATATGAAAAAACGAAAAATGTACTTATCTCAGGTATCTCCAATTGCCATAACGGGGTAATTAATAACCAGATGCGCATTTCGGCTACAATTGAGCCGTCTTCAGTGATAATTAACTGAAAGCACATTAAAAAAGAATGCGCGTGTCGGTATGCCTATTGTTTTTATGCGTTTGCGTGCAAAATAATTACTTCTAATAGATATTTAATTGCTTATTCTTGAATCTGTTTTAAGCCATACGACTAGATCGATAATTCTGTAGTGAAGGTACCTCGTGTAAAATTCATTTAACTTCGCGGCCATTTCTGTGCTATTGTATCAATATTAATATATTACGATATAGTTCGCCGTGTCCAACGAGTTGCTGTGGTCACGACGGTATTTCAAAGTTTGCTTTCGGAGAGGATGGGAGGAATTAACTAATCACTTGATAGTTGCATTATGTGCAGCATGACTCAACACCAATTTCCGTCCATTAACCTCATTCGAAGCATTTGCATGTCGCCTTACTCTGCGTAACGAGAATTGGGCGTGTCCATTATTTTTTCCTCCCGACCTGCGAACGCACTGAATCCGAGGGAGGAGAGGGTGCGTGTGCTCATCTGGCAACTCTACTCATCCCTTTTTCCATCTCCTTGTCTGGGCACCTATTCAACGCTCGGCCCCTGTTCCGCCGGAGACAGAAGGGAAAGAGGGGAGGTGATGGGGGAGGGGAGCTGCAGACGGAGGAGTGGGAGACATCGCGTGTCCCCCAAGTGAACCACTGGGCGTGGCCATCATGCAGATGGAGCTCTCTCTCTTCCTCTCTCCCCCTCTCTTTCTCTCTCTTTACTCACCTATCCACTTTTTCCATCTCCTTCGTCTCTTTGCTTTCCTCTCTATTCCTTCAGATTCCCTCACTCTACTAGTTTTCGTGTCTCATCTTCCACGCATTATTATCTATTATAATTCATACTCCTCTCTTATTCCTTCCCCCATCATTTGGTTTCCTCACTTTGTCCATCTCCGTAGCTCTTTTACGCAACAGAAATCATTTCTTTCCTTTCTGCTTACATTCTCTTTCCATTTCTCTATTTATTTTTTCATTATCTCTTCAACTCACTTACTCTTCCTCCCTCATCTTTCCTCTCCGTCCTTCGTTCCTTTCGTCCTCTCTCCATTTTACCTCACCTCTTGTTTTCTTTCTCTCCCTCTATCATTCTATGTCCTTTCCGTTCTTGAGTAGTCCAAAAATTTCACTCCAACTTTCAATTCATTCCTAGATCGTTATTTTTTATTTGATATGTTCAATTTTTTCGGGATAACGTCTTTTATTAATACCACTACGAAGTATTAAAACCCATGTCACGTTGACATTATTTGCATTCACTATTCATTTCCGTCACGGACGTGACACACCTCTCTCTCCAGTCCACAAAACATTTTTCGCATCAAAACATTTCGTCGGTCACAATTAGTGCGTCATTCCTCTTTGAAGAGGTAACTTCACGTTGTTTGTGAAAATGCTCTCCGGTATATGGCAGACGAAACGACTTCTAGCTATTAAGTTGTTATATATTTGGCATGATATGAATATTAGTAGAAATTTCAAAATATTTACGTCGCCATCCTTTTACAATTTGCTCATAAATAGGATAGAAATTTTATAAAAATATTTTTTTGCAATATGCCTTATTTATAACCCTGGTAATTCCTCCGATAGGTTTATCGGAAATGATCAACGTAGCGTTTTGATTAGGTAACAGGAAATTGGACAAAATTTCATGCAAAACAATTTTAAAAGCCAATATACTCCAATATACCTATCTATATTTTTGGCAATTAATTAAAAAGATCACCTTTGCTTCTTAAATAATATTTTGCTTTTGTCAGTAAGAGTTTAACACAAAAATCTTAAGGACGCTTGTTTTTTGCATAGGTTGCATTAGTTGCCTGGTTCATTTTACCTTTTACATTAGTTAGGATGATTTATTACGACGATATTCTTGAGTTTTCTTTCATATCCATTATTTTTCAGTTAATTCTGGAAGGAAATTTCGTTAGGTTTTCCGTTTGTTCATTTGGCATAATTTATATAATCTCTTATGATAGTACATACATACTTCCTCACATTTATAGTAAAAGTATTCATATGATTGGATATTTTTATGAATTTCATCTCAAGACTATTTATGTGGCCTTAACTACAAAACTCCGAATTTCGCTTTTTATATTATTTATTTCGCCGATTCAGTTACAGGTTCAGGCACAAGATTAAGTGTATACTTTAATTTTCACGAATGCCAAACTCGTCTCCTCCACAGCAACCAGCTCTTTGTTTTCGTTCTTACAGCAGTGTCTCCGAAAGTATCGTATCGTTTAACTATTTTATAATACTTTTAGTATTACGAGAGAATAATGTAAATTGAGACAGTTTCGTCTCACTTACCACTTTGCATTTTTAATGGATCTCTTACACTTACGTGGGCCATAAAGCTCATTGCTCCGTGGCATGACAAATTCTGGGTGAAAAATTTACTCCCATTATTCATATAAACGCTATATTTCAGGACAAGACAAATAACGAACTGCCTGGAAGAGAGAAAAAGAGAGGGGAGAGAAAGGGAGGGGAGAGATGAAGAGTACTAACTCATATCGCGACGTTCTGTTTAACAGAAATCGGCATTCTCTCTCTTCCTCCCCCTACACGCCAATTTCTTTGTGGTGAGCTTATTTGCATCGCATCTCTCCCCCAACCTCCCTCCCTTCTCAACTCCTTCACTCCTCCTCCAACTCTCTCCCTCTTCCCATATCTTTCCGCTCTCAAATACATTCTCTTCGGACTCTCACTAGTCATCCCATATCCACATCGCGATTCCCCAAACCCATTTACCACCCTGCAGCCACTCACCTACCCATTTCGCCCCTTCCATACCTATCCCATCTCCCTTTTCCTCTTCCTGTCTCTGTTTCCCCGCACTCGCCTCCCCTCGCAGCGCCTTTGCCGTGGGTTGGTTTGACTGCGCACCTGTGGCCAGTCGCCGGGGCGTGCATACCACGCGCCGCCGCACCCACAACGAGAACCCTCGAAAGCACAGCTGAGCCTCGGCGTCACGAACTCCACCGTGTGTGCACAAGCACACACACGGGAGGTTTACGCCACAGCATACCACCTCCTTCCATCGCTCCTCTTCCATCATCCACTCCTAATCTCCACTGCTCCTTTCTTCTATTTTATTCAATGAAAATATTCTTTCCCCTCGCAAAATATTCAGTATATTCTCTCTCAAATATTATCCCTTTTTTCTACAACCCCATTTTGTCTCCTTTCTTTTTCTCCCCTATCCTTCTTACTCGCTCTTCCTAATTCTACTTCCTACTTTGTGCAGTTGGCTTTTTACTAAGTATGATAAGCTCTATTCATACTTAGCCTTTCCAACTTAAATTCACTAAACCTTTTTCTCTTTTAAACCTTCTATTACAATTCTACTTATTTATTTACCTGTTATCACAATTTTACGCTGTTTCACAGCAGTCTGTAAACATGTATTAACATTTTATGTGGTAAATTATAAAATATTTGGCATTTGGGTTCAGGTGGAAGAGGAGACTAACAAACCTCAACCTCGTCCAAATAGTGTAGATATTCGTCTGTCTCTGTTTGTCCTTCGTAGTTGCTCTCTTTATCGTATTCTCCTCCCTCTTATTATTCATTTCCCTCCCTTTCCTGCTTCCTTCCTCTTTTGCCTTTTATTTACAGTCTTCCTCCGCCCTTTTTGTTATTGTCATCTCTTTTTTATTATATTCCTTTATTTTTGGAATGTTCTTATCTTCTGCCGTTTTCATTTCGACTTCTCTCTCTCTCTCTTTTCCTTTAAATTTCTCCCATCTTCGAGTAGCAATATAAATCGACACGGGCGTATAAGTCTTGCTACGTCCCTTAAGATGCTGTTATTCAGCTTAGTTTAGGATGGCAAGTTATCGCGTTTATGTTAAGAAACGGCGTCTTTTGGGGGTTAGAAACGCGTTGTTCGTAAAAAGCGAATGCTTCCGCCGCTATTAAGCGAAGTAAAGAGATATGTGAGACAAAAGCGTATGCGTGTTTGGGAGGAAGCAAGTTGTTCCATTAAAGTTATGCACTGAGTTATGGCTCCTGTAGTTTTTCCTCTTATAATTTTGCATTCTTTGCGCAATAACAAAAAATGCTCATAAATGTTGTAAAGTGCGTGTTATTTTTTATGGCCGTCTGTGCGCTAGTTGAATAATGTATCATGTTTCCTCCTTTAGAGGGAGTAGATGTTATATTTAAGTTATTTATAAAGTAATGGAAAATTTTTAATAATAACTAATCTTTCACATGGTTCAAAATTTTAAGTTCTAGAATAAACTTTAAAATTGATTAAAATCTGAAGCAAAAGTACTGAGCTTTTTTTATTAACTGCCTCCGCGTTTATTACTGCTTTATTTATTACTATTACTAATGTAGGCATTGTAGTTTTGAAATCACATTTAATTGTATGAAGAAGCCGCTATCAAAGCTCATGTACGTATTGAAGAAAGATACAAATCATAACGTATTCTAAAAGCCCTTCAGCAACATTCGAGACATTGTTTTGTTATTGTAGCCAAATGGATGAGAGTTTGAAGCACATGCTCGAGGTCATATATTCGGTCATATCAGATATTTCCTAATTATCTTTTGATATTCTTCCATGAGTATTTTTGTTAAAATTTTATTGTGTGATTGATGACAGAAGTAAATATCGAGCATTCGTTATTTAACGACATGAAACTTAAATCAATAATACTATCATTAAAACTGAATCAAAATAAAGTTCTCAAGTCCACTGAAATATTTAATATCAGAATAATTTCGTGTGATGTAATAAACATTATTACACTTTATGTTCATGATATCAAGCTATCTCACTTCCTCCTGTTTTTAGCATCCCAGACTGTTTTATGCTACGATATACAAGGAAGTTAATGTTATTTTTAGTTTGCTAAATTTCAATCAAATTATTCTGAATGGGCGTTTTTGTTATAGTAATATATTATGTATGAGAAGGTGCCATATGCATACCATCAATGCAGGATCCACTTCAGAGCAAGGTATTATAAAGGTTCAAAAATATCTTTATAAATATATAGTTTTATGGAGAATTGCATAATTCTTTGGTGAATTGCAAGTAGACTACCCTAATTTATATGCACAATTAACTTTTTTAATTTCCATTTTTGAGGTAGATAAGTTCTGATTTTCTTAAAAGCGATATCCTGATTTATGGTGAGCTTAAATAAATCAATTTTAGAAGAAATGTAGAATTAACGTTTTATTGATAACTAGCTGGAGTTACTCGGCTTCGCTCGGGAAAATTTTCTTTTAAATAGCAAATGTTTTTATTTCTCGGGGCCCCACGCTGTCGGTGCAACAATATTTCTCAAATGTGTTATTCGGAGAAGAGGTTCACACGGAATTTTAACTACAACCTAAAGAAACCATTGAAATATTTTAGTCAGGCTTGTGCTCGTGAGTGTATCTCAATGGAAAATTCATCATATAATCAAGGCAGACTGCTTTTTCAAGAATATTTGGCGTAATCGAGCAGTTTTATTAAAATAGGAATTACTCCGAGTGCACCATAAGCCCTCAATTTTCGTTCCCCATTCCTTAATTACGCAAGCGATGTTTACATTAACATTTACCATTTTATGTATTGTATTGTAAAATTTTACCATTGACAATTACGTATTAACGTCTTAATTAATACTCTCACGGATAGATGCACCGAGACCTTTAAAGCAGCAATAAAATTATGTCAATATTATTAGCAAAAACGCGGTGTGGATTTTCCTTGCATTAATGTTTACGTGGCTATCTCTTTTTGAAGAGTATAACAATTGAGAAATTTAGCTTTGTTGCCGCCTGGAAAATGTTAATAAATTTTGCGCTTAAAGGATAATTTCGAGCGATTTAACATGTAATACGACAAAACATGAACAGAATTAAAATAATCCGTGTTTCGTGCGTAAAATAAGCCATTTCTCTTGGTCGTAATTTAACTTTTAGGTATAATATTTATGTCCACTTCAGTGAAGGACTGCATGATTTTGGTGTCTCTCCACTACATTTCCCATGCTCTCTTGTGGAAATAGCATTTAGTTGACCCCACGGGGTATGAGAGACCCCACGGTCTGGAAACCTAGACTAAAACCTTCCCTTGGTCCGTAGCATGGTTCTAATGGTGTCCGAGTTTTCAGCGCACAAACATTCTCTTTTATATATTAGATTCGCTAAAATTAAGGCAGAGATAACAATAAATCAGAACTGTTAGGCGTAAATTATACAAAATAAATTTACGAAAATTAATTGATAAAAATCCTCAGATATTTTTTATAACGAAAAGAGTAAATGGAACCGGTTGATCTTTTCGAACAGTCTTGATGTGAAATATTTCTTATTCCTCACAGGATATAAGATAAAATCACAATGGCGATATATATTTACTTACACTTAGTATTACTTTATGATTTAAATTAACCAACTAAATTGTATGTGTAAAGTGAAATAATATAAACCTTAATCTCCTATTGACAACTTTGTAGGTTAATTACTACAACTTAACCAGATGACTTCAATATAAAAATAATTGCTAGATGCTATTGATCGTTTTATTGACACGTTTATGCTATAACAATTTTCTTTAAAAAGTGAAGTGATAACATTCATATTTTCTAGTTAGTGCTTTAATTATCCATAAATACTGAATATCTGTTTTAAATATATATATATATATATATATATATATATATATATATACATACATATATATATATACATATATACATGTGTGTGTGTGAAAGAAAAGCGATTCTTCCGGACGATACTGAGAATGCAATTGTCAGGTTGAACAAATTCTGCAACTTCATTGAGAACTAAGATGAAAGAGATAAAAATGAATTTAGCTTGCTTAATTTTCCAAGTTCACATTATATGAAGGATGTGGAAGCATAAAATCCGCCTTAAATTTACCTGAAAATTTTGTTTGCCGAGTTCCTGAGCTAAATTCACCGCAAACGTTGAAAACGCCCTTTTCAAGTATTGAATTCGCGTAAAGGCATGCAGGCGGTGTTTGAGAAAAACTTCATTTCTACAAGGAAAAGAAAATTCAAGGATTGACCTTTTTAAGATTCGTGTTTCGCCAGGAGAAACCTTCAATTTTTCTTTGTGCACGCACGCAAACCAGAACACTCAACGTTTGAAAAACTTGAGTTATGAGAAAACATGCATGTCTACCTCTGAAAATAATGTCAAAAGAGTTATTTTTAGAAAAATTGTTCACATAACGGGACATTTCATTAATGGAGTGCGTGGTTTACCTCGTCATATTGTCCCGATTTTGAGCTCAATCTTCCCTCTCATTTAAATCGCGCATCAAGGTTGAGATCACTTGATATTGGAAAATTGACGGAAAGGATTGCATTAAGAGGCGGGCGAGGGGAGGGAGGGAGAGGCAGCGACGGAGGGCCACCGAGGTTATTCAATAAAGAAGCGAGGTCGGGAGGCTGCGTGGGCCCGGTGGGAGGCTAAGGGAGAGGTGGCATGGAATGAGTTAGAGAGAGGGAGAGAGAGGGAGGGAGATGATGGAGAAATAGAGTAAATAGATAGTAGGGAAGGGAACAGAAGAGGAAGACATGGATGGGGCGGTTACTGGAAAATTGGAGAAAAGTGAGAATGAAAAAGAATTCGGTGGTGAAGAGAAGTGGAACGAGTGAATGAGGAAAATGAGATTGGATGGGCGGTGAGAGAGAGGTAGGAAGGGGAAGTAGGGAGAGAAGGAGAGAGGGAGAGAGGGGGAGACGAGGGGGAGGGGATGGGCCGAGGCGGAATGAACGGGACGGTGAGAATTGCCGAAAAAAATGAGGCTGAGCGAGGGAAAGGGAGAATTGGAAGAATTACATGCGAAAAAGAGAGAGGAGAAGAGGAGATATCTCAGCCCACGGCGGCGGATGATTATGCCCTCGTAAATCAATTAGTAACTCGAGGAAATTTCGTCTACCGCAACTGATTACGGTTTTGACGGTCATAATTCGTTTTCATGAAGTCAAAAAATAGTCGCTGGATCTAGTTATTACAGCGAATGCAGTAAAGCTAAGTTACCATTGCTAGCTAGAAAATATCACCCGTATTTGGATTATTTTCAAATATTGCGCAGTCTGAATTTTCGAAGCATAATTCTCTGAGGCACTGTAACGACAACGTAAGGAAATCCAATCCTATTCCCAATTCCAACTTCTTAATAAATGAATGTAATAGCACGGTTATTTTATGTTTCGATAGACTGTGGCTAGAGATTAAGCTATTGATGCGTAGGAGAAATTTACCAGGTTTATATCTAACAAATTTTTCTAAAAAATGAGATTTAAATGATCGGAAATTTGAAATTGGGAGGAGGTGAGATTTTAGCGGAGCTGCTGGATGAGGTGGAATGGACGCCCAAGGCAGGAAAGCAAATTGGTAAAGGCGGCTGGAAATTACTCCATCATGACCAATCATCGGATGGGAGGCTCGTGTGCATTGAGTACTCTTCGCTTGGGCGCTCCAAATTGGATGTTGGTGGGAGATAGAGGGAGAGAGTGGAGGGTGGGGGGGGGTCGGGGAGGGATTGCTTGAGAGGAAAGGAAGAGGAGGAGATGAGAAAATAGCGAGTTGGAGATTGATGGGAAGGGGTTAGAGGGGAAGGTCGGCTGAACGGGGTGGGAGAGATAAAAAGAAGTAATCGGGGAGAGAGGTAGAAGGAGATGTGTAATGAAATGAGAGGTCTAGAGTGTGGAATGAGACAGGCGGAGGAGTGTGAGAGGGAAACACAGTGGGATGGAAGAGAGTGACTGGGAGAGGGAGAAATGGATGCGCCGGTGGAAGAGATAGAGAAATGCGGTTTGGATTACTCAATGAGGCTAGAATGGCCGGAGGTGTGTTTGATATGGAGGAAATATAGGGATGGGTGAAGTGCTTTAGCTGTAGAAATATGGAAGAGGGGGAAAGGGGGCTAAGAATAGGTTTACCTAGTTGGAGAGAGAGAGCAAAAGAAAAGAGGGCGAGCGGTTGGTGTATGGGGGAGAGTAAGAGAAATGGAAGGCGGAGGGGATAAGAGGATTTGGGAATGATAGAGGGCGAGTTTGAAGGAGAGGGGGAGAAAGGGGAGAGTGAGAGGAGGAGAAATGGGGAGGGAGAGGGGGAGAAAGGGTGGAGGGAGGGGGGATAAAGGGGGTGGGGTAGGGGCTAGCTGTTTGCTTTAGTCAAAGAGAAAGAAAAAAGGGGTTGGGTCAGGTCGAATTGCGCAGTACGTACGGTGAGCCCGAGGGATGAAGTCGAGTCCCGCGCAGAGTAGCGCGGCATATTCCTCGAATGAATAACGCAAATACGCGGCGTCCCTAATGCTCTTACATCCCCTCGAGCCCCCTCCGTCGTGATTTTCTTCCCCCACCCCCTCTTGCCGGAATCCAGTTTTCGGAAATGGACCCTTGTCTACTCCGAAAATTGCGCAATGGACACATTCGGGTCTGATGCGGCCTCTAAGGCATGAGTGGATTAATCCATTCTAACGTTTTTTTTATTAGACTAGCAAATAGCAATGGAAAGCTTGAAAATATGTCTAATGAGAGGTAGAGATCAATCACAATATACAACGTTTATGTAAAGACTACGGGATAGGGATAATTACAGACCCTGATTTGGAAGTGATTAGTCAGGGAATCCCACTGCCCTCTCGATTCCCTCGAGCGCAATTAACGCGAGAAGGGAAAAGATTTTACGCTCCCAATTCAGCCTGTGAACAATGCGAGTCGTCAGATATCAGCGAAAGAGTTTCCGAGTGTGCATGAAAAACCTTTTTAAAAATTATGATATTTAGTTACTTTTAAAATACTATAAAGACCGCCTTGCAGTTGATTAAAATGACGGTTGAAGATAAACGATTTTCATTTGTTTCAGTAAAAATGTCTATAAGAGGAAATGGGATATTTTTTGGTTAAGAATAATGGATGTCACTTTTGGTAATTTTGGTATTTATGCTCGCCTTATGGCTCAAAGTTTGTTGTTGTTATTCAAATCCCTACCGGACTCGGAAACCATTTTAAGGTTTAAAAATTGAAGTTAGGTCTCCCAAAGTTATGTGACATGAATTTTATATCGTCGAAATTTAATTCCCTTAATACAATATGGTAAATATGGAGTAGAAATTAAGGCACTATTGGGTTATCCCGGGCCCTTATTAAAAATGCTATAATATTTTCATTGCACCCTGGTATCCGAATTCAACCCCCAGCCACTTAATCCAATCCAGGGGGAGGATGAATATGGAACGAATCCAACCCCCAACCACTTAACCCAACCCAGGAGGATGAGGTACATGGAACGAATCCAACCCCAACCACCTAACTTGGATTCGGGTACTAGAGTACAATGAAAATATTATAACATTTTAATAGGGGTCAGGGATAACCCAGTAGTACCAAAATTTAATTTAATTGTAAATAAAGTTTATAACTTCCTGTTAAAATTGAGGAGAAAGTTATTGTTAAAATTGTGATTATTGTTGTCCAACTACCGAAATGTTAAAATCTCAAGTTATATTCATCATAAATAAGAATATCAAGATAAGTACTGTATGTTAATCAGTGGCGGCCGCTGGCATAGGGTCATGGAACCACGTCCCTACCAAAATTCACAGAAAGAAAAAAGAACTATATATAACTGTTTTTGAACAGATTGATGCGTTTTTTGATTTCCTTGTGTTCTTTCCCAAGGAGATATCAGCTGGTCGAGGAACAGGATTTCGGACTTGGTACACATTTGGGAAAAAATGAGGGCTCACGAAAAATCTAAACAATATATGAACGGTGTTTTGAGTTTATCGTTGCTCGGTAAAACAAATATTCAAAGTCAGTTTACCTCACAGTATCGGCTAGCTATATCTAAACATAACGAACAAGTAGATAAAAATAGGTACGTATTAAATTTGATTACAAATTGTATACGTTTTTGTGGGGCATTAAAATTAGCATTGAGAAGGCATGATGAATTGGATGAGTCGCAAAATAAGGGAGTTTTTCGTGAGTTAATCCAATTTAGTTCTGAGTTCGATAAAGAGTTAAAAGTTCACCTTAGTCAATCAACTGTGTTTAAAGGTACGTCTAAAACTATACAGAATTAGTTTCTGGAATGCATGTTAGAAGTATACCACGAAGAAGTTCGCAAATACATTCAAAAAGCAGATTATGTAGCATTGATAGCCGATGAAACTACTGACGAGTCATGTCAATTTCAGTTAGTCATTGTCTTACATTACATTGTAGGCGGAAATCCAGTATAAAGATTCTGGAATTTCGTTAATCCTGACGTACATTATGCTCGTGCAATCGCAAATTGTATTTTAAAACAACTCGACCCCCTAATTGGTGACAGTCCGAATAAACTTATAGCACAGTTTTGATGGTACTTCTGTTATGGGTGGACGTTTAAATGGCGTTCGGAAACTAATAAAAGACAAGTATTCACTTGTTAATTTTGACCACTGTTACGCCCACTATAATCACAGAAATAAAAGATAGATTTCAATTTACTGGATACCTCGTGGCTACGAATCTATTTGTGGTCGAGGAATTTGATAATTACAGTAAAACATTCCCTGACACGTATCTCAGTGAAATAATTGAAAAGTATCCTTTTTTGAAAAAAAAGAGACTGAAGAGTGAACTTCAAGTTTTATACGAAAGAGAGGAATTGAGAGCAGATTCTGGTGCAGTATAATTTCTGGCGCTAATTTTGGGTGATGATTTGTGTGAAACATTTCAAGAGACAATAAAGCTTTTAAAAGTGTCGATCACGATACCAATGTCGACATCAGAAGCAGAACGGTGTTTTTCAATGATGAAAAGAATAAAGACTTTTCTTAGGAATAGTATGATATAAGAAAGACTAAGTGCTTTAGGCATGCTATTGTGTGAAAAATCTTTTGTAAATAACATAGATAGCTTCAACAGAAAAGTTATTGATTTATTTTCTAACAAGAAAGATCGCCGAATAGACTTTGTTTACCGCTCATTTAAGCTGCAAGGCACTTTTTCCATCTACTCACTACAGTACATTTTTCGGTAAGTGCAAAATTAAATACTTTAGGTTTTTTAAAGATAAAATATTTGCCCTACCAGTTGAAACAACCACCGGCCGCCACTGATGTTAATATTAGTGATTGTGCGTGTTTCACACACCAACGCTAGCAGAATGAGAGCGAGTACGCGCTCACGAAGTTCATTGAATGGACCAAATTTTGGCACCGTTTTGTTCAACTTTTCGAGTTGAAAGGCTAAGAGGCATTTCTTTTTCTTAAGGTAGAATATTTCCTTTGCTTACGGGGTTTGCATAAAAAACAGTCTCTGAACTTCCTCAAAACTATGCGTTGCAATTATTTTGCTCACTGACTCTTTTTGTGGCAAACGTTGACTTCTGTACTAATACATTTTTTATCTATACCTTATAGATCACATAAGAGCTAGGGAAAGATAAAAATTGGTTTTTGATTGTTTTCACCAGAAAAGGCTCCTTAGCAACCGATGTAATCTAAAGAACCATTATCTCAAAATTATTTTTGTAAGAACGTCTTTATGCCTCTTCCGTGTTATCATTTTCTTTCTTAATTTTCCTATTTTTTTGTTTATTACATTGCGTAAATTGTATTTACGGCCGGATACAATGTTAATGAGGGTTAATTTTAATTACAATTTACCTTCGACCAAATAAAAAAGATTTTTTACATTAAGTAAATTACAAACGATTTGGAAATTGAAAACTAAATATCAATTAAAAATCTGTGACATTCTCATTGGGAATTCCCTAGGATTTCCATATCTCGCATCAAACGGTAATTATTCTTACCGGAATGGGAAGAGAAAGAGATGTTTAGGCGTGTCTGAAATTGTCCCGCAAGCTCATTTTGCGACCTCTACCCTCGCGATGTCGGAAGCGAGATGGGGTTAAAGGGCGGATGGGGCGTGTCCACTCCCCCGCTGCGCCTTCCCGTATCTCCCTTGGCAACGTCCTTTGTTTACCTCCGAGGAACTCTCTCCCACTTCCGCCCCCCCTCAAATTCCTCCTCTCTTTTCCTCCCGTTCCTTCTCTGACGCTACCTCTTTCCCCCTCTTCCTCTCCTTTCCTTTTTTCGCCTATTATATCATCCTACATCCTCATTTCCACCTTCTTTCTCCTTCCTTTCCTCTCGTCCTCTATCCTTCTCTTTCCTTTCTCCTCTTAACCGTTACCTTTTTTGTATGGCCTTCTCTTTCTGACACACTACTACCTGCTTCTCAATCTCTGCTTTCCAATCCCAATCCTTAAATCTCCCATACTTGGGCAATCTCGAGCACCACCTCACCTCTCTCTCTTCCACATTTCCCCCCGGCAACTTATCTCTCACTCATACCACCCCTCTTATCCTCATACTCTCCTCCATCATTCATTTTCATAATTTCCTTATGATCTCGCTTCGCATTTCCTTCCTTAACATCTTCCTCCTTGTTCTATATCCATTCCTGCTATTCCCGTCCCCCTTACCTCTTTCCTTCCATCCTCTCTCCCCATAAATCCATTCCTCTTCCCTTCGCTTCGCCCTTGGCCCCACCTTCATCTCCATCAGCGTGGGTTCGTTAGGCTGAGAGGTAAATGATGCACGGAGGCGTTTGTCCATTGTGTGCGCGAGACTTCCCTCTACCACCCGGAGTTCTTTGTGTGGGCGTGGGAGTCGAGCGTGTAGGGATGAATCGAGTGGATGAAAAGTCTTCGGGTGAAGAGGGAGGGAACGGCGGGAGGGAAGGAGAGAGAAAGGGCGACGGGAGAGAGTGCTGAGATGTGATCACATTCACGTATGCGTGAGGGCTGAATAAGTGTGCTGGGGGAATGAGTATGTGGTGGGGATTAAGGGGAGCGGCGGGGTCACCGTCACGTTAGAGAAGAGCAGGTCTTCATCTTGGCTCGAATGTTTACCCGACGCGATCAATCCCGCTCTTGCTTCCCCGTGAAACCGTCTCTCGTATTTATAAAGAGCGAATAGGCGCTCTTGAATCCAGAAAATACTTCCGACCGAGATAGCTCTTCGAGTGATATTTAAGCGAACGAAAAGCACGCAGTCGTCGGCGCAGCGTTTATAAAAGAGACCGCAACATCCGAAGAGATCGGGGATCGCACGAGAGGGAGAAAGAGATGCGAAACGACGAATCGAGGAATGAGAGCGGACCAGTCCCGACAAATCATTCGTCGAATCGATCCGAACGATTATCAGATCAGGCGAACGATGAAAATTTTTCTGCCGTTTCAATTTGCGCGGTGCAGCATCAACAACTAACCGTCAAACGACTTCCCTGAGAGGTCGGGGAGAAGGAGGGCCGCAGAATCTCCCTCCCTCCAGGGACGCTCCATATTAATTAACCGAAATTAGCGCGGCGATCGAGAAAGCGGAGTGAAAGTGGCTTTAATCAATCATTCGCGTGATGGCGCGATTTGCAGCAATGATTAAAATTGCGACGCTTCGGCTGGGTGTACCTATAATATTCTGCCCTGACGCAAGAGCGGAGAGCGTCGCGCCTGTGACGATGGTCAAGTCTCCGAACTTTCGACGACTATAGGTAAACTAATGGCGATCGGTGGGAGGAATAGAAGGGTTAGGTCAGGCAAAACGCTGCAACGCGATGCTGAGCTGCCCAAGGGATAAGTTGTTACGGTCGACGTTAATTAATTAGGCATCGCTCGGAAGTTGGGACATTGCAGCTGGTTCGGGGAATGAGGCATGGTGGAAACTACGTTTCTGCTCGTGCATTTCTTCGCGCGACTGGCACCTGAGCAGAAACAGCTAGATTAATTGAATCTTCATTATACCAGAGTTAATTACTTTCTCGCTCCACGTTTGAGGGATCTCAGACTTTTCCTTTTGCTCCAACACTATTTGCACGCGATGGAACTTATTGAGTGCCGCTTTCACCATTATTTAAAACGAAATTTCACCATATTCTATTTGTCTTGCTTCAAATATCACCAAAAGCTGAAGAAGAATCCTATTCTTTAAAAATATGTTACTAAGTTAGAAGAGTTTCTTTTTGAATGTCACATTCTATTACTTGAGGTCACCAAACCTACCGAATTGGCTACCAAAGGCTTTACATGTATATGTGCAGTTCACACACCAAAAATGTATTTTTTCATGTGCTTTTTGAGATCTTAATTATTTTTCATTTTATTAATTTTCTAAAAAAATGCAAGTTCTTTTTGAGGCATCCTAGTATGTGGAAGCCTCGGGCGGCAGCTTGGAACGCTCTCCGATAAATCCGCTTACGCATTCATCCCAGTTTAAACCAATATTTCGTTCATGAGAACTTTTGATTATTTTCTCGATGATGTCTGTGTGTGTGTGTGTGTCTATGTGTATGTATTTCTGTGACCGAAATTTTGTGGGTACCGTAACTCAAAAACTATTAATCAGGTTAACGCTATTTTATGTTTGACATTTTTTTTAAAGGGACAAGAAACTATTAGTTTTTGTTAAATATCGGTCAACCGGAAGTGGGGTTTACTCATGGCACATCAGTTTTTTGAAATATTTGTTTAATTACATTTGATCAAGGTAAAAATGTACTGAAATAAAAGTAGTGGGAAGTTTAATTTTCTACTACCTATGTGTCAGTGCATGGATTTATTTCATTATTTTTTATGCATCCGCTAAGCTACATATTTAATTTTTTCGAATAGATATCATGAAGGAAGCTTTTGAAATACCATTCTTTATCGTTTCTACCCAATTGATTGCATTTTAAGAATAGATATTTATATGGTTTTTATTTTTTAATTTCCAATGAACTTCTTTGTTGTTGGTTAAGTTTTGTTCTCAGTTCTTTCTAATCTCAAGTGCTGTAAGGAGAAATAGTCTTCCTAATGTCCGTGTGGACTCTAGAGTAAAAAATGTGATAGATTTATGACTTTCACTTATCTCTTGTTTACTCTTGAATATTTTGAGAGTCAGATGTTCTCCCTGGGTATGCATATTCTGAGAATGATAGCTATAGACTTCTTTTACTCGGTTCCTTTGGTCATCCCAGAACGAACACGAGCAGAGAATGTAAACATAAAAGCCTAAGGGCCATGTGATGGAAAATATGGTGAAGAAGATTATCCGTTTCTGTCCATCCGAGAATATCTTGCGCTCCCAGAGCTAGTTTACTAGATGCACGTAGAAACTTTTCTCGGGTACACAACCGGGTCAAAGTTTGATCTAGGATCAACGTTTCGACGGCTGACTCTGCCATCTTCATCCTGATGAAGATGGCAGAGTCAGCCGTCGAAACGTTGATCCTAGATCAAACTTTGACCCGGTTGTGTACCCGAGAAAAGTTTCTACAAGCAATCCACCGGGAAAGCACCAGATCCTACTTTACTAGATGCACGTTTGCGAGGAGGCAGTCTTTTGTGCGTTTTCTTTTCTCTAGTGTTAGAACTATATTTTCAGTTTAAAAACTGTGGATCTACTGGAAAGAAAAAGGTTGAACAAATGGTATATGAAATTATTTCGTAGACTTCTGAATGTAACAGATTTAAATGCAATGATAATATACCGAGAAAACACAGGGAAGAAGACAGAACATTTGACATTCAAAATGCAGTTAGTTGAAGGTCTTTTTGTGAAATACGCCAATGCAATTCAACGTCAAGTCCCTGGATGGAATTCTTTCGATAATATAGTGCCTAGGCTAACAGAAAGACATTTCATAAAGAGACTCCCACCAACTGAGAAGAAAGCTAGGCCGCAGAGAAGCTGCGCTGCATGCACAAAGAGAGGAAAAAGGAAGGACACGATTTATTGGTGCAAGGAGTGCGACGTGGGATTGTGTTTCGATTGCTTTGAAATTTACCATACAAAACTGAGCTTTTAAGGTAATGTGAAGTACTGATAATATCTGTTGCAAATTTATAACTGACTTGAAAAGCATTTAAATTTTTTATAGTTGTTTAAATATAGCATTATTTAATTCAAGCTTCGCAAAATGAGACGCAAATTTTAACCTTTATCGCCCGGCTTTTAAATCGCATTTGTAACCTCAGCTGGCCGGATTTTATCTTGGCATTTAAATTACTCCTTGCAGACCTTTGCATTTCTTCTATTTTATCTTTTACTAGTAATGGTAGAAGAACAAAATAAAAACAAAATGAAGGAAATAAAGTAATTGATTTTTATTGATTTTGAGTAATTTTTTGTATTGAGAAAGTATAAAATCATTTCACGAAAAATACAAATAAATACGTAAATATTTATCATGTTTATGCATATAATTTTTTTTTCACTAATCGTAGTTTCAAATTATAATTTAGTCTGAGTGATATTCTCTAAAACAAGGGTAAAAACAATACTACATCGCACTTAGCATCGATAAACCATACGATTCTCTTTGCAGCGCAGCGAACACACACTGCATCTTGACTTGGTCCCTTTGTCGACCAAAGATCTTTCACTTCCAAGCGATCTATGTTTGTTGACATGGGATTGCATTCTTCGAGAGGGCGTTCCTTTCTTCCAGCCTCATCCAAAAGATTCCTAACGAGGGCAAATCTGAGTGTTCGGTCTTTCGTAATATTCGGAGTCTCATCACTTCTCAATCCCTTTGCCCCACCTGTAAATGCATAGGCACCCGGGAAATTGCCCTTTTGTCGTTTTTCGACCCATTTCATTGCCTGAATCCTGACAGATTTATTTTTCTCATCATCATCATCTTGTTCATTGTCCTCGCTGCCATCTATCTCATATACATCTTAGTCACTGTCTGCAATGAGCTCGTTTACAGTGTCTTTGTCTGTAAACTTCCGTTTCAGATCCATTGCACGAAAGGAAGGGTAACTACAATAAAACAGGGTACCTTAGTGTAAATATATACTAATAACAATAAAGCGGAAATATAAAAAAATTTCAGATCGTGTAAAACTGTAGAACTGAAGGAAATGCTACTACAAAGATAAAAAAATACCTACGTATTATTTCTATGTCGGAAAAGGCACGAAAAAAGAGAACGTGAACCACTGCAGAATTTTAATTATGCTTACGCCTCAAAGATGCGTAGTGAACTCAATACTAGGACACAGCGTCGCAGCGAAGGTCCAGGAAGAGCCGAGCCAAGCAGAGAGAGGATAAACAGAGACAAATATCCATGGGGGGAATTTGTTTACCATTCAAGAAAGAGATCAACAACGCATCACATTCCCAGAGCTCTTGGATGGTGTTCCAAGTAGTGATGACGTCTTTAGAGTGCCAAATCCCTTCCGAGGAGCGGTTATTAGAAAAGGAAAAAGAGTGTGAAACTTTTTAGCGGGAACTTAAGTTCCCGTTTGTACGATAAAGGTTAACTAGCTAAAAAAATATTTAAAAAAATGAAGAATGGTCATTAATGCTATATTCGCGAAAATTTCAAAAAATTTGCTTTTAAAATAACAGAAATATAAATTTTTAAACAAATGTTAGCAAATTCGCCAAAATTATTTAAATCTCTTTCGACATTAGGGATGGGAGGGATTTAAATCTCCTCCGTCGCTGAGGGGTTAAGGTAGAGAACTCCCAGTGGATACCTAGCGAAGACGAAACCAATGGTATCAAAGTGCTAATGCATATGTTTTCATTTCATCTCGTTTATTTGCGTGTTTTTTTAGGTGAATACCAATGGAATATATACTATACAGGATGTCTAGTGGTTAACATTACATATATACATAGTAATTCTAACTTCTGGTAGGTTTTAGCCACGCTAACGCCACCTGTGCTATCCGAAGTCTTTCTCTTCGATTTCTCATACTCAATTCCTTTTTTTAATGCACCTAATATACCTTTCCTCTTGCTACAGCTTTGCTTCTTGCCTAACATTTGTCCTCCTATGACTTCTTTCAATGAACAGTTTCCTTTCAAACTTTGACCAGCTCATTTCTTCTTCCTGTCCCTTATTGCTCTAATTAAGGTATTCTCTTCCCCTACTGTAGTGAAAACTTCCTCGTTCGTTTTCCTCGTTCGTTTTCCTCGTTCGTTTTCCTCTCTGTCCAACTAATTTTTTCTAGTCCACGCCATACCCACATCTCAAACGCCACTAATCTCCTCACATTTTCTTTTTTGATCAACTATACCGAAAGCAATTTGACAATTCAGTATCCGAAGTAATAACGATGTGTGTATGGGAAAATGGTTGGAGTAAGGAGAATGCGGAATGGAGGAAATTGCGAATTTATCAAACGACAAAAGTGAAGGGAGCGTCATCGGAGACGAAGCAGGTAGAGCGTGAACATGAGGATGAAAGTAGCAGTTGTGATAGAAATTTATCTCGAAAATTTCCGCACTCCGTAGGTAGCTATTCCAGAGTGTAAAATACAGAGGTTAAGAGAGGAAGAGATGTATGCAAAGCAACACAATAGAAGACACAGTTGCCAAAAGCTGTTTTCTATTCATCGGAACATTTGGAATGTTTTTGTTTTCAAATGGCTCTCAAGTTGAGCCATTCTGTTTCTCCTGTCTTATTTTGCAAAGTTATCAACCAGTGATGTGCATTCAACTGCTTTGAAATTCTAACCTTTGAAAATATGGACTGATATAGCGTAGGTGCAAAGAGCGTTGCTTTTCCATGATATTCTAGAGTATATGTTTGAGCAAATTGAAAGTACAAATTGCCGCTATGATCTAGAGAAGATATAAATTATTATACATCATTAAATTTAACCTAAATGAGAAAATGGCCGAGATTAAACTCGTCCCATAACGTCACTCATTAATACTAAATTAACGCGTAAATTAGAAATGAGTGAATGATGACATAAAACATGAATGCTCATTCAATCTCATAACGGTCTGTAAGCAGGCGGAAAGAATAGGATTCCTTACGACTTAGAGATGGAACTGAAATTTATTATTAAAATCATATTTGCTGTGGCTATAAGACAATGTTGCTTCCTTGAAAATTTCACTTACTCCTTTGGGAATGCTGTTGCACTGAGCACGTTTCCGTGCTCCTTATTCCCTGCTTCTCACATTCTTTTCAACTTTCCCTCTCTCACATTCATAAAAATTTTCGCTGTTCTCCATCTTATGAGTGCAACACACGCTCTCATTTTTTCATTACGTGAAGGAGAGTTTCCTGCATTGCATTGGAACGCTAGCTTTTATTTAAGTTTGCTAAGTGCATTTTACCGTAAATCTTTCGAAAGGTAAAATTGTAACAAGAGGCTGTATAGCGCTGTAAAACGCTTCCAAAGCTAAATAATGATAAAAGCATAATTATTTATGTGCCAAGAAGGAAAAATTTATTTTGTTAAGATAGAAAAAAACCACTACCAATTAAGGGACACAAAAGTTTAAATTTACTAATTAAATTAAAATAGTTAAATAATAACACGAATGACGTTACTGTCCTTTTATGTATTATTACGATTTGTTTTGAATTTTAATTATCTCGTGACCTTTCGTTAGTTGGATACGAATATTAATTTAATATCATTGGTTAGCAAATATATTTTCCTAAATTTTAAGCTTGAGCATTTTTCTCGTTATGAATTATATACTTAAATTTATTTTTAATTCTATTTTAATTAGTTTCATTTGTTAATATTTTCTCTAATAATGGGAAGAATGGCTGGTAGGAGAATTAGGATTTTTTGGATATTAATATACAGATAAGATTTTTCGATGGTTAATTTATATAAAGCTTTTTGTCCTGCATCAAAAAGTAACGAAACTTTCACATAATCATAATTTTATAGGGAAACTATAATTATGCTATAGAAATGTGCATTATAACTGAAACCCTGGAAAAATGTTTATGTTCTAACTTTTTTGAATCTAATCATGGAATTAGGTTTTAATTTCAGATGTAATTTTAATGTTATTCGGTATTTACATATGAACCATTTTGTTTCTGTGTTTATTAGATTCAGCACTATTAAGTTCGTATGCATCATTATTCTAGTTTCGTACATGTATTTGAAACAATCTTTATTCAAGCCCTCTATAATGAATACCATGGAAAATTAACATTTTTTTTGATTGGAAAATGAACTGCTCAAATAATTATTAAAGTTTTTGCCAAACATTCCATAATCATCCCTGTTTTAATTCAAATTTAGTAGGTATTGGATTTGAAGAAAAATATATTGAACATAATTAAATACTTGTTATTCAATGAAATGCGATCCGCGGCTAGTAAGGACTACTACGTTAGCGTACATTTCTCTAATAAAATGGCTCCATTCAAACATTTATGCGCGTAAAAATAGCCACCACTTTAAAAATTTTCTTGATGCGGCGCAACAAAAGGGTGCGATGAAATAAAGTAGAGCGATCCTGGGATATTAATGCCTTCATCCCGGAGGCTATAAAAAATCCTCCATACACCTTTGTAAAAGGTCGCAGGAGAATTCGAGTATGGGACTATCTCTTTCGAGGAAAGTGTTCTCTCCATGGTTTAGTGGTCCGCAGGAAACACTTCACTGGAATAAATAAGTCGAACAGAGTTGGTAGCAGGTGAGGGGAAGGTGGTAAAGAATTCCTTCGCTCAAGAATTCGAAAGGGGGCGGGCCGAGTCAGCCTCTTTACGTCACAGAGAGGTAGAGAGCGAGGTAGAGAGCGAGGAAGAGAGAGAGGGAAAAGGGGTGGAAGGTAGGGAGAAGTCTAGTAAGGAGGGAAAGCTAGTCAAGGAAAAGGAAGGAGGGAAAAGAAGGTAAGGAAAAAAATGGAGGGAAAAGGAGGAAGGAAAAGGAGGCAGGGAAAAGGAGGAGGGAAGAGAATGGAGGGAAAGAATAGGAGGGAGGGTAAGGGGAGGGACGGAAAAAGGGGGAGGTAAAAGATGGGAGGGAAAAAGCAGTGAGGAAAAAAAAGGGAAGGAAAAAGAGGAAGGGAAAACAAGGGGAGGTAAAAGAATGGAGGGAAAAGAGGTGAGCGAAAAGAAGGTATGGGAAATGAGGGAGGAAAAGGAGGTAGGGAGAAAGACGGAGGGAAGGCAAGGAGAAAGAGCAAGTTAAGATGAGATGAAAAGAATTGAAATGCGGAAGAGGGTAAAAGAAGGTGAAAAAAGAGAGAAAAAGAATGAGGGAGTTGAAGGTAGAACGAGAGTGGTAAGAAGGTTGAGAGAAGAAAAGAGGCAGGAATTGCGTTGGGGAGGAGGGAGGGAGAATGGGGAAGAGAGAGGGGGAGAGAGAGGAGGAGAGAAAGGGGGAGAGAAAGGGGGAGAGAGAGGGGGGTTGAGAGAGGGGGGGGAGAGGGGGGATGAGAGGGAGGGGGAGGTGGGAGAGGGGGATGGGGGGATGGAGAGGGGGGATGAAGAGGGAGGATGGAGAACGGGGATGGAGAGGGGGATGGAGAAGGGGGATGGAGAGGAGGGGAGAGGCAGAGGGTGAGAGGGGAAGAGGGAAAGGGGGGAAGAGTGAGAGGGAGAGGAGAGAGGGAGAGGGGGAGAGTGAGAGGGAGAGGGGGAGAGGGGGAGAGAGGGTTGAGGGGGAGAGGAAGAGATGGGGAGAGGGCGATGAGGAGAAGGGGGGAGAGGGGGGGAGGGAGAGGGGGAGAGGGAGGGGAGATGGAGAGGGGGAGAGGGAGAGTGGGGGAGGCAGAGGGGGAGAGTGGGAGAGGTAGAGGGGGGAGGGGGAGAGAGGGAGAGGGGGTAGGTGGACGGAGATACATGATAGAATATGAGGAACCCTGTGTGTGCGTTCATCAACCCTTTAAGCGAGCTTCGGTGGAGAAATAAACCGCCGAGAAAAATAATGAATGAAAAGCAAGCTCATAAGACAGGAGAAAACCAGAGGAGAAAAGATATGGAGGATGACCAGACGCACGAAAGCGCTTACACGCATACGGACCCCCCCCATTTATCCCCTACGTCAATATTGCGCCTTCTTCCCATGCCCTATCCCTATCCTCCACATCCCACGGCTTCTTATGTGCCGTGTTCTCTCTCTCAAAATCAAGCCAGCCCTTCCAACCTTTAGAGCTTTCTTACTCCCTCAATCCCACACTCCTCTTTGCGACGCATAAAGTTCTTCCTCTCTCGCCTCTATTTTATATTGCCTACTTTTTCTCATTTTATTCCTTAGTTCTTTTCATTAAGCACGCCCAGAATAAAAGTCCACCCCTCTACTTTCTCCCTCCGTTTTTATTTTTATCTCAACCCCCCGGACAAAACGTACGAATTGTGGAAGATTAAAATAAGAACGATTCCGAGGAGAGATTGAAGTGTTAACAGTAAGGAGGAAAACTTTCGCATGGATACGGTTTCTCGTAAAAAAAGACATAATGAGAGATGAAGGGAGAGAGGAAGAGAGAGAGAAAGAGAGGAGGGGAGAGAGATTGGATTGCGAAAAAATAGTTCATAGAACTTGAAATTAATATCCTCCGTTCTCATTGTGAGAGAGTCTCAAATTTTATTCCGGGGTTTTACGAGATATTTTTGCTCATTTTTCCGTTTAAGCTCGCGTATTTTAATAGATAGGATATTTTATGTAAATATCCGGGAGTAGAGGGTGTGCCCAAATAATTTTCGATAGAAATATGTTGAATGTAATTTTAGTCGGAATGACCTATTCTACTTCCCTAATTTATTAACTGAATAAAACAATTCAATTGCATTAGTTTACCTTTCTTGTTTACAAAACAGTATTTTCGAAAAAATAATAAGTTGATAGTATTTTAAAATTAGTTTTTAATATAAATATAGTCCTGAATTAAAGCAAAGTGTATTTGGGGCTTTATTACTGCTAAATGTCTCTATAATTTTAATTTAAATGCACAACAAAAAATAATTAAATTATTATGTACGTTTATTTCCAATGTGTCTTATTTCCGAGTTGAAAAAGCAAATTTACTTTTTCTTCATACATTCATTGATGGAATATTGGAAATTCTAACAAGTTTTTTAAAAATTGAATTCATTTACTGCAGAAAATTCGTTGATTTTAAATAAAGTCTGTCTAAAAAATGCGACAATAAGTGCGAGAAGATTTGTATTTAATGCTCAGCCAGAGAGGAAACTCACCGAGGAAGAAAGGAAAGCTCAGGTCGAGTGGGTGTTGAGTTAGTATTTGGTGGAAAGGAAGTTTCTTTTGTCGTTCCAATGAAAACTCTTGCGATTGGTTCGCCCGGAATGAATGCTCCCGTAGAATGCGAGGTAGAGAGAGAGAGATGGGAAGAAAGAGGCAATAAAGGAGAGATATGAAGGAGGACAGGAGGGGAGGACGCTGAAATAAGGGCGGGAGGAAGAGAAACTACCTCCGCTCCATGCGGAGAACATAAGCGGCCGATGGAGAAACGGATACCTAGGATGGAGACGGGGGTGTGGGGGTTGGAGAGATTGGTAGACGGTGGGGGGTGGGGGCAGCGAGGCAGAAGAGGGGGTGGGCAGGGCGTGCGGTGAGTGGCACTCGAGATGCGGTTGGAGGGAGACCGTTGATCCGAGACCGCTCGAATCGCGGAGGGAAGGAGATGGTGATTGAATCATGATCTCGGATGAAATTAATTATACTGAAGAAGCATCCCTTCACGTCATCAATTGCAATCAAGAGTCCATTCGAACGAAATTGATGAAGAATCAAATTAATTTCGCGGGCCCTGCGCGAGGAAAATGTAAATTAATGAAAGTGCGGACCTGGTGTGCGCTTGTGGAATGTTTTTGCCAATTTATGGAAACTTCCAATTTCAACAAAAATGTTTATCATTTCGAAACGAACTCCGCTTCCAGGAAATTTGTTTATTTACCTAGATGGAAAACATATTTTCATCTCTTAAATTAATTCATTCTACCTCAATAATTTTCTCCCTTAATTAAGCAATAGAGACTCTATAAACTTGACAACTTCTGGAATGAAAACCCAGATGATTTTTACAATGTTTTTATGCTTAAAACTTCAGAATAAATGTGATATATGTTTCTCTATAAAGATTGTAATGACTATTTCTTGAATAAAATTAATATTTTAACAAGTAAATGAATCAAAACAGGTAAAGGATATAGAAAAAACACCTGAAAATTTGAGGGACTAAAACAAAAAACAATCACAGCAACGGTACCATGTAAAATTTTTAACACCGATACGACTATTTATAAAATAAAAAAAACGTTTAATGAAAACAATAAAGAATTTTTTATTTGGAAAAGTTTTATCATATATGATATCTTTACTTTCTTGTAGCTTGCGAGAATTTTATGCATCTTAAAACTATGCATTTCATTGGTTTTGACGATACGTTAATGTCTCTGCATTTTCAGTTTAAAATAGTAAATTTTACACGCAGAAATGACTGGTTATTAATTAGTTAATCAATCGTAATTAAATCTCACTTTAAATAAAGAGAAACCCTTCGCTGCAAAAACATTTTTTTCAAACAGATATCATGAGAATTTTTTTGACCGATCATGTATTTCCCCTTTAATTATTTACGCTGGAAAGGTTCGTACTCCTAGTTTTCCCCTTCATACTAGCGCATGCTACGTGCGTATCCAATGCTGAATCCGTCATCGTTCCGCTTCAGCCAATTCCGCCTGACTCATTATATCAACTCCATCATCGTGGATTCCTCGCACCGAATGCGTAACTCCCTCATTAGTTTTTCACGAATTTCCACTTTAATTTTCCCATCACTTTGTGCGCTCCTAATCAATCAAATATCCCAATGAACTCCTCCAATGGCTTCATTATCGATACTTACATTTGGATCAAAAGAAAACGGCTTATTAAAAAGAACGTAAAATTTTACCCTTCGCTTCCAGTTTGTTCCCTTTCGGGCTGAAACTGCCGCGCCACCCGCTTTGCTTTTTGCCCGCCTGCGTCCTCTGATTAGTTTGTCACTGGTGGGTGGACGCAGATTAATCCTGTTTGTGACGCAACTTGAAGAGGTTGCAGGTGAAATGGTGCCTATTACCGCTTCCGGTAGGTGACTAGTTTTATCCATCCTAATTGTCTAAAGTTTCATTTACGTATTTCTGGCAACCAAAATAAATTGTCGCAATTAGCTATAAAAAATTTGGGAAACACAATAATTATTTTTTAAACGGCGCGCATATTTTAGATTCTGGTAAAAGATTACAAAATTTTTTATCTGTTTTCATAATAAAGTTTAAGAACAATTTTCCTAACCTGTTATTGTACTTTTACTTGAATGTTATTAGCTAGCATATTTTATTAAAAATGTTTTCTTTCATGGATTCTTTGGGATAACAATCGTTAATGTTCTAAACATTTTTACTCTATTAATACAGCGCGTTACTGTTTATTCTATCGGGAGCAATGACTGATTTCATCACATGAGTTACGATGGAAATTCCCTCGGTGACAACGTTGGGACAATACTGTTATATTTGCAGACGCAAGTTTGGTTTGGTTGGCTCATGTAATTGTGTGTGTAATCTACTGATAATAACGTGTTCACATTTCTCCTCCCATAAAACGCTTAGAGATGAGTCAATTTCACCTCATGTGAGATAAAATATTCCTTCATGATTATAACTACGATCTTTTAAGGAGGTTTTAATGTCTAGATTCATGAAAGAAATCATACATAAGCGAATGTTTCAATCACTAGAACTCCGATGTTTTGTGTGTATGTATTATATATATATATATATATATATATATATATATATATATATATATATATATATATATAGCGCTCAAAATAATCCGCATAAATCACTCAGAATGAAAGAAAGGGAGATGTAACATCAACATACAGAAATCATCCATCAAGCCGTCCAATAGCTTTCACATTCTATTCAAGTATCAATTTTCCTTGACTCCGAGGTAAATAAATAAAGCCGGTTTTTTATAACATTATTATTCCATATATATTTTTCCTCGAACTTCGTGGAACTTAAATTGAAATCCATTAAAATAAACGGGTCAATTTTTCCTAACGATCATTGTAATTGCTCATGAACTCTCCTTACCAATTTTTATTTTGCTTTCTTCTACCTCATCAGGACGGAAGAGTTCATCGATCTATCTCCGATGAACCAACAAGATCATGCATCAGTGATGTTTCAAGTTGTCTGACATATTTTCAAGAAAGCGACATATTTTTATGGTGTTACGAGATGAAAATGACTCGAGAATAAAGTTATATTTTTTGGAAAGTACGTCATTAAACGAGGTCACGGAGACTGGAATAATTTCTTGATAGATGGACCTAAGTGCTAGGTAATATAGAGGCGATGAATCAAACACCGTATGACCAACCAACAAGATGATCGCACTTGTTCTGGATTTATTTTCCGGGATATTATTCGTGTAATAATACTCGAGTAACGTCACTGAATTCAAATGCAAACATTAATCAGGATTTTGAGCATGAATAGGTTTAAGATTAGATTCAATGTAAGATGAAGAAATTTTAAGTTTGGTGAATTAAAAATAGTTTTATGAGTGTATTTTCAGATTTTCTGCCTTTGTTTACGAGAAATCCCTCTCTGTCTCGAGCGGCATCGCTGTTCCGCGGCATCCCTCTCGTTACACGCGATAGATTTTATGCTCGATCACCTGAGGCAGAGTGAGGCAGGTGAGTTTGCGGCCGGTGCCCCCGGGTCCTTTGTGGTGAGGGGGCAGAGGGACGTCCATTACGGGAGGAAAGGAGATTCCATAGGCGATGGAAAGTTTATAAGGCGAACGCGTCCCTTGGGCACGACCCATAGTCTACGGTAAGTTGGGGAAAATAGGGGAAAGTCGTTTGGTGGAATGGGATTTCATATCGCACGTGTTGTGAGGGCAAATGGAAGAGTTGGCCATGGTTTCCTTTATATATATATATATACATATATATATATATATATATATATATATATATATATATATATATATATATATATATATATATATATACACACACCCACACACCCACACACACACACACGCACGCACACACACACATATTTATATATATATTAGGAAAGTTCCAAGTTATCCGTCCTCTTCTTGACAAAAACAACTCAGTAAGTTCAATAAATGACCCTTTCCAAACTTGCAGGAGATGAAAGTTCTTCGGTTTTGAGGGATGCGAAACGCACATCAAGCTGCAATGAACATTAACCGTTTCACTTGAGTGTTTGCATTATTCTGATTAATGATCGCAGTTCCTCGAACGCATCCTGAAAAAGGCGTGCGGAGCGAAACGAAGGCGTGCTGCCGTGATTTATTATCCGCCGCAGTATGACGATGGGCAGGTGATGTATCGACCCGACTCCGGTTTCCCACGAAACAATGCCCTCGAGCAACAACGTCAGCTAAATAATCCGGAAGTCGCTATAGATTGGACTGGAGTAAAATTTCACCTAGCCCAACACGTTATCATTCCATTATTCGCATGTTCTATTTTAATGAAAATGTATTCTATGAAAACGAGAGTTCCTCTCCTCATTCTCCTTGGCGTTATTACCATGAATGCATGGATAATGATCGGCATAGTTACCGGCATTAATTAAATCTGACGCATGATCAGTTCATCTCTTCACAATATAATCCAACGAATCCCGTTCTTATTAACCTGTTGAGATCTTTCGCTTTCCATTTCATTTATGCGGGTTATTAATTATTGCTCGTTCATAGAAAATCAGTAAACTTTTAATTGATAAAAGCCAGAAAACTTAAATGGATTAATATAAAGCCGTAAAAATGACTGATTAAATGTGTTTTTTCCTTTAGAAGTCCTGCACATAATCCCTTTTGGTGGCTAAATCTTGTAATTTCAATGATTGGCAACACCTGAAAGTTTCGAGCTTCCACGCACTAGAGTTTAGCCACATTTCAATTTAACACAGAAGTTTAATTCGTCTATCCCGTCTCTCTGCTAACTCCCTAGAAGACCGATTTGTTCCTACAGCGTGCATCAAGTAACCAGTAAATTTCAACTTCGTGAACTATAGAACCTCAGCTGAAATTCAAGTGTATTTAAGTAAACGTGATCAGATGGTTGGCCTAGGTGGTTTTATAAGTTTGCATTTATGAAATGGAATGCAAAAATTAAAAGTGTTACTGAGTTATCAAGCCATAAAACTATGGATAAGGGAGATGGGGTAAATTAAACGTCTGAATCGTAATTTATCGGAAAAAAATTATGGTACACTTCATCGCTGGAAGGAGAGACTAACTTGTTCAGATATAGATCTCTAAAAAATACAGGTATACCACGACATACGCGATATTTGCCTACCAAAGAATAATCGCGTAGCTCGAATATTTTTCCGATAGCAATAATGTTATAAACGGAGGTTGCTTACCCAAAATTTGAATATGAATATGGATAAAGTTTATGAAACAAACAGATATGACTAATTTTTCCTGCGTGACTTTTGATGCTCCTTTTTGTTACTCCTTTGATTTCAATGCTTTTAATTTTAACTCAAAAATACGGAATTCAATTAACCTCTATTGCCATTCATTTTAGCCTTTTACAAATCCTAATACTTTGTTTTACACAAATATTTTGATTATTTTTTTAGTCTTCAATAAAAAATTAAAAAAGAATACGTAAAAATTGCGTTAACACGAAATTCACTTAAGTCAAAATCGCATAAGTCGAGGGATACCTGTACATTAAAATTGCCATTTCGGAAACCACTGTTATTCTTTTCCGTTCATACCTAGAATGGTTTATGCACAGTAATTCTACTTATCACGACTCGGAGACTTTTAACAAACCTAGGCAGTAAACAAGAGAAAATATTTCATAAGCAAACTGAAATATATTACACACTTCTTTTACGATTCAGAGATTGCGCAGCTTCAAATACTAATGGAGGTTCATTGTGATGATAAGGTAATTTTGTGGATTTAAACGTGAAAGCAACTGAGACAATAGTGTTGAGCAATGAGACGCAATAAATTCACAAATGGCGCTTTAAATGATCCAGTTCAAACCGGAAATCCATAAGTCATGCCGATTTGCGAGTTTGGATTATTAATGCAATCAATTATTGATGCATTACTGTCTCGCAGATTAATTTTTTCAGAGGAGTTTTCAATAATTGATGAAAACATTACGGGCCAAAGTGTTAAATTTATAAATGCGCATATTCAATGTCATTTCCATAAAATGTTTTCTCGGTATTTAATTTATGCCTCCACGCACGCGTGTATGTGGTTAGAGCGAACGCTAAATCGAAATGTAGGATTTCATCAATTTCCAAAACAATCCCTTGATCCGCAGAAAGAACATAATCGTCAACCTGGACATAATCAAACTCTACTGTTAAAGTTTCTCACATATCGCATAACGCACTTCTCTTCTCCGTCAACATTATCTTGAGTCTATTTCTCAAACAAAATAAATAAAAATACATAAATACAAACACACCTGTATATGGTTTCATAAATCGTTGTTACACAACTAAAAGTAAGTCCTTTGTTTGGGCGCCTGGAATTGCATTGCTTTTTTCACAGGAATCGCCCGTACTTGTGGATTTTTAAAGGCCTTGGCCTAGGAGTACAGAAAGCCACAGGCGCTTCTACATCCATGTCTCTTTTTCTCTCGGTCTTCTTTAGATCTATGTGATGGCCTCGGCGGAGCTAGGCGGATGCGTCGGAGATGATGCGAGGATAGAGGAAGGAGGACGTGGGAAAAGGAAGGAATGAGGAGGCAGAGCAGGCGGGACAGGTGTACTGTGGCGTGTGGATAGCAAGAGAGAGAGAGGGAGAATGGAGGTGGAGGGCAGAGGCAAAGAGGGAATTCACGAGGCTTGTTTAACGAGGGAGCGGTACGGCGGGGAGGGAGTGGGCGAATTCAAAAGGACCGGCTGGGGCGATGGGGGTCGCGAGACACGTAGGAGCGGAAGCCGGGGGCCATTGTGGTTTGATGTGCTAGAGCTGATGCTGAAGGGACTTTTTTCCTTCTTTTCAGGACCATTGCGGAAAAAGCATTGAATGGGGACACAGCAGCGTTGTTGAAGCTGAAACCAGGGTTAATATGTGTGTGTGTGCGGTATAGGGAGGGAGAGAGAGATAGAGAGAGAGAGAAATCCAACGAGACCCTCCTTTTTGGGGTACATTCTACCCCAAAGTGTTCTTGCAACGACTGCCGACGAACCGAAAGGTACTCATTTCGTCGTTTTCGATCTTTACTGCCGCTTGTTCGCATTTTCTGCTAATATTTTGAGCGAGTTTTCTCTTTTCCTTTCCGTCGTATCCTCTCTCTCCGAGAATTCCCCCCTCTCTCTCCGAGAATTCCTCCTTCTCTCTCCTCAATTCCTCATTTTACTTTTAATAATCGCCCCTTCTGCCTCCAGCTTCTTTTTCCGCCCTTTTTATTTCTCTTTTCTCCATCCTTCACATAAAAATACCATTTTTCTTCGCCTTTTCTTAAATTTTTCTTTATTTCTACCTTTATTATTATTCGCTCAGTTGATGTAATTATCATTGCGGTTTCATTCTTTCACAATTCACTCTACTATCGAGTGCATTTTCTCCGATGGCTATCTCTCTCTTTCTCTGTCACTATCACTTCCATCGCCTTTTCATTCCCTCCTATTCTCTCTCTCTTTCTTCCCCTCCTCTCTCTCCTCCTCCCTGCTGCACTCGGCTCTCGAGTGCTTGTGCGCGTTGTGGCCCCGATGAGTGCTCTCTCCGACCCGTACCGCAGTATAAACCAGGAGAAAAAGGGTTGATTGAGTGCAAGAGGGAAAATAAAAGCGGTCAGGCTTTTTCAGCCTTTAGTGCCCCCGGAAAATTCTGGCTCGCGTTTGCACGCACGGCGTAAGGGAAATTCTATTGGTCTAGCTCGCCTAGGATAGAGCATATCGGAAGCGCGTTTTGTCTTTCTGGTTAAAGAGGAGTGCAGCGGCAAACCGAAACCAATACGAGGCTTTGATATCTCGATCTGGCTCGCGGGAAGGTTGAGCGGCAACTTCCACGTCGATGCCTTGAGCGCGAGTAATGAATCCACGCGATTTCCTCCGCCCAATAAATCAAAATAAATGCAGTGGACGGGCGAATTTAATTTGTTAAAGTTCGTTCGACCGTCGAACCCGCAGCAATTGTCTATGTACATATGATCTGTTCTGTGAAAGTGGCATTCTCCTTCGTTCGCTGGAGAAAATAAGAATTCTTTCGTCGTGGAATCTGGAGCGGGTAATGGAGTGCCTCGAGTGTTGACATTCCGAGGTTCTGCAAATCCCGGCGTCGGCGGATTTTTCAGACTCGGTCTCGCCTTCTCTTCCTCCCCTTCCTCTCGCGCTGTCCCCTTTCGTGCCGCGACCAGGATGCACGAGCGCAAACGCCGAATCCCTCGTAAGGACCTTAAACAGCGAAACTCACGAGCGCATTACGTCAAAAGTAGTTTTGTGCGTCCATGAGTCATCCCTCCTACCGCCATCTGGCTCTCGGAAGAGAGTGGCGAGCTAGGGCTTATAATGGCGTTCTCTTTTGATCCCAGCAAATGGAGGTTTAGAGTGTCGCTAACAAACCCATCCCGCACAAGAAGAATGGGATGCGCTCCATGAAGACTCATCTCTTGAGAGCGCGCTAGGAATTGCACATGGATGTACGCCGTTTGTGGCGGTGCAGTTGTTGGAAACCATCGGGGCTGCCTAGGTGGAGATTTTTTTAATATGAGATTTAGAATAATATGGCATTTGAATCCTTTGTAGTGAGTAAATGAAGGTACTAGCAGTAATTTAACAATTGGATACGATTTCATAAAATGCAGCATTGCAAATATTTAAAAATTTGTTATTTTGTTAACAGCTTCCGAGATGAAATTGGTAGTAGTCAGAAATAAGTTTTTAGGTAAGGCCATGTTGAAATATATTTATCTATGGTTGAGTAAAATAATATGTATGTGTGCTGACATCACTATAATAACTCGATGTTTCTAATTGAAATTTACAGTCAAACCCCGATTTAACGCTCCCCTATATAATTTCACCCTCACATACCGACCATGAATCTTTGTGAACAAAACTTTCATCTTATGAATACATAGAACTAGCATATACCTCGATTTACCGCCGCCACCGCTTTAGTGCAAATGTCAATGATTGACAAGCGGTGGCGCTAAATCGGGGTCTGGCTGTGTTGTTATATCTTACTCTGCAACCTTTTAAAAACTACTCTTGCAAATTTATATAATGCATATAAGGCGCTACCACATTTAAAGCATATAATCGGTTAGATATGTTGATAAATATATTTTTCCGGGCTTTTAAAAAAAGTGGAAATACTGTAAATAGTCATAAATTACATAGAAATTTTGGATATTAATAAAATGAAAATGATAGCAATTGCATGAAAAGGTCGGAACTGAAAAAAATAACCGTTCTTAAAATAAATTATCAAAGGATACACTAAGATGTAAATTATTGCAGCTTACTTTAGATCTCTGGAAGGACTAACACGATAAATTTAAATTATATAATGTTCGTTGTAACCTTTAGATTGCTTGGTAATGATATATAAAATATTTTTCAACTTATCCGTTAAATTTTGATAGAATTTTGAAATTACTTGAGTCGGAAGCGATTATATTGAAAATCGATAGATTGGTTTCCGTCATATTGGATAAATGGCGTTTCGGATAAGGGGTTCACTCAGTAACGCGGATTTGCGAATTTCGCGTGAGTGGAGCGGACTCGGAATATGGCGTCTACGCGTAGGACCCTGGCGCGATAACTTCGACCGAAGGCATCTCTTCGTTCGACGAAATGGGATCGCGACTAAACGCTCGGACAAGTCACACGCACGGGCGGCCTTCGGCGGAGAGTTATCTCTCCGCAAACGGAAACGCTTCGCTGCGGCCTTATCTTTGGTTCAGCGATAAAAAAATTGCAAGTGCGTCACTGGCATAAATAAATTTTTCGTTGACCAGACCGAGGATTGTGCATCCAGGCTCTTAACCAAATAAACGAAACATCTGGAACCCAATTGATAATTTTGATAGCTCAAATGACCATAAAAATGTTCCGAAAATCCCATTGCGCATTTCTGCTGAAAAAAGCATTCTTTCGGGGTGCTCCACCGATTGTAAATTATTTTTCTTCGTCTCAAATGTTTCCAATGCTTTTGTAGTCATCCAAATTATAAATTCCATTTTTATGACATTTTTGTTGATAGTTCATACTTTTAAATGAAACTAACATTAAAGTGGTAATATTAATTTGTTAATTTTGACCTTTTCCAAGCTAAAATCACACTCTCGATAAATCGATTATCTTTTTTCTTTCCCTTTATTTCCATATCAAGGTTCTGCGACTATGTTATTCTTCGAAGCGCCCACGATCGTCCAGCTAAATCTTGAATTCCACTAAATTTATATTCCAGTCCCGAGTTCTACTTTCCATAGACCTCCCGCCCAGCTACTCTTTCAATTTGTGCTACTAATCACCCCGATTGATACCCACTCATCTCTCTCGGAAATACTCCAAACAACCTCGTCGCTTCCGCTTTCATCTGCCCGGCTTATGAGCAAAGCCCACGCAGAAAATGTGGACTGGAATGTTGGACTGTTGATGTTTACTATTCGCTACTCGATTTTAAAATTTGTGACTCACTCGAGCAAAAAATATATCGAATGCTGAGATTTCAATTACATAGCTGACTCGTTTTTACGAGTATCAAGATATCAAAATAGAGTACATATAGAAAAAATCGACTTTAAAAAGTTGGGAAAATAAATTGCGCATTTTGATTGAAACAGTCGTCTTTGATTGTGTTTCTGCAATTGTACATTCATATTTTATTCTTCCAACCGTGGGCGTATTAATGAATGACGTAGTCGTAGGCATCCGATATAGAAAGATATGAAAAGAGGGAGAGGACGATCAATACATCAAGCAACTTAGTTGGTTTGGAACAGGCTGGTATTTAAAATAAAATGTCCCGTTTATGTTAATTATATTTTGAAAAGGTAAATTATTTTTTTTAAACGGTTCTTTTTAAAATTAACTTTTAAATATCCTGCTACACCCAACGACAAAGACAAATCGTAAAAAATAATATAGGAATTGCCTGAAAGTTAACATCAAAGGAAAAAATGTTTGAAAAATCGCTTCTATTTTAGATCCCAGACGAATCTTTATACTCCGTAAGGCAGTGGTTCTCAAACTTTTTGTGCCACGGCTCACTTTCAAAGATAAAGAGGATTTTGCGGCACCACAGTCTTGTGCTTTATGTATTTTTAGAGACGGATATTACAAACTTTGGACACATCCATTTGTTGATGCCAAAATATAATCAATTTATTAGAAGAAAAATTATTGCCCTAATTACTCACCAACACATGCAAATTGTTGATTTATTTACTCGCGGCACCTATTTAATATCTACTGCGGCGCACCAATGTGGCACACGTCTTGAGAACCATGGCCGTGAGGAATAAAAAGAATTTCGTTCATGTTAGATTAAATTTATAATTTAAAATTGATTTTAATCATGTTTCTTACTCGAGACTCAGACGTTGGTACCCCTGAAGAAATATATACAATTTTTTTCGAAAAGAGAGGAAGAATTTATATCAAATTAGCTTGAAATTTGTTTTTTTTTTAAACAAAACGCATTTTTCGTGTCCTTTGACAATGATGATATTCTTTCTCATAACAACTTTTTGCAATTTTTCCATTAACTAAATTATATCATTACTGTTTTGTATATTTCAATAATATCGCTAATAAAAGCAATAATTATTCTTTTATGGAGTTGTAACTCATATATTTTCGATGAAGTAAAATGTTTTATATAAATACTGGTATAAAAGCCCGTCAATATGACGGTAATGAATATATTATTTATGGAGAACTTAGAAGTGAATAATAACAACTGTAATTATTATACGTTCTTTGCACGGAGTGAACGCATATGGCGGAGCCCGTTTCCGTCCGTCCGTCTGTCCGTTCTTTCGTCCGCATGTTAAACCTCGGAAACGAAATCGCTAGACATATTTTGATGAAATTTGGTATTGGGAAGTTTTGCTAAAATTGGTCAAACGATTCCAATTTTGGTTAAAATCGGACAACAATTACGACCACATTACTTACATGAAGGCCTACAATGCTCCTTTGTTCCAACTCGATAACCGCTGAACCTATTTTGATGATATTTGGTATTGGGGAGTTTTGTTAAAATTGGTGGACCTATTCCAAGTTTGGTTAAAATCTGTCAACAATTACGACCACTTTACATGAAGACCTACATGTAGTTTACAATGTTAGTGTTTCAACTCGGGAACCGCTTGACGTATTTTGATGAAATTTGGTATTGAGGAGTTATGCTAAACTTAATTGATCGATTTTAATTTTGGTTAAAATCGGACAACAATTACGACCACTTTACATGACCTATATGTAGTTTACAATGTTCCTTTGTTTCAACTCGGGAAACGCTTGATGTATTTTGATGAAATTTGGTATTGAGGAGTTATGCTAAACTTAATTGATCAATTTCAATTTTGTTTAAAATCGGACAACAATGACGAGCACTTTACATGAAGACCTACATGCAGTTTAGAATGTACCTTTGATTCAACTCGGGAACCGCTTGAGGTATTGTGATGAAATGTGGTATGACAAAGAACGCATTTGGAAACTGTGTACTCCGACATGAAGTACACCTTTCCAATCTTGTTGATTAAGTGCCGGTATAAAATTTGCCAAAATAGAGATTCAGGAGAATTTCTTTCTCAATCTTGTTTTCTCAAATGAAGAGCCGCTTGTGAAAAATGAAGTAATAATTATACATAAATAATAATGTTCCCTCCCTCCCTCTGGCCGACCCTCTCTCCCTTTCTCTCTCTTTCCTTCCCTCTCTCTCCATCCCTCTCTCTGCTTCTCTTTTCTCCCACCTCTACTCTTTCTCATTCCCTCCTGTCTCAGCTTTCCCTCTTTTTATCCGTCTCCTTCTTTATCTCTTTCCTCCCACCATTTTCTAATTCTATACCTCCTTTACTCTCTACGTACCTTCCATTCTATATCCCTTCCTTTCTATCTCCTTCTCCACATCCTCCTATCTCTTACTCTACATCTATATAGTCGTTTAGATAAGCAAAAGAATCCAAATTAAACACCAGTCCCATTAGGATTACGTATTTTCGCAACAAATCCTACGATAATTTAAGGCAATCTATGCAGTCGCATATATTACACGTATGTAGATTGAGACAACAATTGATCCTCGAAGTTTATCAATGACGTGGTCGACAAAGCAACATCCCGTTTAAAATCCGATATTTTCGCAAAATATGAGATTTAAATGTTTAATATAAGAGATTTCAAGCGGTAGACGAAAAAAGATGAATAGAATAATAAACGTCATTATTTTTTTAAAATATGGTTTAAATTTGAAGATCGTACGTCAGTTCGTTCTAATTTGAATTCCCAAAAGAATAAAAGTCTGCACTTTAAAAAGTCGCATTTTACGTGTTATCTTACGGGAAATGGAAATCGCCCCCCCCCCTGTATTCGAATCCGGGTCTTTTTTCGTATTTTTTATCATTTATTTTTTATATCTGAATCAAACATTCTTACGATATTTTAATCTTCCACCGAATTGGGAAGTTTGTTAAAATGCGTTAAAATATGCCATTTATTACGTCAGCGTTTTACACAAACAAACATATCTAGGCTTTTATTATAGTAATTGGCGCAAATTTTGCTTTCGGAAGACAATTAGTCCATCTTAATATAGTCAATTGTAATTATATTCAAAATACAAATAGTTTATCTTGTTATTATGTAACGTGAAACATATTAAGAGGAAATGTTTCTTGCTCGAATGAGTTCATTTTTCAGATTTGAGAGCTGTTCTTATCTAATAGCATGATTTTTAATAGTTAAAATCCGTCATATGTTACGGTAAATTACACAAGAGAATCTCTATGTAGTTATAATATTGTTTCAACTGTTTAGTTGAAATAATTCTTAGTAGTTTGAAAATTGATTTAATCTGCTTCTTGAATTTTATTTATTTTATCAAACAAAAGTAAATTTTTTTACGTTTTTATTATCATGAATTTGAAACAATTGGAGAGATTTTGATTTATTCAACAATTTTATGAAGCACTAGTTAAAAGTAGTGATCAAAAGTAATTAATTGTATTGTTCCGTAATTTTTAACGGAAAATTATTCCAGTTATAGATACATTTCTGAAAATAAATCGTTCTAATGCCTATAAAGTGAAAAAGTGACATGAAAATAGATACATTATATAAGGACCTGCTATCAAATATGTTTAGATTACATCAAGTTGTTTTAGGTTGTGTGCTGTTTCCATCAGGTAATAAGTCTCGCATTAACATAAAAACGCATTATAATTAGCATAAATAAGGAACCCTACACTATGCATTACAAATAACATAACTAGTAGAAATGTTCGTGTATATTAATTAAATGGACTATTAATAATATTGCCTATTATTATATAATATTGAGTGCTAATAATAATATTGAGCCTTGGAATAACTAGAAATTAATTAAAAAAATTTCAAGGATAACGATTAAAATATCGAATCCCTTCTCCGATGAAAACAAATTTATTCATTAAAAACATATGCACAAAATCTATGCAACCTTCTTATGTGCGCTTTTGGATGCCGAAACTTTCCACTCGAGAAAGTTTCTCGAAGTTGTTATTTGCACATTCACTTCCATCCATGTTTACATTTATTAATCTCATCCGCTGAATCCATTCCCTCTCCTTCCGATCTCTCTCTCTTTTTATCCCATTCCCCATCCCACTCCCTCCTTTCCATCAAGTTTTAATCCATTCCGCCCGTTTCCCCTCCATCCTCTCCCACCCCATTCTACTTCCCTTCGCTGGATTACATCCCTCCCTTCCCTCCTATCTCCCTCCTCCCCCCTCCAACTCCCTTTAAACTCCAAGGATATCCTGCATTCATTCTCCCCCCGCCCATCCTCTCTCCACATCCTCCCCAACCATCCCCTCTTTTCCCATTTTCCCCGTTTGTTTAATTTCCTCGAGGCGCGAGTAGCAAATCGTGCGAGGCCTCTGCAAGATTCCTTCAAGGCCCTGAGAAATCTCTTTAGGGTCCTTCCACCCCTTATCTCCGCTCTCCTTTATCCCTTTCCCTCTCTCTCTGTCCCCCTCTCTCCCTTTCCCTCTCTCTCTCTGTCCCCCTCTCTCCCTTCCTCCGGAACGGAGGTCAAAGTAACTTTCGCGATTAGTTTCTCGGAATTATTTCCTCTCTTTTATCCCTTTCATCTCCTCGAAATCTTCCCCCTCCCATTCCCCTTACCTTCCTTTACCACGTCTCCATTCCACTCTTATCCTCTCAATTTTCCTCCGCATCTTTTATCTTTGTTTTCTCTCCCTTTCCTTAGGATTATGCAAGCTATTCTCCATACTTCCTCGCCTTTATTGCAACCGGGATGGAATGTCAAGCGATTCGCGCTTTCCTTCCTCCTTTTTCTTTGCCAGTTCTCCTTCCACCCTTTATTTCGCAGTCCCTCCCTTTGTTCACCCCATATCCTTTTCCTATTCATCGCTCCTGTGCTCTCTTTCTCTACTGATAGGGTCCTCTCTTTCTCCTATCCCTTCAATGCGCAACCCCGCCGCAAAATTCCCGTGGCCCAGGTGTTGTATCCAGGCCTCACCGCACCGCTCCCGGAGTTTATATCTCTCGCAGGCCGTCAATCTTGCAGTGAATTTCCCTCGCTTCGCATCCTATCCCAACTTCGCGGGCCTCCTCCTCCCAATAGGATGTGTCCTCCCCCTGCAGCCTCCTCCGCGGGACGGCTTCATTATAGGTCTCGAAACACGCGATTCTGCTCCATCCTCCCGTCACTCCCTTTCTCTCTCTTCCCATCTCTGCAATCACCGACTCTCTCTCTCCTCTATGCTTTCGCTCTCTCCTCTTCCACATCCGTTTACCTTTCTATCTCTATCCTATCCGTCCGCCTTTAGTATCACGGTGACAAACCAAAAAAACTCCAATTTTTTTGAACGACGTGCGACTTCCGGAGGAAAAAAGCAATAGTTACCTGTCTGGTTATATTGGAATTCTGTTCCAGAAGTCTTTTTCAGAGATAGAGGGAGAATTTATTTAAGGCAAAAGAAATTTTTGGGCTTTCATAAAAAAGAAGATAACCTTCGCCGTGACATATTTTCTGATTGAACGCTCGAAAAACTTAATCATTTGCGTGTTTTATTTTTCTCTCGGCACGCAAATACGGAACGTGAGGGGAGAAAAATTTAACAAGGAAATGATTGTGATTGGTAACCAGTTCGTTATCTTTGGATCAGCAAATGTGCTTCGACATCAATAAGCAGTTAACCAATCAAAAAGGAAGGTTTTGCGAATAAAAATAACACCCGTTTGTTTGCATTTTTTATTACGGGAATCTCATTTGAGTAAACATGTTTTGGATTTTAAGGCCATCTCCTCGAATGCTTTGAAAATCTTACATTTTGTCTCAAACACTTTCATAATTTGATTTTTCGAATATGATTAACCCATTCTTTCCCATCGCTTGTTATAACGAACACATAAAACACCACCATAATAACATTTTTCATCGCCCTTCTAGTGGGAATTTCCATACCATATATGGTTTGTAGCCATTACCGGTGTGTCTAAAAATAGCTTAGCTTACTTTTTTTACAGAGGCATGTCTCAGTGCATCAGTAATGCACGGTTTCTTATGTGATGTCCCAGTGTGATTGACTTGTGATTGATTAATATTTCCTAAAACACATCGAAAAACAGATGAGAAGTGGATATTATATACATAAAATAGTTACACAAATCATTTTATGGTGTATTTTTAACTTTACTTAAGTTTATTTTTTAATTATCATGCCAAACATCTTCATGTGTTATAGCGTACGGTGGGAAAATAGTACCAATTTTCATATTATGTGCAGGATTGTCGTTACTGAGGAGTTTTTGCTGCAAAATCTATATTTAGTAAGGGAAATAATGACTAAAAGGTAATTTAAACTTTAATATTTCTAATAAATTGAATCGTTATAGACTTAACTTAGTGGAAGTGTGTTATATTGAAGAAGAACACATTGTAACGTTCCAAGTTTTATGACGTTGTAATACGTCGAAGCACGGGTCGGTGAGATTATAAAAGTCTGTTAGGTTACAGTGTGTTCTTCTTTTAATTTAATATTTTCGGTAATATATACATCTGACCATTATTTAATACAATTTTTACATATATAGAGCCAGACTACTTATTCTATGTATTGGTTCACGTATTTAGGGCAAAAAATTTGAACACTGAGGATATTTTGTTCTAACTCAATTTTATTAGAGAAGAAGATGAACAAAGTCCGGTGATTGGAAGGTCTAATGCAGTCGAATTTGTGCTAATTCCATCTAATGATGGCATGGAATCTGACTGTGATGATGCACTGGAAAAATCTGAGTCTCTTCTTACGTCCGTCACCTAGGCAAAGAGGCATTGACGGAGCTTGCAGAAGTGCGTCTTGCTACAAACCAGGGTGAGAAGGAGGTAATTGTTTCTCCGAGAAGCCGGAAATAATGTGAATGAAAACATGTATTACACTGATAAGTCTGAATCATGTAGCCATTGCCAGAGTACAGCACTTGGATCTGAAATGTCAAAGGATTCTGAATCTATGGCATCATCTTCCAGTGACACACATGTGCATTGCAAATATTTCGAGTGATGAACCAACCAGTCCTGCTAATATTCACGAGGTCAGTGAAAATGCCCAAAAGAAATTGATAAAACGTGCAACTACAACGCAATGTTACATGCCCCACATGACCCACATTATTACGACCAAAAGCAGATTTGGTGGTAAAATCGCCATTGGACCTATTAACGAAATTTGGGACCACCAATTTATAGAAGAAAGGGAGGATAGCGATACACAGTGAAACAATACAATAGTAAATAAACAAAAACTCCTTCACCGTAAACAGGAATAGAATACATTCACGCTGCAGGTTGGTGGAAAACAACGTCGCATGACCTAAGTCAAAAGGAGACACATGCACACGCAGAAACATACAATTCTTCAAAAGGCGCTCACACAGTAAACTCTAACCAAAGATTTAAACTAGTAAATTCGACATTCCATGATGTAACTATCGTAATCACCAAAATCATGTTTAAAATAATACTGTGCATTTTATTCCAGTGACAACATTTTTCAAGGCAAAACATTACTTTTCTTAGTGAGTGGTTGCACTGTCCCATCATATTTATAAAGTACAAATTATCCAATTTCTGAAAAAAGACTGCATTAGTTTACTGTAATTGCAATAAAAATGTATTTTGTATCATTATATTACTTTTTATTGTGTAAAAATAAAAAATAAACATTTTATTCTAGAAAATGCGTATATATTTTACTATTATCTCATTGTCTGTTTTAACGTGCACCCTTACACAAAAAAATTATGCATCGTAGAATTTTTTTTGCAATTTTTCCTAAATCTAGGTCACGTCTAGGTTAAAAATTGTGAATTTCATCAGAATTGGTATAAAAAATTAAGCCGGGAAAAATGGGATAAGAGACAATTACATCTTTGAAGTAACAAATTTATGGTAGATTTCGCCCTCTCTCTGTTTATCGAGTCGAAATTTTCAAACTCCATCCTTTTCTGGGTTGGTTACACATGTATTGGTTCAAATCTAAGGAATTCCTGTTTTTATTTGGATTAGCATTTCTAGACATCCGTCCTACATTTTTATCCAAATATAGTGTATTCCAACAAAGTATAATCGTATTTCGTCAAATATACATCCTATTTCAAAATATTTTCTCGGTCAAAAAATAACATAAATTATGAATTTATTGTTGGAAATAATTCATCAGTTATTTTGGTATCCGTAAAAATGATCAAAGTTTATATTTTTCGCCTGGATAAGTAGTAAATTAGTTGACAATGACTTTGAGATAATAAAGAGTTCTTGTCAATTTTAATTAATTTTTTTTCTTGACCAAAGAACGGAATACTCGATACAATCAGAGATTATTTCTGCAAGTTAATAAATCTATAGCGGAACAATAAATAAATTGCTTAAGAAGTTCATGTTTTTTCGTAATATCGCAGGTAATAGTAGATCCTGTTAATTGAAATTCATCTTTTGCCAAGAGATCATTTCACCACACCCTCAAAGATGAAGAATTATAGCTTTCCTGCAGTTATTGGAGGAAATAACAAAGGAAAAATTAAGAGGAGACGCTATTTTAATTAGTTTAAAGGTAGGTATGTGGCAGGGCTGAATGTTTAAAGTCGATATTTACACTAATCGCTGATTTTATCATAAGCTTAAAGTTAACTCCACATTTATGCAGAGAATGATCAATGCCGTTTTTTAGCAAGGATATCTGAAAAAAAATTTGCCATTAATATACTTCACAGCAGTCCCGCATCTGATCAATAAAGATGAAAAATCCTTTCATAAATAGCGCTCGTAAAAGTACAAAGGAATGCCGCCTGCTTTTGCAGAAAATTTTTAATATATTCGCTCCCCATCGAGGTGTAGCATTGGTATAGCTGCTCTCGGAACGTTCCTTCCTCGCGCACGAGTTGCTAAGGATGAGCAATTATTCATCCACGTTCTGCACGCGGGCATGTTTCTAATTTTTCGGAGAGATGATTCCTCGGCAATTATCCCTTCTCCTCTTCCGACACTTCTTTTGAGAAATCCATCTTCGCTCTCAGATCCCTTTCATCCTCCGTGGACCTCTCCCTCTCTCATCCTCTCCCTAAAGAAAAACTCAATATCGCGTTCATGATATTCGCGTTTATTCTGGAGATGAGGAAGTTACATCTACCCTACCGCCCCAAAACCCAACCCCTTTACTCCTTCCGACGCCTTTGAGACGCCGTAATCACTTATGGAAGCCCGGGCCCGTAATTAGTCCGTCTTCCTCCCTCTCTCGCACTCTCCCTTCTCTCACTCTCTCTTCCTTTCGCCCCTTTGCCCTTTCCATCTCACTTTCCATCCCCTCCTCCCCACCCTCTCGAGGACTTTCTTCCTTCACACTTCCTCTTCGACGCCCCCTTGAACTCGCACATTTTCTTCTCTCCCGTTTCACACCCATTCACTTCGATTAGCGTCCCGTTTCCCCCCCCCATACATTTCTACTCCAACTTCAACGCCATATCCACTTTTACCGACTGCTCCAATCCTTCTTTTTCTCTCTTCTTACCCCTTCTCTTTTTCTCTCTCTCGTTCCGCCAAACGCCGTCCCACTTCGTCACTCTCTCGACCTCGGCCTTGAGAACCCATCTCGCCCTCTTTCCCTCCCACTTCCCCTCCCACTTCCCCTCCCACTTCCCCTCCCACTTCCCCTCCCACTTCCCCTCCTATCTTCCCTCCCTCTTCCCCTACCTCTTCCACTCTCTCTCTCTCCCATAGTTTTCACTTTCGCCACGTTGGCACGAACTAAATCTCGCTCGATCTCCTCTCCCCACATTAGACGTCATATCCTTTTTATCTGTCTCCTTCATAACTTTTACCAGGATCCTCTCCTTTTTTTCCTTTCCTTGCGCAACTGTTTCACCTCGTTATCATTATTCATCTCGGTTTCTTTGGAACATAACATCACTCATTCAATTTTTCCTTCTTGATTTATCTAAACAATTTTTCTCAATACTAAAGCATGACTTTTTACCTCTGAATGTTATCAACATCGCTTGTAAATATAGTCATATGCGGGGGATGTCTTTCGGTCCCCAATGTATCGTCTGAAATTCATCCTCGTTGCAAACAAAAGGTGAAAATGGAAGAATCGATTTATTTATTGATTACCGCGCGGTGTTTTCTTGGGAATTCTTTGTGTGAAAATATGGGAGAAAGAGTATTTGGATTGGAGGCTCCCAGAGGACGCTTAGCTAGCAACCACGGAGAGAGTAAGTGCCATTTTTTCACTGATGAAGAATGAAGGTTATAACTGTCGATGTTTTCCTATTGATAAATGTAGCGATGATTTCAAATAAACACCTTGGACAATTTATTGATAAATCGTCAACGTAAAAAATGTAAATCTAAAGTGCAGATAAAATTGAAAAGGTGTGCGATAATTGGGTGCAACTTTTCTCGCATCGGCTTCATTGAATACCAAGTTTTAATCTTCTCACTTATTGCATTTGAAGCTGAAAAATCGGCTGATTACATTTTCATCTTTATAAATTGCATCAAGGTAATAGTTAATGATAAAATTATTTGAGTCTACAATTGCGGAATTGTGACTATACATATCCATAGACGGAGTAGAAAATGTGACGTGCCCTCATATCGTAATTCCTTCCATAATTATGACTATTTTGGAAATCTTCACCAGAGATTCAATTCTATTTTCGGTGAATTAATAGGTAAAATGAAAGTCGATACAATGATTCTCAGTAGTTTGATGGTGAAAGAAAAAATCGCCTGATTTCGTAATCAAGACTCCCACATTTTACGATACAAACCGCAGTTAAATTATATACCATAAAATTGATATAAATCTCATTAGAAATAGCGAAGCCGTCCTATTCTTAGCGATCCTTAATTTGTGAAATGCATTTTTCTCCGATTTGAATTCCAGTTTCTATTTCTTCTTTTTTCGAACGAGATGATCAGTTTCGCATCCATCTCAATGTCACGTCCGCTTAGTGCAGAGGGAATATAGAGAGTGCGAGGGTGGGCGGTGGATTCCGGGAGGCGAAGTGGGAGATGGTGTGGTGGTGTGGTGGTGGGGGATACAAGAACAGGTTCATTAAGCAGAAAAATTGAACGAATAATCTTGGAAACGTTTCGCGACGAATACAAATTTTCTACGGATCCGAAAATTTAATTTTCCGCCGATAGTTTTTAATTTCCCTCCAATTTTGACGCGAAATTTAATCGCGGACGTTACGTTGCGGTTATTTCCCACATCACTTGTTTGAACGGGCAAGGCGGTGATTCGTTATCCCCGTTTCCGACCTTTAAATTTTCTCTCTCACTCTCTTCCTCTCTCTCTCTCTCTCTCTTTCGTATCCAGAGACTTATTACGGACCAGCTCGCTCACTTGTTTTAGGATTCCATCCGAAGAACTAAATCCCACATCCCTCTCGGACCCATTTCCGCCTCTTCCACCTCCCACGCTCCTATCCAGCCTCATCCCTATCCGCCTCTTTCGTCCTTCTTCCTTAAGCCTAGAGCTGTTCTTCGATAGGTCCTCCTCCTTAATTTACCTTTTTCATCCGCTCCACGCCTTTCCCTTCCCACTCTCCAATTCTCCCACATGCTCCACCGTCTCTTACACACCCACACACACCGGCTCCCATCATTTCGCGCCTTTTGTAAGCCCGATGGAACGTCCCTGTAGATCGAATCTTTCCCGACCGAAGAGACATCGACGACGCCTCCACTGAAAACATTATACAGCATAGCGGTTTTGTCCTTCGGAGGGAAGGGAGGCGGATTGAGAGAGAGAGAGAGAGAGAGAGAGAGAGAGAGAGAGAGAGAGAGAGTAGGACGAAGGAGAGTTATAGGAGGATTGGGTGAGCCGATCGGGGAGAACGGGCGGATTTAGGGAGGAGGTGCGGAAGACTTTGTGTCACGTTCAGGCTAGCAGAGGGGGAGGTTAATGGGGGAAAGGGGTGAAAGGGAGGTTGTGCGGGTGACTGGGGGAAGGGGAGGTGGATATGGGGAATGAGGGCGGGCAGAGTTCGAGTAGGGGATTTTCGAGCGAGAATGGGATACGCGACAGTAGAAAAAACTGCCTTGAATTGGGATTCCGCAGGGCCAAGTTGGGGAAGTGGAGTTAAAAGTAAGGGGGGAGGGGGATGAGGGCGGAGGAGGAGCAGTGGAGTGAGGGCGAAGGAGGATGGGAGTGAGGGTGGAAGGGAGTGAGTGAGGAGGAGGGTGAGGGAGGAGGAGGGAGAGAGAGAGTGGAGGAGGGAAGTGAGAGTGGAGGAGGGAAGTGAGAGTGGAGGAGGGGTGAGAGAGTGGAGGAGGGGAGTGAGAGTGGAGTAGGGGAGGAGGGGAGTGAGAGAGGGGGAGGAGGCGAGTGAGGGAGGAGGAGGGGGAGTGAGGGAGGAGTAGGAGAATGGGGGAGGAGGAGGTGAATATAGGGAGCGTTGAGGAGGAGGGGATATGGGAGAGGGTGAGAGGAGCAGAGGGAGAGAGAGAAGGAGAGGCGAAATGAAAACTGCTGATGTGGAAATGTTCCGACGGGCGTATAGTAATGGAGTGTGGGTGGTGGGGATAAGGAAGGAGAGGATGGGAAGGGAGGAAAGAGGGCGTTCAAATCGCATCGGATAATGGAGGGAGAGAGGAGGTGCGGGAAAGGAAGGGATGAGTATTCTGAGAATTAAAGAGCAGGGTGCGGAGGGATAAATATGGCCGTGTGGGCAAGGAGGAAAGGTTTTCGGAGAGAAGAGCAGAGAAAAACGAAGAGTTTTGGAGATATTCCCCAGACGACGGGGCTTAGAAAAAGGGTGGCTATGTGGGAGGATAAAGAAGAGGCGAAGTCGGCGGAAAGGCCTTTGTTAAAAGTAGTGGCGCCCAAATACGGGGTGAGAAAATATAGAATGGCGTGCGTAATGTCGGTGGAGGGTAGGGAAATAGTGCGAAAAACGGGGCCGGGAGTGAGAGAGGGTGAGGAGAGGGTGAGAAAGATAGAGAGGGGAGGTGAGAGAGAGAGGGAGTGAGAGGGAGGGGCGGTGAAATAAGAGAGGCGAAATTAAAGGGAGAGGTAGGAAATGAAAGCGTTCAGAGTGTAGATGGCGCTATGCAAGATGGTTGCCGGTAGCTTAGGGAGACGCGGCGAATGGCGTGATTGGGTGATGTGGGGGAATGCTGAATGAGCGGTGGGTGGGCGGATGCACGGCCCGCATAGATCATGCGGAAGACTGAAGTGAGTTTAGTATAGGACAGAAGCGAAGTTAGTGAGAGGGAGAAGGTGGTAGAATAGGAGAAGAAATCGCGCATGTGGTTCGGAAAGGAGAGGAGGAAATTGAATTGTGCGTTCTCTCTCTCTAATGCTCTCGTCTTTTTCATTTTGCGATACTCATTGTAACAGATAGGAAGAGGGAGGGAGAGAGAGGTGGTACACCATGAGACTTATGTACGTCGCCCGGAATTGAGAGCATTTTTGTTATGTATACCATCATCTCAGGGCATGCATCCGTGTATTTCATCCAACGGAATCTTGTTTGAATTCGATCTGCGTTGAATTCGAGTTCGTTTAAAAGGTTAAAAAAATTTCACCCCCACTCTTTCTTCTTTCGAGGGTCTTTATTTAATTGGAAATGAAATTATAATGTTTAGGTGGACATATCGATAAGAGAGTTATATTTAGCATGAACTTTTAAGGCTGCTATGTAAATATTGATGAAAATATTATTTAATAAATATTTTATAGTTAATCATTTCATTATGATGAATGAAATTTATCTTTCTATTGACAAATGAGTATCACTTTTAACATTTAATGTATTCGGAATCAAACAGGTCCTTATAAAAATACATATTTTCTTTACTAATTATAGAAAGGTTGAGTATTGCTCCACAGAATCATTGTATAAATTAGGGACAGGACTATAAGTAAATGTAGCATTTAAAATTTCATTTATTTTGATGGTGGCTCGAGAGCCTTAATTGAGTGATATGATGGCCTCTTACAAGCCGCAGTTTAATGTAAGCAAAAATTAACAATCCGTATTTGGTGATATGACTTATGTTTCATTTTGTCATGTATTTAATGGAATGCTTCAAGTATAAGTCTCTGAATTTGATGCCACCGTACAGCTAAATTATATAGAAGTTAATATTTTCTAAAAAGCCACTAATCCTGCGATGAAATGAATATTACAGAAAATGTTCCTTTTGTTTTGTTCTATAACTTATGAAAAGAAATTATTTTATAGATGAACAATTTACGCATTAAATAAAACATTTTTCGTTGTGTTTTCAGTCAGTTTTTGGATGACCAACTTTTTATTTTGTTGTAAATCCTAAACGTCAAATTTCTTCGAATTGCATATAGCTGTAAAGAGCCTGCTATATACGCATGGATTTACGAGCAGATAGACCAACGAGTAAAACAAAACGCAATTGGCGCCTTTTATTTCATAAGACCGATTTTTATTCGGACAATTGCATAAAAGTTATCTTCAAATGAAATTCTCACTTTGTGTATCAAATAGGCCTTGCTTCCTTGCGGGACCATTTTTAAGAATCGTAATATGTCAGAAGAGATACAGTATTCCCCTCCCCATTCCACTTTGCCCTCTCCGTTAACTTCGTTCCCCTCCCCCTTCATCCTACCACCCTTCGTCCTCCCTCTCACCTCCCTCTTCTATTGGAAGGCACCAAACAGCTTTAGGCCCTTCTATAAGGAAGCGAGAGAATAAAAAAGAAGGAAAAATAGCCGTATGTTCTGCAAAAACAACATGTAAGGTGTTTTTCACGGATTGAAAAACTGGTCCCCGCTGGAATAACATCCAAGTGGGAGAAAGAGAGGGAAAGAGAGGGAAAGAGAGAGAGACAGAGAGAGAGGCGGGAGAGGCTGCGAGGTAGGTCAGCACTCCATCACGCCATTGAGTTGTACGTAGTACTTTATCTATAATTTATCAAAAGGCAGCTTTGCTTTAATTCGAGGATCGGAAAAAAATAAAAACAAATCAGGAAAATAGTGTCGTTAAGTTTCCTTTGAGAGAATATTTATGCAATAAATTCGATGTGCTTTGGCGTTAGTGCATAGCATTTCTCAAAACTATATGAAATGGTAGCAATTTTATTTCGAAATGTATACAAGAAATAATGACGCATAATATTTTATTTATATTAGAATGAGATATAGCGAGTAATAAAATAAAGAGACATTCTGCTGCAATGTGTTCATATAAATTATTTTCTTGTTTTACTTAACGAGTTTTTTTGAATCTATATTACCATTTATTTATTTTGATAGACTAATATGAAATAGCATAATAATATTTCAAATTTCAATTACACCAGTAATTATTACAAAGCTATTTTAATGAATGCGACCGTAAATGAAATACATGGCTATATTATATACGAGGAGTGTACTCTTTTTTGTTTTTTTCGTTTTTATCGCCTTAACCTCTTATTTTTCCGACCCATTAATTTTATTTGAAACTAGATGTATTTTTTTAAATCATGAACCAACAAATTCATTCATTTTATTACGTCTTGCTATCAACCATTTCAGACTCAAGTACACCGTCCTCTCCCCACCAAGATTCCCACCTTGACCCGTGCGTGTAATCTCACGATTAGTGCTCTATCTCATCTCGCCTTTAATCCTAAATCTGATTGGTGCAGAGATAGAGGGAAAATGCGGAGGAAGAAGATGGCGCTCCTGTCCCTATCTCTCCTTTCCTTAACCACTCTCTCTCTCCCCTTCCCCAATTCATTCACATCCGCAGTCTCACATCCCGTCGAAGAGAGCGACGAATAACCCCACGATCTTCCTTTAAAACGACGCGGATTTCGGAGTTAGGAATGAAGGATGCAGGGCTCTGGTTTGGATGGCGGATTGAGAGCGGAGGGGAGTGGGAGGGAGCAAGGGAGGCGGGGGAGGAGAGAAGATCAACGGCACGGGCAGAGGACGCTGAGGCTTAAGTTGGGATCGGGGAGAAAGATGTCTTTTGCTCCTTCCCTACTAGGGGACAGTGGAAGGGGAGCGTGTTTGCGAGGTAAGACCGGGCGCTCGGCCTCAACTTCATCCCTTTTGCCCTCGAGATGCTCCTGATGTCCAAGGCTCCCTCAGGATCCCTTTCAAACCAAAGAAAGATCTAATGAGAAAGAGAAAGAAAGCGAGAGGGAGAGGTGTAAACACTGTGGGCGGACGTGCTTGGTCCCCACCGCATGGATCTCTCTCTCTCTCCTTCGGTTCCCTCCTCCCCCTCCCGTTCCCTCCTCCTCCTCCCTCCTAACAGCTACTTCGCAAAAAAGAAGAACGCCAGCGCGGCCCTTCGACGGTACTTCATCGACAGTAACTGTGCCGACTCCTCTCATTCCTCCTCCCATTTCGAGTTCGTTCTTTAAGGTGCACGTACACACACACACACACACACATAGAAACGCGAGCTGGAAGACGCCCCGCTACACTCCAATGCAGCACGTTGCCTTGGGAACAGATCTCAAATTGTGCTCCGGCCCGTTCCCAATGCGCCGGTGAAATACGCTGCGCTTTGCTCTACATCACTTGCCTAGGGTGTTAAATTGGATCCGTCTGAGGGAGAGGAGGGGGCAAGAGAAGGAATGAGGGAAGTGGTTTTGGTAGGTAATAAAGAAAGGTGAGGAAGGAAAGAAGAGGCGAAAAGAATTTTGAAGCGTTTTTATCTGAGGGTCTGTGTGTGCGTACACACAAATACAATAAAAAAGGTCAAAATATGCATGTGTGAGATTGAAAATGTCGAGTAACGAAATAAAAGTAAAATATTCACCAATTTCTACATAAGCTATAGTCGATAAACGTAAATAATTAAGTTTGAATTTGAATGCCTTTATTACTAGAACGGGAGTATGGATTTTCCGGGAATAAAATGACAACAAATAATTTCCCCAGCCCAAAGACAACCAATTGGAACCTGAATCTTTGGGGCGTGTAGGATATCTTTTATTTGCTCAGCGGTGGTAAAATATTTTTCACCTCATTCATGTTTTGAGCATCCCTAAAGGGTTGACATTTATGTAGAATATTGCTTTTTTACAATTATTAACGTGTTGAATCAAGATGGGCGGCAGGGCTGGCAGATGAAGCTAAGGGAAATAAAGGGAGAAAATATGGAGACAGAAAGTGGTGCAGACAAGGGAAATAGCGAATAAAGTCGCAAGAAGGATGGAAAAGAGATGGAATATAGGGTCAAAGAAATTAATTGGGTGGAGGGAAAATAACGAGAGGTAGAGAGAGAGAGAGAAGGGAGGAGATGAGTGAATTTCGTGACAAGAGACCGAACCGAGAGAAACAAGAGAGGGAAAGAGAGGAAAGAAGGGAAAGGAGGTTGGTCTTCGCCAATAGCCTTGGCCAGAGGCCAATTTGCGTTCACGTCGTATACAAATGGTATTTCAACGAGGTGCACCATGAAGAATAAAGCATTTAGTTATTACTTTTCCGTAAAGACCGTGAAATGGAGAAGTAACCTTTATGATTAAATGATGATTTCATAAGAATTAATATGCTCACGGAATGAGTGAAAGAGATACAATTTTTAGTTGATGAAATGCCTCCTTCAGCGAGATTTTTTTAATTATTCATACAAATACCGTGTATTTTAAATGGAATTCTCGTAAACGCAGTTTCGCGAATTAAGAGAATGGCATATTTCGTTGCCCTTGAGCGAAAATTCAAATACTAAAACTTAAATTTCGCCTGGGTGATAAACTTGCCAGATTAAAAATCTCTTTAACTCTAAAATTAAATTTCACATTTTCCATGTTTAAACAATATTAACAAACTCCTCCGGTCATATTGCCAATTTTAACCTCTGCATAATTATCAGACATGAAAAAATATTTAAAGCTGAAAATTATGGGAAATTTCACAGAGCTAACCAATAAATAATGGGTAATATATTTTCCCGGTACTTTCTGCTTGTATTTGAATATATTTACATTCATAGGTACCTAAACTTTTTATAACGAGAATAGTAAAAATTTGAATTAACGTTATTTATTTTAGAAAAGGACTTTTACGGAAGATGTACTAAACTTACTTAATTGAAATTCAAAGTTCGAAAAACTTCAACCTCAGAACTTTCTTGATCCCATTAGTAAAGTGTGTTTTAGCCACATGCCTTATGTACGAAGAATATTTTTATTCGATAAAAATGGATTCATCCAATATAACGCTACAATGCAGCAAAACGAAGAGCAATATCACTGCATCAATCGTAAGAACGTATGATTCATCAATTATAAATGCCTCTAAAATAAACCTTGAACTCTTGATATGATGAGCTAATTTTTAAATCAACAGTATCTCATATAAATTACTCCACAGAGTTGAAAGTAATTTCACCACGAAAAGAATCTTATTCGTTTTTAAAATCTTTTGCGCTTTCTGTCACGCGAAACTATTTTTTACAAGAAGCGTGAAAGAGCGGAACGTTTCACAGCGACATCTTCATAGGGAAACTTAAACAAGGGCGGCATTGAAAACTATCCGCATGTCAAATTACCGTTTCCCCGCACCTCTCCATCAATCCTCCCACCTCCATTCGACCGAGAGTTTACTATGTAGCGGATATTATTAAATACATTCATATTTTATGTTTCACATATTTTCCTTTCTCTACCTACCTCACTAGTGCCGGTATTCACCTCCATGCCAGTCAGAATAATTAAAGAGTCCCAAGCGGCATGCATCATAAGAATGTGGGTGAGAAGCGATAAAAAACAAAGGGGCACAGAGGTTAAAAAGGGAGACTTTGAGAGACGGGAGAAAATGGGATCGGAGGAGAAGCACGGGACGAACACGGGCGTGATTGTGGTGGGAATGACGGGGGATAATGGAAGAAACGAGATGGATTTAGGAGGTGTGGGGTGGGAGTGACAGCAGGCAATGGAGAGATATGCCGGACGGGAGAGCGCCGGAAACACGGGGAGTGACGCTAAGGACGGGAATGATAAGAGTGAACTGGAGTGACGGAACATACGGTAATGGGTGGAAAAGCGGGGAATGGAAATCAGGCTGAGAAGTTTAATGGCGGGAATTACGGTCAGGAATCGGAAGTGTAGTGAATAGGAACGAGAGAGAGAGGGAGGGAGAGGGGGAGAGAGAGGGAGGGAGAGGGGGAGAGAGAGGGGGGGAGAGGGAGGGAGAGGGAGGGAGAGGGAGGGAGAGGGAGGGAGAGGGAGGGGCAGAGGGGGGGGAGAGGGAGAGAGAGAGAGAGGGAGGGTGAAGAGAGAGAGAGAGGAAGAGAGAGGGAGAGAGGGGGAGAGAGAGAGACGAGGGAACGGGAGAGGAGAGAGCGTGACAGAAGCAGCGGAGTGTTGTCGGAGGAGGGAGCAAAGTTGCACGTAAGGATATTCGCGTCTAAGTAATTCCTTAATGGATTTATTCGCCGCCACGGTCGACCTCTATAACTCCCTTTATCCGTCTCTCTCTCTCACACTACCCCACGTTCGTAGTTCCGTCTGCACCGTCTACGGTGTTCCCTCTACGGCAACTGTCCGAGGTACGTGGAGTGTTGTTGTCGTTCTTGCGCGCCGGTTGGCAGAGAAAGAGTTCCTCCGTAGAAGAGCCCTTAATCATCCCTAGGTACGTGACGGCCGCAGTCAGACATTTTTCCATTAGTTCTTCTCACGTCCGCTCCTTCATGCGACGGCGCTCCACGTCTCTATCCTCGACAGCGCGGAACCGTGGATTTGCTGCCGCGGCTTTAGAAAGAGAGCAATTTTTTGTGATATTTTTTGTATGGTTTTGTGTTGTACAAAGCAGCGTCAGAAGTTTCCACGTCCCAGAAATAAGCGTAATCTGTAGAGTTATTTTTTAGTCTTTCCTTCCTTAATAAAACTTAATTTTCTTCTTCCTTGGAACTGAATACACTTTCAATAAAGTTGTGATTTCTATTGTAATACAAAATTGCATATAAATTTTAATTAACTCCAATAAACAGACAACAAAAGGCCATTAGTTTAAAAATGAAAAATATGATGGGGCAAATTGAGTTCGCAGTTTATTATGTTCATATATATATATATATATATATATATATATATATATATATATATATATATATATATAAATATGCACTGGTGGTGTAGTGGTTAGCGTGTCGGCTTTCTATTGCAAAGTTCGGGGGTTCAAACCCCTCGAATGGAGGTTTTATTAAAAAAAAAAAAAAAAAAAAAACTATCATCAGTGCCTGGCAGTAGGCAGCAGTACTGTCAGTATGGTATAGAGCCGAAAACAAATGATGTTGGTTGGGTCTATATCCAATACAGCTGTAGGCGTGATCAGGACGATTTGAACGGCTACAGTACTGCGATGTGGAAAGCAAGAGGGAAACTACCACATTACAATCCCTAGTAAAGATTATATGGTTGGACAATATGAGTTCTCTCGAGGTAAAACAATCCGGAGGTAAAATAGTCCCCCAATCGGATCTCCGGGCGGGGACTGCCTTGAGGAAAACATTTGTCGAAAGTAAATTACGAATAGGGACTTGGAACGTAAGAACTATGAGAAAGGCAGGAAAGCTAGAGAACTTGAAAGAAGAAATGAGAAGAAATAGAGTTGACATTATAGGTCTAAGCGAAACTAGATGGGAGGGAGAAGGACAGTTCGACTCGGAAGAATTCACGGTAGTTTATTCTGGAGGAAATAGTGGGGAAAGGGGAGTAGCTCTGGTACTTAGGAATGATATGATGAAAAGCGTGACAAAGATAATAGCAACGAACGATAGACTGATGGCAATAAAGCTAAAAGCAGTCCCAGTGGACATGCTGATAATCCAGGTATATATGCCAACGTCAGCTCATGACGATGAAGAAATAGATGAGATCTATGAGCAAATTAATGAAATTTACGAAGAAGACGGAAGAGGAAAGGTAAACTGCATAATAATGGGAGATTGGAACAGCATAGTCGGAGAAGGACAGGAAGAAAATGTTGTCGGGCAATACGGACTTGGGAAGAGAAATCGAGGAGGGGAGAAACTCGTAGAATTCTGCATCAATAATGACCTTGTAGTGACTAATACATGGTTCAAAAACCATAAACGAAGGTTATACACATGGAAAAGCCCAGGAGATAGAATGAGATGCCAAATAGATTACATCCTTGTAAAACAAAGATTCAGGAACAGCATAAAGAATGCCAAGGCATTGCAAGGAGCGGACATTGATTCAGATCACAGCCTTCTAATACTTGACGTGAGTACAAAGCTCAAACAAATAAGAAAAACGAGAAGAGAAAGACAGACCTGGGACCTAGAAAAACTGAAAGAAAGGCAGGATGTAGTCAGCATGAAGTTGGAAGATAACCTAAGAAAGTTGGAAAACAAACCGAAGACCGTTGATATAGAATGGGATGAAATTAAAACCAGTATCAAGGATACCTTGGATAAAGAGATTGGAAAACAAGAGAAGAAAATCAGAAAACCATGGATCACGAAGGAAATGCTGGAGAAAATGGATGAGAGACGAAAATGGAAAAACGTTAACAGTGAAGAAGGTAGAGCCAACTATAGGCGTATAAACAATGAGTTGAGAAGGGTAACAGATAAAGCTAGAGAAAACTGGATAAAAGGAAAATGTGATGAAATAGAACAAATGGAGAAGTTAGGACGGTACGATATGATGTATGCTAGGGCACTGGAATTAGAAGATAAGAAGTCTAATGGAATTTGTGGTAAAGGAATTATGAATACGGATGGGAAGATAGTCTCAGAAACAAAGGATGTAGCACAGGTATGGGAAGAATACATTAAGGAATTATACGGCAAACAGGCAGGAGAGGGGAAAATAGAACTGGAAAATGAGAAAAACATTGAAGAAGACAACTTAGGACCAAGTATTATGGAGAGCGAAGTAGAAAAGGCGATAGTGGAACTAAAGAAGGGGAAAGCCACGGGCAGCGATGGAATACCGGCTGAGATACTTAAAGTCATAGGATCAGAAGGACTAAAAGCGATCACGAAATTAATTAATAAGATTTACGACACGGGAGAGTGGCCTCAGGATTTCCTAGAAGTAACAATGATCCCTCTAAAGAAGAAGCCAAAGGCAATGCAGTGTAAAGATTACAGAACTATAACCCTTCTGTCACACACATCGAAGATCATCACGAGGATTCTTAATAAAAGGCTGGAGAAAAAGGCAGAAGAAATAATAGGGGAAGATCAATTCGGTTTCAGAAAAGGACGAGGAACTAGAGATGCTATAGGAGTAGTTAGAATCATATCAGAAAGGGCAATAGAATACAGTCAAGATATCTGCGCATGTTTCGTAGACTGGCAGAAGGCCTTTGATAGAGTAAATTGGGTAAAGTTGATGAAGATATTAAAGGATATAGGTGTAGACTGGAAAGACAGGAGACTGATTAGGAATCTATATGAGAATCAAGTTGTTAAGGTCAGGTTTGAGAATGTGGACACCTTCGGAATAAATATCGTTAGAGGAGTAAGACAAGGCTGCTGCCTATCGCCAACCCTATTCAATATATATGGAGAATGTCTAATGCAAGAAGCTTTAGAAGGCACAGGGGATTTCAAAATTGGAGGAAGGATTATAAGAACAGTAAAATACGCAGATGATCAAGTACTTCTAGCAAGAAAGGAAGAGGAGCTACAAAAAATGATAAATAGACTAGTGATAACAGGTAGAAAATATGGTATGGAAATAAATACAGAAAAATCCAAGGTCATTCGAATATCGGGTAAAGAAGAGAATCTGAACATAACTATTGGGGGAAAGCCATTAGAACAAGTTTCAGAATATAAATACCTTGGAAGTATCATAACACGAGAGGCAAAATGTACGGATGAGATCAAAACTAGAATAGGAAAAGCAAAAGCGGCTTTCAGGAGAAAGAAACAACTACTTACAGGGAATATAAGGGAAGATATCCGCAAGAAGTTGATAAAATGCTACGTATGGAGTATAGCATTGTATGGGGCAGAAACATGGACGCTAAGGAAAAATGACATCAAATACTTGGAAAGCTTTGAAATGTGGACTTGGAGGAGAATGCTGAAGATAAAATGGACAGATAGGATGAAAAACGATGAAGTGCTACGAAGAATAAGAGAGAAGCGAATGATTATACAGACTATCAGAAAGAGGAAGGCTAACTGGGTTGGACATTACATGAGGAGAGAGAGTATGATTAAAGATGTGTTAGAAGGAAAACTAGATGGGAAAAGGGAAAGAGGTAGGAAAAGGTATCAGCTGATAGACGATTTGAAAGGGGAAGAGAGTTATCAAGATATGAAGAGGACAGCGGAAAATAGGAGTATATGGAGAACCAGGTTTAACCATGAATAATCACGGACCTGTCTACGGACAGACTACCTATGATGATGATGATATATATATATATATATATATATATATATATATATATATATATATATATATATATAATAGTTCTTCATAGCATGTAATTTATTTTTATTCACTAAGTATAAAGAGAAACCAAAATAAATTTATATTATATTTTAGGAAAAATTCCAACTTAATTGATACAGATTTGTCTTTTTTAACATTCATTTCCGATTGTGAATGGAAGTGACATGACCGTGATTGATTCATTTAAAAATAAATGCAATAATTTAAAGTGTTCAAAAATTCCAGATTTTGTGACATAACGTTTGTGGTACGCTTACAAAAAATCAGAAGATAATGAAATTAGTTTTTGGCAAAATCATGTAATGGAAATGATTGTAGTGGTAATGCCAGCATTCATGACTTCAGTTCTCCTGCCGATTTTCATCTTATAAAAATACACCTTTATTCATTTGCAAAAAATGTTAACAGTATTAGGGTTAAATTAAATACAGATAATTCGGAATCATAAATCAAATCATCTATTCAACCTCTATTTAGAACAGATTAGGATGAACACTGAAATCATATACAGATGAGGATCACTTAATTATCTGTGAAAAGCGACAACAGTTCAATCACGATGACTCCGAAAGCAGGTCCCATATGAGCATTGAACCGGCTTGTAATAGAATCCATTGACAGAACCAGCATTTGGAATTAATGCTACGGAATGGTACTATCTTTCCATTTCTTGATTTCTTTTTGTAATGTTTTTTATCAATTTTATTATGTTTTGCTATATTAACGCCTTCTTGTTTCCTGTCACGTATCAATGAATGTGCACGTGTCATTACCACTTCACAAGATGTATTAGAAAATCATACGTCTCATCTTAAGGTTTTAGGTTCCCGTTGAAATTTTTTTACCCGGGAAACTGGAATTAGATTTTCAAATATCTCGGAAATACGGGAATAAGAATGATTTCGCATTTTAAATATTTAATACACCATATTTCATTTAAACATGATATTTATTATTGATAAAACGTAAATATATGTCTTGAATGAATCCCATTGATATGTGATACATTATTTACCACCATTGTTAGCAGTTAACCTAGTTTCAGATTCATGCAACCAATACTTTTGGACCTATTTTAAATAATGACATTCACAGGCGCGATAAGAAGCCATTTTGAAATTATATTTGCGTTCCATTAAAATTAAATAAATAGCGAGAAACACAACCTGATCCTTAATCTCAAACTCCTAATAACTCACAATCAGTTACTAAATAGCATTCACTGAAAAAATATTTAGCATTTATCAGAAACTCTATTAATGCAACATGCATAAAATAAAATAAAAATAAAAACTAACTTTGATAGTTAAACATTTGGGGGTGAAATTCGGAGGAATATCTAAAAAAAACCCTCTATGAAAGCAATTCTAGAAAAGCTTGACTCCGCACACAATTCAAAAGAAAAATTCATGGGAATCATTAAAAAATTTCCCGGGAATCGAGAATAAGAATTATCAAGTAAATTCCCGGGAACCGGAAACGGGAATTCCCGGTTTCAAAACTCTAGTCTCATCTAGGTATGTAGGCGGACAGGTTTTATATTCGCATCGGCGTGATTTTATAAGCTATTTAAATCTAAGGCAATTTCTACGGAAATTCTTATCTCTCACATTCTTAAATATGTCGTAGGTATATTATCGTTGGTAAACTCTTTTGCGAACAAACCTATACAAATTCTGTTACAATAAAAATAATATAAATTACTTTAAAATAAAATATTAAACAGTCTCGATAGTGAAAATTGTAGTCTTACTTACCACAATCTCACTATAGTATTAATAATACACAAGTCTGCGCATTGCAGTGTTGCTTCAGATTTGAATGTAATGGTTAAAGGGGATAGGAAGCGGACTAAAAACATTTATAGATATATTGTTTATTTAGGATACATATAATTTAAAGTGACTCATTTTATTTTTCTTCCAATATAACGAAACACCTACACATATGAAGAAATACTTCCATAGATATTTTTGCACTTCCATCGTTTAACAGTGAGAGTGAAAAAAAGCCTTGCAAAATTTTGTGATGAAGCATCAATCGAATATAAGAAATCACTTGTTTTTTCAAAGACCGGGTGTTAGTGCCAGCCATTGAACTTATTGTTTTATTCATGATCACAGAAAATACAAATTCTGTATTTTCCACAAAATAAGATGGAATATACAGTGTATATTATTTTGTAATCATGATGGGCAAATTCCAAAAATTATAATCTGATTTCATCAATGAGGTAATATTCTATTATTTGATCCATTACGGTAATATATTTCTTGTTTGTGAAAACGTTTTTCCTAAAGTTAAATAGAGTAAGTGGCGTACCGAAAAATGTGTGGGATTCCCGCAAAAACAAAATTGTAATCCCGGAAAATATTTAAGGGCCTCAAGAAAAAAAATGTGTCCACTTTAGCTACGGGCCCCCCCGCCGCCCTGGGGTTGCGGAGGTGTCGACTACGCCACTGAATACAGAGATTTTTGTCTCGTAAACATAAAAAATATTTTAAATGAACAATGTCAAGCCATTCGTAGAGCATAGACAAATTTACAATCATAATTTTATTTAAATAAATATTAAATAAGCTATAAAAGGTAGGAACAAATAGAAGAATTTCAGCTTGAAGTTCAGAATCGATTCAGTGTACTAACAGATCAAGAAGTAGAATCAATGTTAATAAATATTCTCAAGAAGAAACAGCTCACAAAATAGGCGCAGCAATGAATGTTAAGCCAGATAAAAAGTGTTTAAAAAAATTAGATAGCTGATGAAGATAAGAGGAGAAATGAAAATGAGTAATGATAAAAAAGATTCACTTTTCAGAAATAAAAAACTATAAGAAAGTCCACCAAAAAAGATGTGGAGAAAGGCAATTATGATTTAATCGAGAAAACAACGAAGTCATAAGAAAATGAAGCAAAATCTCTCATAGCAGGAAATTAATTCTAAAACGGGTACAAGAATTCTACACCAAGTTGTATGAAGATCTACCAGCCAATGATGAAAGAAATACGCCCACTAAAGATGTTCTAGTTATTCTTCCAGAAGAGGTGAGAATATAAAGAATTGAAAAACATTTCGAGTTCACGGTATTACAGCAGAAGTATTCAAGGCAGCGAGTAATTGTATAGGCAGAATTCTCGCCAAGATTTTTACACCGTGCATGAGGAAGAAGAAGATAGCTGAAACGTGAAACCAAAATCTTTTTTAGAATAAATTTGAAACGGAAAACTCTGCTATGGCCGGAAATCGAGCCCGGGTCTTTCACTTGCCGGGCGGATATTCTTCCTTAGCAGATAATCTTTCCTGTTTCTGAACAGGTGTTTTATAAAAGAAAGGTTCCAAAGAAAATTTGAATAATTACAGGCCGGTCAGCTTAACCCCAACAGCCTACAAAATACTCGCTATGCGCCTTCAAAACACTCTTGATTTCGCCCAATCCAGAAAAAGTCGAGTTTCGCGTTGGGTATAATACGATAGACTACCGACTACAACAAAGCACTCGACTCTATCTAAACTTCGCCGTTGTTATGTGCAGTAAAGAAACAAGATAAAAAAGTACACTCCATAAATGGAATACACAAAGATTTCAATAGAATTCTTAATGGGAAATACCTACGAAACAATATAGAAAGATTAAACTATCCTCGAATTTTTATCTGAAAACTATAAGTCGTAACTCCAGGACTTTCTTGTAGTAAGTGTTGTTCCCTATATGAATATTTTTTAAAATCTGTGCCTCAAAGATCATATAAGAGCGTGAAAGAGAAATATGTATATTGGTTTTTAATTTGTGTTTGCCGAGAGAACCGTCTTAGAGAGTGACGTAAACAAAATATGCGACGTTTTGCGCGGGATATTCTAGAATTTCTATCTCCGAAACTATAACTTGTAATTATGGGATTTCGCGGACTTTCTTGTAGGAACTTTTGTTCTCTATACGGATAAATTTTTTAATCTATACCTTACAGATTATATAAGAGCTAGAGAGAGAAAAGTTTTATATTTCATTATTGCTTGACAGATGCCATTTAACGAGATACAAGTATAGGTTTATTAAAGAAATTACTTAAAGTGGAAGTTCTAATTGATGGATTCAGTTAAAAATCAAAATTGGGCGATAGATTTTAATAACGATCACTCATACTTAATTAAAATCCGTCTAGCGAGTTAGCAGATGAAAGTTACTACGGACGGACGGACGGTCCAGACGTGCTAATAATACGTTCCGTCATTACCGCTTCTCTGGTAAAGAACTCGTAACATGGAGTAGAAGAAACGTACACAACCCCCCCCTGCGGGTAGGGGGATTGAGAATACTCCCGCAGCCCCTCTGCTGGTCGTAAGAGGCGACCAATGAGGCGAGGAGCAGACCTCGTTAAAAAACCCCCAGTTTCTGCCAAGGGCAATGTCCAGGTAGTATGTGGGTTACTACCTACGCATAAAGCCACAACATCTGGCTATGAACCCACCCGTGTGTTTGCCGTGCACGGCGACCCGTAAGGGGGAGAAGGGGATCCTGGTGGTTGAGCTCCTTGGTTCCGGAAGAAGTCGGATGCTTTGGAAGGGCCATGGAGTAATACAAAACTTAGGCCCTGGATTCACTGTAGACGGGCGGTCAGGTGCTAGCCACACCTGGCCAATCGGCTTCCGTCACGTTTCGGCGTCCCGGTGGCGAGCGCTTTGGGCTATGGAGGTCTGTGGAGGGGGGTCGAAGGTGCATGGGGTTGGAGGCCCATGTACGGTGGGTGGAGTGGGAGCTGAGACCTATCCTGAAGCAGGCAGCCTAGCTGCGGGTGCTATATCCTTTGGTTAGCCCTGGCTACCACACCGGTTTGCGGTGTGGCGTCCCAAATGTGTGTCTCCGTGGTGGGTGGGGAGACCAGGGGATGAATTTTCTGTATTTAATGGCGGAACACATACTTCCTCCACCCCCAAAAAGAACCCGCCCAGATGTGGACGGGGGAGATAAATCAACCTGCGCCTGCAGGAACTATCTAATTATGAGATGTGCAAACGAAGGCGAGAACCTTACTAAGGTCTCTCCCTTCCTAATACAAAAGGTCCTCTCGGGAGCAATCCCAGGGGACCTAGAATCTGTTAAAAAATTAAGGGACGGAACACTATTAATAAAAACAAAAAATGATAAGCAAAGTGAAGTGCTGCTGGCTTTGAAGAAGCTGCATGACATTCCTGTCACTGTGGAGCCGCATAAGACTTTGAATACCTGCCTTGGGGTCATATCCTGCTATGACCTTCTCTATGTCGACTTCGCAGAGATTACGAGGGAGATGGCTCCCCAAGGGGTCATCAACTGTCGTAGATTAACGACCAAAAGAAATGGTGAAACCATAAACTCCACCTCTGTGGTTCTCACCTTTTCGCTCGACAAGCTTCCGGAGAAGGTCAATGTAGGGTATGAGAAATGTCCTGTACGTCCGTATATACCTACCCCAATGCGTTGCTACAAGTGCCAAAAATTTGGTCATGTTGCACCAAGGTGCAAGGGCGAAGCCATCTGCCCAAAATGTAGCAAAGCTGTGCATGAGGGAGAGGTATATGCCTCACCTGTACTTTGCGGCAATTGCGAGGGGCCAATCAGTCTACTCGCGAGATTGCCCCAAAGTGTAGGAAGAACGCAAGATCTTAGAGATCAAAACGATCGAAAAAATTCCGTATTTTGAGGCACGGAAGAAGTACAGGACATTGATAGCACCGACGTTCACAAAGTCTTATGCGGAGAAAGCAGCAACTCCAAAGAAAATGGTCACCTGTTCTACCCAAACCGTGCACCAGGCAGAACATCCGCAGGCAAAAGAGGAAAAAATTTAAAAGAGAGATTGAAAACAGAAAAAAGGAAACAGAAAAGAAAAACTTAACATCTAAAAAACATAAGAAACAAAAAAGAAACCACCTCAATGGAGGTGGAAATCACCTCTGGTGCTGACTCTCCAAAGAGGAGTCAGTCACCAAGACCTAAACCCAGGCCACCAGTGGAATCCCATGCTGACAAGCGTGGGAAGACACCACCACCTGGTCCCTCCAGCAAGGGTCCTCTCTCCACTGAGGTGGAGATGGAGGAAGAAAGCTTGAACGAGGAGGAATTGCAAGCCCTCCTCGCACAACGGTTGAAAGGGAGGAAGACAAAGCTTACACGCTAAGCTTCGCTTCACGTGAACAATGCATTTACCGTCTTTTTTACAGATTTTATGGTTTTTATCCTTATTTTAAATTTATTTTAAATGCATACAGTTCAATGGAATTGTAACGGGTATTTTAAACATAAGGCGGAGCTTGATATTTTAATAAACAATTTTAACCCATCCAGTATATTTTTACAGGAGACTCATTTTAAAAGATCTGACAAGGTTTCACTCAAAGGTTTTAAAATATTTCGCAAAGATGACCTCAGCGGTAATAGGGCATAGGGAGGCGTCGCTGCGGCCATCAGGGAGACCCTTTACATCTCCCAGGTGGACCTTAGGACGCCCTTCCAAGCCGTAGCTGTTACTGTAGCAGCTCCGGAGGTAATTACGTAATGTAACGTATACCTTCCGGAATGGGCTCAGGTGAACAGGGCGAACCTTGAAGACCTGATTAATCAGCTACCACAGCCATTCATGCTGCTGCACACAACACACTCTGGAGGGAAACGTTGGCCGACCACAATGGCAGAGGTCGTCTTTTAGAAAACCTTTTTAATGATTTTAACCTGATTTTATTGAATGACTGTGAAAAAACACGTTTTAATGCTTTTAATGGGGAGTACTCCTCAATAGATTTAGTTATTTGTAGCAGCACCATTGCACCACTATTTACATTGTCTGTGCATAATGATCTTTGTGGTAGTGACCACTTCCCTCTCCTAATTCAGCAGAAGGCTAACATTTCTGTTGACTCGAACCGAGCGAGAACATGGGTTACACATAGAGCCCATTGGCCGAATTTTAAATCAAATTTTAAATTCAATTTTGACAGCAGTCGAGGGGGAATACGCAATGTCGAGGTTTTTACGGCAGCTGTACTCAATGCTGCTAGTACTAGCGTTCCAATGTCATCTGGGAAGACGCGCCACACTCCCGTTCCCTGGTGGAATGAGGAATGTGGCCATTCGGAAACGCAAACGGGCATTGCGAATTTTTAATAGACACCCCACATGTACAAATCTTGCGGCGTTTCGACGACTGAGGGCGAAAGCTCGCCAGGTCATCAAAGATGCGAAAAGGTCCTCTTGGATAAAGTATGTATCCTCCATTAACCACAGGACTCCAGTTGCACAGGTTTGGAATAGGGTTAATAAAATCTCGGGCAAATACCACCTTACAAGCGTGCCAGGGCTAGAAATTGGAGGCCAACTTATAACATCTTCTGCTGCCATTGGTGAAGCGTTAGGCCTCCATTACGCCAAGGTTAGCAGCACAGCCGAGTACGAGCTTTCTTTCATTCGAATGAAAGAGAGAATGGAAAGAACTGTACTAAACCTTGGCAATATCAGCAGTCCAGCATACTACAATGAACCTTTTTCATTGTGGGAGTTGAAGTCAGCAATTGGGGATGGTAAGGACTCTTCTCCTGGCTTGGACAGTATCCACAATGCCTTCCTCAAACACCTGCCCATAGATGCTGAACAGGATCTGCTGAAAACCCTCAATCAGCTTTGGGCTGAGGGGGCTTTCCCTGAATCTTGGCGGGAATCGGCAATTGTCCCTATCCCTAAACAGGGAAAGGACAAGAGCCAGCCATCCAGCTATCGCCCAATCTCCTTGACCAGTTGCCTGTGCAAACTGATGGAGAGAATGGTGAACAGACGTATAGTTTGGTGCCTTGAGAGAGGTAACCTTCTCTCAAATGTCCAGTGTGGTTTCCGACGTAGCAGGTCTACAGTGGACCACCTGGTCAGGATCGACAGCTTTATCCAAGAGGCCTTTCTCCTACGCCAGCATGTCATAGGAGTCTTTTTTGACATAAAAAATGCGTATGACAATACCTGGCAATACAAGATTTTACGCACTCTTAAAGACTGGGGTTTTAAAGGTAGACTACCAATTTTTATCCAAAACTTTTTAGCGGGGCGTACTTTTAGGGTTCGTTTGGGCAATCACCTATCACAGTCTTTTACCCAAGAAAATGGTGTTCCTCAGGGCTCTGTTTTAAGTGTTACGCTATTCGCAATAGTCATCAATGACGTTGTAGACTGCATTAACCCACCAGTTATAAGCTCATTGTTTGTCGATGACCTAGCTATCTTCTGTAGGTCATCAAATTTGAGGATGGCTGAAAGGCAAATCCAGCTGACCCTGAATCGGCTCCATAAATGGTCTGGCGAAACTGGCTTCCGCTTCTCCGAAGAGAAGACCAAGTGTATGCATTTTCACAGACGACGGGGATTATTTCCTGATCTCTTTCTTACACTTGGTGAAATTACCCTACCGGTGGTGGATTCTGTACGGTTCCTTGGAATGACACTCGACAAAAGATGGAACTGGAGAAGCCATATTGGCATTTTAAAAGATAGGTGTTTTAAAGTTTTAAATGTTCTGCGATACTTGTGTAATTTGTCATGGGGTGCTGACCGCAAATCGATGCTTCTCTTATACAGGGCATTGGTACGATCAAAGCTCGACTATGGGTCCTTTATATATTCTGCTACACGAGTGTCCTATCTCCGCCCACTGAGTACCATTCACAACTCTGGCCTCAGGTTGGCAACTGGTGCTTTCAGGACAAGTCCAATTCCCAGCATCTACTGTGATGCCGGAGAACTGCCTCTTGAGATGCGGAGGATGATTTTAATGTGTAATTATGTCAGTAAGATTTTATCCCAAAAGACACACCCTTGTTTTAAACTTGTGTTCAGACCCCGTTTTATTGAATTATTTTATAGAAGACCTAGGGTGACGAAACCCATAGGAATTCGTTTTAAAAATTTCATTGATGATGCCCGGATTCAGCTCCCCGAAGTGCATCCTGCTGGTTTTAATAAAGTCCCGCCATGGCAGATGTCTTATCCAAAAATTAATATGGATGTCTCGCTGCAACAAATCAGGCACACATCCTAACGTATATCTCCACCAATTTATGGAAATTTTGGAAAAGCACCGTGATGCCACTCACATTTACACAGATGGCTCCAAGTCAGACACTGCCTGTGCATGCGCTGTAACATCTTCCCAAAATATCATCTCCGTGGTGAAGCTGCACCCGCTGTGTAGTGTTTACACAGCGGAACTGTACGCTATCAAGACTGCCTTGGATGAAATTGAGTCACGAAACATGTCGTATTTGATATGTAGTGACTCTAGGAGCGCATTGCAAACAATCCTTACCTTTGATTCCTATCATCCACTGGTCCAGTTGATTCACTCCCATCTTGCCCTGTTAGAGGCCATGGGGAATAACATACTCTTTGTTTGGGTACCAGGGCATGTGGGAATCAAGGGGAATGAGAAGGCTGACTCTGCTGCCAAGGAAGGCCTCTGCAAGCAAGAACTAGACTCGCGGTCCACGACAGCAGAAGACCTAAAAAATTTTTTTAGGTTACTTATAGTGAAACAATGGCAGGACTCATGGCTAGGTTTGCAAAATAACAAATTGCGGGACATAAAGGCTGTTACGACTTCTTGGTCCTCCTCTGTCAGGAATAGTAGGCGGGAGGAAGTAGTGCTGACCCGATTGAGGATAGGGCACTGTGCTCTTACTCACTCTTATCTGTTCACACAGGAGAAGGAAGTACCACACTGTGACCATTGTGACTCCCGTCTCACTATAAGACATATCCTGACCGAATGTACCCACTACCAGGGTATGCGAAACAGTCTTTCGATGCAAGGCCAGCTTAACGATGTTCTGGGAGATGACCCTGTTAAGATAGACGTGGTTTTCAAGTTCCTCAGGGAAGCTAAATTGCTTCCATACATTTAAATAATTTTTAACATTACATTTTTTCTATACACATTACCTGTATAAAATTTTATTTTAATTTTATCACAATTAGAAGGGAAATATAATAACTTTTATTGTATTACTGATTTGAGTACGGTGTGAAATGACCTTGCTGTCGACACACCTTATAAAATCAACTCTACTACTACTACTACGTACACAACCTTGATCAAGAACAACTAAGAAATTGCAGCCCCAACCGTCCGGCTGCATGAAAAACAAGTGCATTTAAGACTGAAAAGTGGTTTGGAAAGGGGACACCATGTCTCCTAAATTATTAACAGCAGATGAAGTATTAAAAATTCTAGACTGGGAAGAAATAGGTATAAACGTAAGTGGAGAAAACCTGAGTCTCTTGCGCTTTGCTGATGATAACATATTGTTCGCAGCAAGCCCAGAAGAACTCCGTAGAAGAATTGACGAGCTAGAGCGTGCAAGCTTGACTTAAAATTAATCCTATTAAAACCAAGGTCATGAAAAACTCCTTCACAATCCCTGAGGAGAAAAATATCAACTAATCAGTTCTGGAGGAAATCACGATCTATGTTTTATTGGGTCTGCTCATCAAGACGGACGGATCACTTTTTGGAGAGATCAATAGGAGAGTGAAGATGGCAAGGAGTGAGTTCGGACAGAATGAAAACAACTTCAAATCAAATATCAGTCAATCTAAAAAAGATTGCGTGACCAAAGTGTTCTGCTTGTTCCAAACTACGGATGGGGCACGTGGATCATGAATGCAAGAACAGTTCAGCGCTTACAAACAGCACAGAGGAGTATGGAGAAATATATGTGAGGGATCATCTGAAGAGACCGCAAAAGGAACGACTAGGCGAGATGGAAGACGTAGTATAGTATGTGACGTAATTAGGAGAGTAAAAGAGCTCAAGTTGCGGTGGGCGGATCATATTACTAGAAGAAATGATCAGCGTTGGACCTCTAGTGTTATCGAATGAATACCAAGAAACATCCAGAGAGCGAAAAGATGGGACGGAGAGCTTGTGAACTTACTTGGAGGAGAGAGTCAGTTGATAGGGAAAACTGGAGGTCTGGAATTTTATAAATTCGTGTAAATGGATGAGGATTATTTCTGTCCTCTAACTCCTTATACGCGTAAAATCAGTCAAGGTTTGTGTGTGTGAGAGAGAAAGCAATTGGAGAAAAATAGGCGGAGATTGACCGGATGGACAGACACTTGGAGGGGGTTCAGAAGGCAGCGGAGGTGGGAGACACGCGGCCGTGGCAACAGCAATTGCTTTCAAACATCTAAAAGGAAGTCTCTTTGCTCCATTTCCGCGTATCACAAATTGAGTGATTTCCTTGTTCATAGTTGGCGCATCTTTCTCGTGCAGGGACTTTTTAACGTCCATTTCAAAGGCTTTGGTCTTTCATTTACAAAGTTGCATCGAATTGCAATATATCAACTTCAGAGAGAAGCCGCTAGGAGTCGCTATTCAATTTAAGGGTGAAATAAATCATAACAATGTTCGAACTATTTTGTAATCGAAATAGGCTGCCATTGGCGCAGAATGTCGCGATTACGGCAAAAATCAGTATTGAAACGCATAAAACCGTGCAAAAAATTCAGATAAGCAATCGAGTTAGTTAAAATTTCTTAAATTTTTGTTTTAAATATTTTCACAACATTTTATAGGCGTAAATTATAATCTATATGAGTTGACCTAAGAACATGTTTTTCCTGATGCTTATTGAACTTTTTTTACTGAAAGCGACAGTTCATTATGAGTCGTAACTTTTAATAAATGTTTATGAATAAATGAATTAACTGGAAGGAAATCCAGACACAATACACGTTAGAAATCACCATTTTCAGTGCAGAGTATGTAAATTAATGTATGCTGGATAGATTTACTCGACTATATAGCAAGAATGCGGTGACCTCAAGGGTATTGCGAGGGAAAATATTTGTTAACGAAACATTTACGCGAACTCTGATGAGTTTACAGGACGAAAATTCAGTCCTACTCTACGGGAAGGGACAGGCAGACGTGAGGACAAAAACGCAACCAAAGTCACGCTTCAATACGCGTATAGACACTCGGGAAATTCGGAGCACCAATTGATTTTCTCCCATGCAGGGTGCAAAATGGAATTTCGGTAATTACCAATTCTCCGATGACTTTTCCCGGAGCCCACCAAAATGTTTGCTCCGATTATTTCCTTTTCGTTTCCGTTTGTTTGAAATGAAATCCTGGTAGAGGAGAACGAGAGGGATGGAACGAGATGGTGAGGAGGAGAGGGAGGAAGATGAGGGAGAGAAAGCCAATGAGGAAACCGGATGGGTTCTAATGAATACGGGATGAGAGAACGTGAGAAGAGAGAAGGAAGGGTGAGGAAGGAAGGGAGAGATGGGAAGAACAAGGAGGGAGAGGGAATGAGATAGGAAGTAGGGAGGGAGAGAGGAGAGAGGATGGGAAAGGAGAGGAGAATGGAGAGAAAGTAGGGAGGGCGAAGAAGGAAGAGGGAGGAGGGAGGTGAAGTAGGGAGGAAGTAAAGTGAGGTAGATAAAGGAGCGAGAGAAAAGAGGGAGAAATAGGAGGGAAAAGGAGGGAGAAAGAGGAAAAACGGTGAAGGGAGAGAAAGGAGGGAGAGAAAGGAGGTAGAGGAGGGAGAGGAGGGAGGGAGGAAGAGGTGGGAGGGTGAGGATAAAGGGAAAAGGAATGAGGAATGAGAGAGACGGCGTGGGAGAAGGGAAAAAGTGAAGGAATAAACAGAAGTAAAGCGGTGGAGGTGAAGAGTCGATGGGCAATGGAATGATACGAAGGAAAAAAAGGATTTCAAGGGATTCGAGAGAGGGCAGAAGGGTAGGAGGCAGGAAATAGAATCGCGAAATCGCATCGTGATCTCTTTCATTCACTGACTCTGTCGGGTTTCATTTAGTGATGCAAGCGCCACCCGATGCCGTCGGACGAAGGGGGAAATAACTCCGTCCGCTTTAAAGGTTGGCGGACAAGGTGGATCCAGAAAGAGGGGTCCCGCCCTCATTCCGTGACCCTCGACAATCTTTTGGCCGTGTGTGTGTGTGTGGATGTGTACATGAGAAAGAGAGGAGGAGGGTGGTAGGAGGATGAGGCATCCGTGAGCCTCGTGTGGAATATCCGCAACGAGTCAAATGCAATACGTGGTGTTACGAATATCCCTAGCGCCTGGACGGAGAGAATTCCTCTTCTCCTTAAGACGTCCTTTGAATGTTGAGTTTGCCCACATCCTACGCGATGATATTCTCGTTTATCTCGCCCTTGAGTACACTCAACCTGATTTATAACTGGGGTTGAAAATAACCCTATTCAACGCGACTAATTTTTTATCTCGAAAATTGCGCACGGTCTCGATAGCACGGTTTTCGAGAAGAATTTTTATGCTGAGAGTTGATTTTTTTTGAAAAAGGAATTAATTTTGAAAACGGAAAAGATTTTTTTCAAGGGGATATTTTGGAAAAACCTTGCTTTATATTCCATTTTCATCCAATGTATGGAGTCTGATTCGCGTAGTTATTTTTTCCTTTATAGGCAAATAATTATACGCGTAAACTTATTAATATAATAATTGTAGTTGTAAAAATAACCTGCCATATATGTGCTAACAAAGAGATTAATACTTCGGAATTAACTCATTCTCGTTGAAATTGGAACGTAACTTTAAATCTCCCAACATACGCTTAATGTCTACTTTGAAGTTTTATCTTCCGTTGTTGGTCTTATTTATGGTCAGATTTACAGTTGATGCAACATTTTCAACGTAGTCGGCATCCTCTCCATATAAGCGGCATCTCAGACAAACCGATCTGCAGATATTATACATTTTTAGCGTTTTTTCTAAGCAATTTCGCTTATGTTCGATTTATGTCTGTCTCTCTGTGTATCTCTGAAGTCCTTTAACCTGGAGAAGCCAAATTTTCTTGATATGTTAGTCTTTATATGTGGTGCTCCTCCCTAAGGACTGCATAACCTTACAGAGGTGGGAGGGTTTGTGTACTCTTATGAACCAAAGAGCTATGCCATTGGGAAGAATTCATGTTATCAATCAAAGATAATTTTTGTGAGTATATGGATGAAAGTTTGGTGTAGTGGATTTCAAAACTAAAGTACCTGGATAATGTTCCCCGAGAGTATACTTTTAAAATATCGAATTTATTATTATTAAAGGTTTTATTGTTTTTTTTCAGGACACAATAATATTTATATACGGTATTTTTTGTGAAAAAAGCGTCTTATGTAATTTGATCTGCATTTCTATTACTATTTCTATATGGCGTCTATTATCTTTTAATCGTCCTATTATCCAACATTTTCTGCTGTAAAATTTACCCATTATATTTTATTGATACTGTTTCATCCTCTTGCTCTACAAATTTCTGTGTAGCTATGGTTATCATATTCGCCAACACGCCAAGGAAGAAACAGGTAATCTCTACGCACACAGCAGCAAAAATTAGTTTTTACCATTATTGCGCTTGACAGCGAATTTTCTCAGCTCTATAACAACAATTTTTACAAAGGGGCAACAGTTTTCAGTTTCGTATAGAATTAGATTCTAATTATTGCAATAACAAAAAAAAATTATCCTGCTTGCAAAATGTTAGCCGAATATATTGCGATGGTTTCTTTTTTGTTCGGTTTAAAAAAATAACAGAGCTTCAAATGGATTCTATTTCGAAACATTTTTAGAAAACACATAGCGTCAAGACATTTAATTTTGCTTTGCTTTTTCGCAACAAAAAAGATTCCTTCACAAAATTAAATGTCTCCGCTGGGAAAAATATACGCATTTTGAAAATTGCTTTCCCTAAGCGGTCCTCCGAAAGTTGACGTCCTCGTATATTTTTAAAATCGGGAAAAGGGTAATTATTGAAGAATAAACGAGAAAAATATAACCGCTCTGTCCAAACGAGGACTTAACATAATGAAAATTACATTGAATATTTTCCGTTTTCACGAAACCTCCTTTTTGAATGGCGATTCCTTTTTCCAGGACGCTCCTTTTCCATTCGATATCCCATCAAGGACACAGTGGCGTGCGGATGATGTGAAGTGTTTTACCGTGCAACTCTCTTAACAAAAGGAGAGAGTGGGACCTCCCTTTCTCCTTTTTTCTCCTCCTTTCACTTACTCTCCTCCTCCTCTCCTTTATATTCTCATCCATCGACTTATATACTCTCGTTTTTTATTTTTCTAAATCTTTCACTTTTCCCATTTTTAAAGCTAACGCCAGACTTTCATTCCTTCGAACAATGCCACCCACTCGCCGCTCTGTCACCACCTCCCTCTTTTCCTCTCCTACTCTTTCCCTCTCTCCCTCTTTCCCTCACCTCTTTTTTCCCTCTTCCTCTTTCCCTCTCCTCTTATTTCCCTCTCCTTCCGCATTTATCGAGCCACTATGTCTTTCACTCAGAGCGTCTTTTCCTCTTTGCCATCCTATCTCCCTGCGAGGCTTATTCCTTTAACTTCCTCCTCCTCTCTCTCTAACCCTGGATGCCACCTGCCGCTTGCCTCCTCACTCAGCCTCTTATTCACTCTATGGCTCTCTCCCTACTCTCTTGAAATTCCCCTCTCACTACATCTCCGAGATCATTTCCTCCTTCTTTCCAATCCTTATCCTTCTCTCTCCCTCCTTTCTCCCATCTTTCTCCCACATCATCCCTATTTCTCTTCTCCGTCTAATATCCACCTCTCATCATGTCTGTACCGGTTACCCAGTCGTTCAAGATGATTTTCTTAGTTACTCGTCTGTGAGCGTAGAAGAGAGAGATAGTGAAGAGAGGAGGATTTAAGTCAGAGAGTAGAGAGTAGAGATAGGAAGAGGGTAAAGCGAAAGGGAGAGAAAGGAAAGAAGTTTTAAGAGTTGCTTTCGACAGTACATAAAATCCTTCAAGGAAGTGACGGAAGTGAGGGAGTAAAAAGTAAAGGAGTAAATGAAAGGGTGAAAGGGAGGAAGGAAGAGAGAGAGGAGAGGGAGGGGAGGGGATGGAAGGGGATGAGGGGATAGAAGGGTGGGGAGCGAATGGCCGGAGAGGGGAGGGAATGGGCGGGGAGGGGAGAGTTTGGGAGGGGATGGGAGGGATTTAGAGTGTGAGAGTTAGGGAGATAAGGGATACGGAAACTAATAGAGCTTAGGAAAGACGGAGAGGAAGTGGTGATGACGCTTGGAGGAGAGTGAGAAAGAAAAAGGTGGGGTAGGATGAGTGGAGTTCAGAGATAGAAATTTTGAGCACGAGATAGAGAGAGGGAGAAAGATGAGAGAGAGAAAGAAAGAGAATGAGAATTCAAATCGTTTCCAACTCATTTCCTTTCCCATTCTTTCAAAGTGGAATATTTTTTACCTGCTTATACTTCCTATGGTTAAAATTCATTCTTTTGTTCACCGTAAATATTTTTGAGGCCGGAAAACATTACTTTTCCTTCAATTGAGTATTTTCCTTGAACTATTTCATGTTTCGTTCTTGGCGTTTTACGGGGAAGCTATTTTGGTCGTTTGAATTATTTAACTAGCTTACTTAGGCTCAAATTTAATTATAAATTATGAAGTCAGTTGTTTTTGCCAACGAATAATTAAACTCTTATGGAAATAAAGATAGCTTTCTAAAAACTTAACTTGCATTAATTAATACATATGGTTAGTAGGTATTAATATTTATAGCCCTTAAACATTAAATTTATGAATAATATATATATTATTTTAACATAATCTATATATTTTAGATCTTTGGCTATGTAATGAAAGCATATATCTAATTCGAAAATTTTAGAATATTAATTTTTAGAATTAAATGAGTGAAACTAGCTATATTTATTAAAAAGAGATGAAAAGTTATAAATCCTATAAGCTATCAGGACCATATCTTTTCGCCTACTAAGTGGAGGTTTTTAACATTTTTTGTCTAAGATAATTAAACGTATTATTTCTGCAACAAAAAAATATATTTTATCACTTAAAACTCGCTATAGAAGCGTTATTTGCCCAACAACATTAGGATTGCAAGATTTTCCAGTGTGTTTTTACTTCTAAGGCCTCGAAAAATAAATAAATAACGGCATTCATGTGGTGTTATTTAAATTAAAATCAGACACTTGCTGATTTGTAACCTTTTCAATAATGTATGCAAGTACAATCGCTTTAGAAGCAAGTATTTGTAATTAAATTTATAAAAGAAACTGGGATTCAGAGAGACTAAGACAAATTAAATTTACAACGCCATTCAATTATAACCCTACGGATCGTTGTACACAACGTTGTTCGACTTTAATGTGTTATCCTTATAAGTTATACCGAGCAAGACATCGAAAATAGCTCGTCTTAAAGGCAATGTGAGTCCCAGATGTCGTCTTTCCGGTTCATGAGCTGAAACTACTCATTCCCCTTCAGAGAACCCGGAGAGCGAGGGCGAGATAGCGGAAGAGAGATGGAGAGGGAGATAAAGAGGGAGAGAGAAGGAGATGAAATAAATAGTGAATTGCATATAGAAAAGAAGAATGGAGAGAGAGGAATTGAAGAAGAGTGCTGGCAAGAAGAAAGGAAGCAGAGAGAGAGACAGGAGAGAGAGAGTGATAGAGAGAGAGAGACAGGAGAGAGAGAGTGATAGAGAGAGAACGAGACAAAGAGGTATAAAAAGAGAGAGGTAAAAGGAGAGAAGTATAGGGGGAGAGAGAGGATGACAAGGAGTTCCATAGATAGTGTGTCGCGGATGGAAAGAGGAGAGAGGGGAAGGGTGAGGGAGGGAAAGGGGAGGAGTGGATGGAGAGAGGAACACGGTTCGGCACTTGCTTGATGCGACCGTTGCGTGGATGTCAACCGACGTCACCGCGTGGAGAGGGCTAAGGGTAAGAGGACGAGCTGAGGGCGGCGAGTGGAGGGGTTACGGGAGTGCGGGAAGCGAGGGAAGCGGCTGGAAGGAGGAGGATATTCCTGAGGGAGATCTCTGGATGTATGGCAAGAGAATCTGGAGGGCAGGGCAAGTCGCTGCGGTGCGATTGCCATGCGTTTCGATGAGATTGTCTGGAGAATGGATCTGGGCGGGCGAGGAGAGAGAGGGGAGGAGGTTGGACGTGGGAGTGGGAGGGGAAAAGGGATAGATCGTGTGTAATGTTCGAAAATATTAGGGAAAGAGGCGATGCAGAGAAGAATTTCATGCGTGCGCTAACGAGGAAATGCTTTTTACTCGTCAAAAGACTGCTTTACTTATTGGTGTCACAGAGAATTACCATCATGCGGCCGAATTTATTTTTTAATCCTATTAAAGTAAATAGAATTTTTATGGTACAAATCTAGGCTTAAAAATATTGGCATAGAACCAATTACTTTTGAATTAATATGCTTTTGGATTGTTAAAATATACCTAATTAGGTTTGCCGATGCCTGCATTATTTAAATTGTTAATAAAATGTATTAATCCCATTAATAATTACGGGATGTTGATTGTTGTCCACATATGATGACGTCGCATGCATTCATATTTCAAATAATTCCGAATAACCTGAACGGCTGCATCAATTTTAAGATTCTTTCAGTTTTGATTATGTTGATACATGACATTTTTTACCATTCGTAATGCAAAACCAAGGCCCGAGTTCGATTTCAGTGGTTATTTGTTTTTCCATTCGTTTTATATGTAATCTGCAGGAATCTGATGCTTTTTAACATTTATAAATACAGTACCGGACCCCTTATCCGGCATCTCAAAATCCGGCTAGACCTGAAATTCGGCAAAAACTGGAGGGGTTACCAATCCAACCTTTGTAGAAAACAAAAATTTCTGTCCTCGCAAAAAAGTTACTATCGTTGCGCAGCTGTTTTTTCGTCGTTCTTTTGTTTAACAAAATCTGCATTTTACTACTGAAATCCATATCTATCGTAAATTTATTGAAGCCCTCTTTAAATAAAAATATCCAAAAGATCAGTGGAAAAAACACGAAGTTTTAAGTGCCGGAAGCACTTAACACTTAGTATTACGAAGAAAGTTGAATTGACACAGCGTTTAGAGAATGGTGCTTCAGTGAAAACATTGTGCAATGAGTATGGTGTTAGTTCATAGAAGATTTATGACTTGAAGAAGCAAAAGGGTCGATTTCTGAAATTTTACGCAGAATGTGATATTCCGAAATTAATGAACAACAGAAAAACACTCCACCAGTTAAAGACAATTGACGTGGATAAAGTGTTACTTGAGTGGATTAGACAGCTTAGAAGTGAGAATATTCCTCTAAATGGCTCCCTTATAATGGCTCAAGCAAAGATGTTCCATGACAAGTTAGGCATATAAACACCATGTGAATACTCATCAGGATGTTTTAATAAATTTAAAAAACGCTACGCGATTCGTCATCTGCGAGTATGCGGTAAAAAAGAGGCTTCTGACCAATACGCCGCCTTTTTGAACTTCGCGTGCTAGCGGTTCGCAAATTTGCACTTGGCGAGAAAATATTTTATGACCATTACATTTGTTTCGCGCCGATTATTTGCATCTCGCGTAATGCATTTGCTATTACAACAAGCATGAACTCTCTTTACTTTTTGTTTCAAAGTTCAGTTTAAACTTTGGCGTACTAGAAAGGGACATTATTATTTTATACATAATATCCTATTCTGCCCGTCCGTCCGCCGGAATGCTCTATAGAAATTTCCATATGAGAACACATAAAAATACCTTTTTCACTTGTAGACTTTTTTCTTTTGCAAAATTAAATTATAAGTAATTGACCTACGATCTTTAGACGGGGACCATTTTAAAGAAAAATAAACAATTCTTATTCTTATCTTCGACTTTTGCCTTCGGTTCAAAATCGCTCAAGTTATACCTTTAAATCACATTTATTGGAAAGATAACTAAAAACCACTGATTTGATTTTGCATGAAAGCCAAACCTGATCATAACATATCTTACTGATTTTTCATATCAAAATCATATATTTGGAATACTTTTATGATAATCTTGTCATATTTGACTGGCAATTACGCTAGTTATATTATATTTATAATGCTCATTATTAGCAGTTTTCGAAGTAAATAAACGTGATAACTCTTAACGTAATTATTTTGTAATTTAGTTTGAAATTTACCGCCAACGATGATGAAACTTTAGTTTAAAATTTAAAGAAACGCCATCACTTTGGAATGTAAGGTTTTCATTTGCTATTATCTTTGTACATATTTTGAACGTGATTTAAGGAAATATTATTTGTTTAGTTTGGGTTTCATTTTTTATTACGAATTTTTAATGAAGATCTAAGAATTGCTATCATCTTGTAAACGTAAGATTTTCTGCCGCGAATTTTGAACGTGTTTACTAAAAGAAATGTTATCACTTTAAAGCTTCGTTTTTTTGGTGACTTATTTCGAAAAATTAAAATAAATGTTATCACTTCCTTACGCTAAGTTTTCATTTTCCGTTAGGCATTTCGAACGAAATTAATAAAAGGACTGCTACCACTTAATAACGCTAGTGTTTATTTGCTTGGAAATGTTTGTTTTAGTACCTAAGAAAACATCCGTTCTTGCACTCAACATTTCAATTCAGTAATTCATCAATTTGAATGTTTTCATTGAAATGAACAAAAGAAGTTCGAAAATTGCATGAGAAAATGTGCCCACGGTAAACTGAACAATTGCCGAAAGAAGTGTTATGGGCTTGTATTGCTGGGTTTTCATTTGCTATTACGCGTTTTGAAAGTAATTAAAAGAATATGTGTTCTTTATGATGAGAGGTTTTCATTTGATGTTATGTTTTCTTTTATTTTCTGTTTAACTGCATTATTAATGATAAAAAAGTTATTTTTTGGGTTGTCTGGGTACCGTACTTCCATTATTACATTGCGTCTTATGGGTAATTAGGACTTGCACTTTGCAAATTTGCATTTTGAGAAAGTTTTTCGGAACCAATTATTCACGAAGTTCAAAAAGGTGGTGTATTTGAAAGAAATTTCTACAATGATATCTAAAGTGGGTTTAACAACAGAACAGGTGTACAATGCAAATGACTCATCATTGTTTTGGCGAGTTAGAAGAAAAAGAAATTGGAACTTCGGAACATAGCATCATGTTTTATTAATTCATAATTACCGTACTGAGTACGGGACAAGATCCCTTAAAGTAGATGCTTGTACTGGCGGCTCCCAATCTGCAAACACAACATGCATCTTCTGAGCAATGATTTCCTCGTTTGTTAGAAAATTCCCGCCGTGTTGCCGATTGTACAGGGTGTTTCCGAGTTCTATTTACACTTTCAGAGAGGCGCTCAGTTGGAGGGGGGTGACGTAGGATGGTGGAGAGGGTCTCATTGTGTCTGCCTGACCTTGCCATTCAGTTGCCACCATGGAACGCTGGAGTGAGGAGCAACGTGCGTTTGCCGTAGAGGCGTATTTTAAAAGTGGTGATTCTGCTACAGTCGTGCAAAGAATATTCCGGACGCACTTCAATGTTGGTCGTCACGGTCGTGTTCCTTCAAGGGCCACAATATTGAAATGGGTGAACACCTTCAGAAAAACTGGTCCAGCAATGAAGAACCCGCCAGGACTACCACGGGCCGTTCGCACCCCAGAAAATGTGGAACGTGTTCGCCAAGCAGTGGAGGCAAGCCCACGGCGATCGTTGCGTAAGCAAGCAGCTGCGCTATATATGTCGCTCTCGTCCGTTTGCAGAATTTTAAACATGGACCTAAGTTTCCACCCCTACAAAATTATGGTCACTCAACAATTGCTGCCGCGTGATTATGCTGCCAGACGAGAGTTTGCCGAAGGAATGCTTGAAGTGTTAGCGGAAGATGTGATTATCTTAACAAGCGATGAAGCCCACTTCCACTTGTCTGGTTTTGTTAACAAGCAAAACTTTAGATACTGGTCGTCGGAAAATCCACGCCAAATTCATGAGCGACCGTACATAGTGAGCGGGTGACTGCATGGTGTGCCGTCAGTAACTTCGGAGTTATTGGCCCTTATTTTTTCGAGGACGCTTATAGTGTAGCGGTCACTGTTAACTCTGACCGTTATCTTGAAATGGTTCACATTTTTCTTGTACCCGAGCTACGAAGATGACCCATCAATATTCGTCGCATGTGGTTTCAACAAGATGGGGCAACTGCCCACACTTCAAGAGCAGCTGAATTACGTCGCTTGTTTCTGAAACACCTCATTTCATTGCGGGGAGACATTTCCTGGCCTCGTTTACCTGACCTATCCCCATGTGATTAATTTCTCTGGGGATACTTGAAGGCAAAAGTTTACATAAACAAACCACGAACTTTGCCTGAACTGAAGGAGGCTATACGACGAGAAGTGTTGGCTATCCCACGACACATGGCTCAGCAGGTGATGTTGAACTTCGAGGAGAGGCTTCAAGAGTGCCTGCGCCGAAATGGTCGTCACTTGGAGGACACAATTTTCAAATTATAATGAGCTTACTTTCAGATTCTGGTTTTAACATTTCAAAATGGCATATTTTATGTACAAATTTCATTAATTTAAATTTCTTAAAAATATTTTGTTCTATTTTTTTCTCTATGTTCAAAGTGTAAATAGAACTCGAAAACACCCTGTATTACAAGCAGCCTGGATGCGAGGGAAAAGGTCCGCCTTTTGACCGACTGCATTCTCATACACGAGGCTCTTGATGTGACCCCAAACAAAAATCTCCAGAGTCCTGAGATGCAGGGAGCGAACTGCCCAATGAACGAGTTGCCTTAACATCGGGCGCTTAGGTACGAGATTTCTTACCTCGTAGCTCGAACAGGGAACTGCTCCGGACACAGGGACCGGGTGTTTCGCACATCTGGCATGCCGACGTACAACCACTATTATTTTGTAGGCATAATTTAGGAACACCCTGTATATAAAAGTGGACATATATATATATATATATATATATATATATATATATATATATATATATATATATATATATATATTTCATCATAGGTAGTCTTTCTGTAGACAGGTCCGTGATTATTCATGGTTAAACCTGGTTCTCCATGTACTCCTATTTTCCGCCGTCCTCTTCATATCTTGATAACTCTCTTTCCCTTTCCTACTTCTTTCCCTTTTTCCGTCTAGTTTTCCTTCTAACACGTATTTAATCATACTCTCTCTTCTCAGGTAATGTCCAACACAGTTTGCCTTCCTCTTTTAAATAATCTGTATAATCATTCGCTTCTCTCCTACTATTCGTAGCATTTTATTGTTTAAATCCTATCTGTCCATTTTATCTTCATCATTCTCCTCCAAGTCCACATTTCAAAGTTTTCCAAGTATTTGATGTCATTTTTCCTTAGCTTTCATGTTTCTGCCCCGCACAAGCCTATACTCCATACATAGCATTTTATGAACTTCTTGCGGATATCTTCCCTTATATTCCCCTTAAGTAGATGTTTCTTTCTACTGAAAGCCGCTTTTGCTTTTCCTATTCTAGTCCTGATCTCATCCGCACATTTTGCTTCTCTTGTTATGATTATTTCAAGGTATTTATAGTCTAAAACTTGTTCTAAAGGCTTTCCTCCAGTACTTATGTTCAGATTCTCTTTTTTGCTCGATATTCGAATGACCATAGATCTCTCTGTATTTATTTCCATACCATATATTCTAACTGTTGTTACTAGTCTATTTATAATTTTCTGGAGTTCCTCTTCCTTTCTCGCTAGAAGTACTTGATCATTCGCGTATTTTACTATTCTTATAACCATTCCTCTAATTTTGAAATCTCCTGTGCCTTCTAACACTTCTTGCATTAGACTTCCTCCAAATATATTGAATAGAGTCGGCGATAGGCAGCAGCCCTGTCTTACTTCTCTACTGATATTTACTCCGCAGGTGTCCGCATTCTCCAACCTGACCTTCACAATTTGATTAACATATAAATTTTTGATCAGTCTCCTGTCTTTCCAGTCTATATCTATATTCTTTAATATCTTTATCAACATTTCCCAATTTACTCTATCAAAGGCCTTCTGCCAGTATACGAAACATACGCTGATATTTCTATTGCCCTTTCAGATATGATTCTAACTATCCTTATCGCATCTCTAGTTCCTCGTCCTTTTCTAAAACCGAATTGATCTTCCCCTAGTATTTCTTCTGCCTTTTTCTCCAGACTTTTATTAAGAATCCTCGTGATGATCTTCGAAGAATGCGACAGAAGGCTTATCGTTCGGTAGTCTTTACACGACATTGCCTTTAGCTTCTTCTTTAGAGGGATCATATTCACTTCTAGGAAATCCCGAGGCCACTCTCCCGTGTTGTAAATCTTATTAATTATTTTCGTGATCGCTTTTAGTCCTTTTGATCCCATGACTTTAAGTACCTCAGCCGGTATTCCATCGCTGCCTGTAGCTTTCCCTTTTCTTAGTTCCACTATCGCTTTTTCTACTTTGCTCTCCATAATACTTGGTCCTAAGTTGTCTTCTTCAATGTTTTCCTCATCTTCCAGTTCTATTTTTGCTGCTCCTGCCTGTTTGCTGTATAATTCCTTAATGTATTCTTCCAATACCTGTGCTACATCCTTTGTTTCTGAGACTTTCTTCCTATCCGTATTCATTATATATATATATATATATATATATATATATATATATATATATATATGTATATGTATATATATGTATATATATATATATATGTATGTATGTGTGTGTGTATGGACATATTGGCTTTTGACCTAAAGACTGTGGATATATATAAATGTGGACATATTGTCTGTGGACCCAAAGAGTAAATAGTTAAAATAAATGATTGGTTTTTAGTTGTTTATAATAGAGGGGGAAATTCATTCCAGAAATAACATACTTTTATGTAATAAAAATTTTAAACCATAAAATGCCTTTATTTATCTGAAGAAATTTATTTTTGTGTTAGGTTTTTATATAAAGTAAAATTAAATTTAAATTTATTTAAAATTATTTCATTTATTGTTAAATTTAATTTTGTATTCCACTGATATATTACGGAGAAAACTTCATTCTGGGATACAACATACTTTTATGTACCTAATTGTAATTTTAAATGCTAGAGATACCTTGACTTAACTGAATAAAATTAATTGTTTTTACAATTGAATATAAGGTGAAATTTTAATCTAATTTATTATTCCATCGATATATTACTAGTAGATTACTAAGTTTAGAACCCAAATTCCTGAAAATCCTCAAATCAGGTAAACGTCTGGTCCCAAGCTAGACAGATAAGGGATCCGGTTCTATATATTATAACTGAGAGTTCGATAAGATGTATGCTTCATTTCTCACAGGAAAGAATTTAAATTCTAATTTTTATCGTCGATTCCGTTATCTAATTCGTACTTTTTCACATATATGCGAACTTTTTCGGTTTTTTAACATTTCAAATAAAAGTCACTAGAGTTACTTGCATTTTTGGGCTTGGGTTTTTTAATACATTTGCACTTAATTTACAGTCAAAAAGATGCATGAAGGATTATAATCGGCCGAACATTTTCATGAAAATTTTCCTTTAAATATAAAACAGATGAGCGACCGCAATAAAAATCTTCTTATCAAAGCCAGTGACAATTGCAGCAACTTAGATAATATCCATTGTCAATAAAATTCGCATTTACTGTCTTAAGCAGTATAACATCTAATTATTTCATACGGGTAATAACTGCATTTTAATACGCGCAGTCTGAATATGAATTTTACGCTTTAAATGTTTATTAAATTCAGGTTGAATTATCTTGAAAATAACAGACGAACATAGCCAGCAGTCAGAAGGGCTTGGACTACACAAGAGGCCAGGGGTGAAGCTCCTATTAATAAAAATTATTTAATTAGTAGACATTTTGTGTATCTCTGCATAATTTTACACTCGCGAGGTTATTTTTTTATAGAAACTGTAACTAATTTTCAAAAATATATTAAAACGCGCAATAAAAATGACTTGAGTCATTATTTTTGTAACAATATACAAACAAGAAGTCCAAATCAAGACTGATGCAGGCTGGTTTCCCTAATATAACGTCCCAAATTGATTACTTATATTGACAGGAAGTGTTTCTGTATGTGTTAGTCATTCCAAGGAATTCTCATACTATAAATACCATTTGTAGTTCATAGTTTAACAATGATAGAGAAAATTGGAAAACAAATTAATAGAGCGTTATCAGGTTTAAAATACTAAAAACTATGTAAAAACCTCTTTCTAACATATTTTGCATGTATTTTTTAAATAAACGAATTTAATTAATGTTACTGTTTATATGCTAATATGTCTGGACCAACTGTCCTTTGCTGAAAAGTAGTCGAGCAGAAAAGAAAATAAGTAAAGGTATAAAAATGAATTTTTACAACCAACTTTTATATGGCTGATACTTTAATATGAATCAACTTTATAATATAATTATGGTAATGTTTCAGCTTGAGTGGGCTTAAAAATTTGCAAAAGTGTCTACCTACCAGCTGCTGAGTGATGTGGGGTCTATCAATTTAATCTTTTTACAGTTGAGAGAATGGCAGACAGAAGTAGAGAACTCAGTGGCAAACGTAAGAATATTTGGTATTTAAGTAGTAAGAAGTTTGATAGTATATTTTGTTTCATTAATGGTAATACAAACTTATCCATTCATATTGCTTAAAATCAACGAAAATAAACTGCTAGTTCAGAGTAATTCTGCATTAGATACTAGTAGGAGTGAAATTGTTGAATATTTCATATTTTAGTCGCCTAACTTAAATGACCAAAATAATAAATTGTTCTTTTCCTAACATCACATCAACCATCCATATAAAACCACTGTATAAGTATAGTTAGCTGAAGAAATGCTAAGCTACAACACAACACTATAAAATGTTTTATTTAAATTTGTTCAAATTAACATCCTTTACAAGAGTATTGCCTATCTTAAATAGTGAATAAAGACAAAAATTATTTAAGATAAATAAAATCTTACTATCAATAACAAATACGATAAATAAAAACAATTATAAGCAGAAATATCCCTTCAAAAAACGTAGGAATGCTCGTATCAATACCAATAAAAATAAAGAGACTTCTATTAAAAGATTACAGCATTAACAATGACAATAGTTTGTTAAATCTCGTTGCTATGATGAACGCTTGTCAATCTTCCCACGTGATTTCAAATACACATTCATCGCAGCGCCAAAATAAGGATCCGGCAGTCGAGGTGACTAAATTACTCGTCTTCCACGACAAAACCCGCAAGTAGATTTAGGATTTTTTCAGATTGGACTTCGTCCAAAACACACACACTCACAAAAAGCGAAGTTAATATAAAAGTAGGTAATAACCCATTTGTTCACTCGTCAATATTCAAGCCGATTTCGGTAATAACCGTCTCCATGGCAACGATCCGATAAAATGCGATTTATAACGTAAAAACGCTGTTTTATTATAAATAAAAGAAAATACGTTCAATTATCAAAATTCGGTGATAATAATAAATATCAATATTCTTTTTCTCTTAGAACAGTGCATATCTCGCTCCGATATCACAATTTTAAGATATTTTGAAGTTTTAAAGAAATCATCTCTGCACGATGGATTTGAGGTTTCCTATGTAAAACAAATAGGGAAAAACGTTCCTGGAATCGAACCCGGGACTTCAATCTTTGCCAAATAATATACAATCCGGAGGTGGACCCTGGCAGTACGAGTCTCATACCAAGTTTCATGAAAATCGGTCCATTGGTGCAAAAGTTGTTAGTAGGGGACATACATACACACATAGACAGGAAGGAATTTGAAATAGACTTTTATAATTGCATTCAAATGCAGTTTCTTTCGAAGCCGTAAATATAAACAAATCTCACGGAAATATTTACGATAATTTATTCTTAATGGTTGTTTCTTTTTTTAAGTAATCAATTACTAGTGAAAGAAGAATAATTGAATTTTCTGGCGAAGAGAACTTTGGTCTTACTGTTAAGTAATATCTGTCCAAAAAATTTCTGCGTATGACCGAGTTACGTTTTGCCGATTCGCTATATAATAATTTCATGTTTCATATTTGGCCATCCAATAAAACTAATTCAAAAGCTTCCTGTCGGAAATATGAAATGTTTTCGTACTAAATGCGTAATAATTGCGTAAAATAGTTGGCAATTATTTTCAAAACATTTTACATTTTTTAATTTGAAAAATTCGTTTTGAAAAAATTAAGTATTTCTTAATAGCTAAAGGTAATGGATATATTATTATATACCTTATACTGAAATAGAGGTTATTGTTTATCACATTTGAAAGAATGAAAAAATTTATGTAGGTACATTTTTTATTTTTACTCGTAATGATTTGAACATGGTTCAATACAAGAGAAATAAAAAATAAATTTTCCGTAATAAAAATTTTGTTTTTACATGAATACGTACGAAGATTGCGCTAATAAACAAGCCTTTAACGAATCAGAAGTAAGCGTACTTTACAAATTACTGAGATGGAAAAATCCGAAAACAAATAAAAGTGCAGAGAGCATTTCATCAAAACAACATTTTTTAAATGCCTGCGTCAAACCCGTAAATTGGCTTAACATCCTGGGTGCGAGAAGGTTCGGAGAGGAGTGAATTACGAACAAAACAAATTTTAGGGGATCAATTATGAATCGAGAGAGGGTCAAGGGAAGCTGAGATGATATATATATATATATATATATATATATATATATATATATATATATATATACATACATATACATATATACGAATTCGTCACCATGGGAAATTTATCGCCTTGTATGGTTCATGTTGCTAACAATGGCTGTATTAATAAGGCGTGTGCGGACTATACGCCGACAGAAGAACATAATATAATCCAAATATAACGGTTGTAATAAATACGATAATGTTTCATTTTTGACCGGGGACGAAATTTAAGTAATCCACATTTACAAGTAATTTGCCAGTTGTTTGTGACAACCGAATGAGAATTTTTAAAATAATTATACGCAGAAAAAGTTAACAAAGAGTAAGGGAGGGGGGAATGGGAGGAGGATGTAATGAAGAAATGGAGAAGTGTGTAGAGGGAGGAGGAAGGGGAGGGGACGTTTAAGAAATTATAATGAAACATAGGTAATATTGATATACATCAACTAGGAATTTAACAACAATTAAGAGAATGAAGAGAAAAAAGGAAAAATTATGGTGAGGGGGTCAGAGGGGGAAGGTAGGTTCCGTGGCGGTGAATTGCTGGAGGTGAATTTTCCATGGCGATGAATTGCTGGCGGTGAATTTTCCGTGGCGATGAATTGTTGTAGGTAAATTTTCCGTCACGTTGAATTGCTGGCAATGAATTGATGTCGATGAATTGCTGGAGGTGAATTTTCCATGGCGATGAATTGCTGGCGCTGAATTTTCCGTGGCGATGAATTGTTGTAGGTAAATTTTCCGTCACGTTGAATTGCTGGCGATGAATTGATGTCGATGAATTGCTGGAGGTGAATTTTTCATGGCGATGAATTGCTGGCGCTGAATTTTCCGTGGCGATGAATTGTTGTAGGTAAATTTTCCGTCACGTTGAATTGCTGGCGAAGAATTGATGACGATGAATTGCTGGCGGTGAATTTTCCATGGCGATGAAATGCTGGCGGTGAATTTTCCGTGGCGATGAATTGTTGTAGGTAAATTTTCCGTCACGTTGAATTGCTGGCGATGAATTGATGACGATGAATTGCTGGCGGTGAACTTTTCGGATACCTTGAGAAAGGTGTTTAAAAACTTAATAAAGCTTAGATAGGCCATATTGTTTAGAGTTACCTTATATATGCTAACTAATCTTAAGGGTTCTGGCAGAATATTTCTAATTTTCCGCGAAATTAAGGCACCTATCCCTAATTTCCTAAATACTCTGGCAGTTGATTAGCGTATAAATTTTCCTACTTGAAATTTTCAAGACACTAGATCGTTCTGTATTAGCGACAACAATAATCGTCATTAAGACGTTAGCCTATATGTAACATAAATTTATGGAAAAATTAGGGTTTGCATGATAGGATTATTGTATCACTATCTGTGCCTTTTAGTAGATATTCTGATAAAAATAATAGCAAAATATGCCAGACGTCGTTATATTTTTTCGTTGTTAGAAATAGAAGCTTGTGGCATTAATGTAACCACAAGTTTGTCAAACCTTATTGCAACTCTCTCTTTCAATAATTGAAAAGTTTAAACATTTTCCAAAAAGCTTTACGAAACGCGATATATTTTTATTCACGTGTTGCTAAAATTTTATATTTTAGGATTATGACGTCGTAACTAGATAACGTCATTTTTTAAACCAATGGTATTATAATCAACTTATTCTCCTTATAAGCACTAAATCCCGTGGTAATTGCTATTTTTGGTTGTTGAAAATGTCACTTTTTTCGATTAAAAACTAATTCTTACTTCAATTTGGCACGGATTCTCCCTCTCTCTCAAGAATCCTTCAAAATATCAAATCTTAACGTGTCACAGAATGTTGAAATTAATAGGATGCTATAATAGCATCGACCACCATGTAATTGGCCTGAAGATAAATATAATAGCAAATGTTGATTAATTAGATATACCAATGCTTTGGACAAATTTTGTCACTATATTATTTGCGGGTAATCATTTTGGATGAGTTTCGACAGATATCCAATGCCAACAAATGAATTTGGTTTATACTGCTCTTATTTCACCCATAACGCATCAGAATATTCACAATTGCATAAATGTACCTAATTTATAATGTATAGATATTAACTAATATAAATTTATTTGCTGCAGCACCTTGAAAATAGCTATATTGTGCTCTTACATTAAATAATTTTATGTGACTATCATAACGATATTTTGTCAACAATTATCTATATTTTTCCTAATATTTGCTTCAATATTAACTGTGCCACACAAATTGATGACTCTGTGTTTCCTTCATTTAAATTTTATGTAAAATTATATATAAAAAACTCCGTAGCTTCTCCGCAGTGGATGCCTTCATGCCAAAGATCCTACTGACACTATCAAAAATTCTAGCCTAAAATTATACTATTCTTTTCGATTTGTAAGTCTCGTAGTTTAATTAATCAAATTTATGCGCAAAAATCCACTTCTTAGGTTTAGTCTAAAGCTATGTGTCTCAATGAACATGACAGTTGAGTGGACTTATTCTCATCTAAGCAAATATCGGTCTCTAGATTAATCCTTTTATCTTCATCTCTCTTTTTCTCATCTCTACCTTCGCTTTTAATCTCCACTCTATAGACTCCGACTGCTTTGTAACATGTTTACGCCCCATAAGAAAAAACCTGATATCGGTGCAAGGAATAATACATTTGCATTTTTAAATTAGTTGAAATTAAGATATGAGCTCGGAAAATAAACATTTCTATAACTCAAAAGTTGACGTTTATATATTTTTAAATCAAAATTCAAAGCCGCGTCGAATGAGAGCGGCAAGTGGAAGACCCGGGTTCGATTCCCTGTCATAGCAGCTTGTTTTTCTCGTTTCAAAATTATTCCCAACTTTACAGCTTATGCCTGTCTGCATAGGATCTTCGGATCGCTTTATTCCATCTAAGATATTATGATTAATTCATATTGTTTATTATTTTAATTCACATAAGTTAAAGAAACAAATAGATACATGAGGACCCGCTGTATATCCGTCTGTCTGTCTGTGCTGGGTGGTTGTCGGGGTTCCCGGGTACCCTATGTTACCCGTAGTGTCATAGGAAGTCACTTTGCAAAGTTTGGTCCCGATAGGTAAAAGGGTGTGGAAATCTATAGGGAACAGACAAACAGACATTTAATTTTATATATTAAATATTATGAGGCCATCGATCTGCACCAAGGATTTAACCTTATGATGACGTCATAGTCCTAAAACAAGAAAAAACTCGCCGTATTTCATTTTCTCTGCAATCTTACCTTCACTTGTTGTATCATTCATGTTTTTGTTCAGTAATGGAAGCTGAAACGCAAGAAATCTGGAATAAACTATTTTCATTCAAAAAGTTATAAAAATATAGTAATATTCAGTTGTTTTGCTTGATTTGTTACGCATTGTGTGAAAATTTTTAATTAGTTAATAAATTTGGATAAAGTCATAAGTATTTAATTCAGTATCGCTGTATAGAATTCACAATAAGATAAGCGCTCTCTTATTCAATCTTTAAAATATTAGTTGAGAGAATTTGTGGAAACATGAAGTATCATTTCATGCCAGAAAAAAATACAAAAAGAGTTTTGGAAAGGCTGATTGATTTAGCATTCACTCCGCTAAGTATCTATTAGCTGTTTAAGTTGATCCACTTCTGATTTTCAAAAATGAATTATGTAATTAGTACTTGAATATCCAAAATAGAGATGAATCAGCCTTATCAAGAGAAATGTGACTTTTTAAAGTCATACCGAGTCCCTTGTAAATTTTTCCGCACTTATACATAGTTTTAGGTCATTTCCAATCAGTGACAGCTAGCAAAGAGAACCAGAGAGCTCTAGCTAGTAATTTTTCGTTGCCGAATCCGCTTCGCTATTACCGGAAAATTGGAATATTTGTTAGCAAGTAATAAGGGTAATCAGTTATCAGGGTGATATATTGGAGTTGACAGAAGCTATCAACCGAGATATATAAGCTTCAAATGCGATATGTAACCGGAAGTAATAAATTCCAAACTTTGGCGTGGTTGCATTCTTACTTTGAGCAAAAGTTTAACGCGTCCATTCCTCATTATGACACGAGATGTCGCGCGCTTCGCAAGTGATTTATGTAGTTGGATTGGGTTACAGAAGTCGTCGCTAAGGAAGAAATCCGTGAGGAAATCAATGTTTGTATTCAAAATGGTCTCAAACGGGAGCAACTGTCTCAAAATGGAAACGATTCATGAAATCACGAATACGTCAAATTAATCAAATTCCTCATTTCTGTCGCATAAGTTAAGTTGCACACTAAAAATTACTCATAAATTCTTTCGCCGCCAACGCTTAATCTGAAGGGGTTTCTGCGTTCTCATGTTTCAATACATGTTCCCATTTTACGTGATCATACACTTTCCTCAAAATATTCTTTTCCTTACTCAATTCCTCTTTTCTTATTTAAAACCATAATCATCCTTCGCTTATGACTCTTCCTTCCTCTCCGCCAACCGTGGCCCGACGTTTCTACGACGCAAGTTTAGCTGACAGAACGATAATATTATCTGTATAACACCCAGTTTCCTTAATTGAATCTTTGCAAGTGCTCTAATTAGCTGTCCTCGGGAACAGTTATATTCAAATTACATGAAATATTTCTTACTTGATTTAGGAGTTTATTAGATAATTACCATTCGAAACTCAATAACAAATCTAATTAATTTGATTCAAAAGTATTACAAAGTGTTTCATACTTAATTTAAAGTATATCTGGTATACCTTAAAAATCACTGAAATTGCATATGGATTGGGATGCGTTAAGAATGGAATAGATATAATTTGAGAAAACATGGCTTCGATATCAACATATGGAATTTTAGTGTTTTTAAAAACAATTATACGTTTTAGACAAATTTATTGTATTAGTTTCTGATATTTTAGAGGTACAGGTACCCGATACACTTTAAGAATGAAACAACAGAGGAAGGTTAATTAGATTACTTGCAAAGATTTAATTAAGAAAACTGGATGGTTTCCAAATAAAATTATCCTCATGTCGGTGAAACTTCCGTCGGCGCAACTTCCGGGTATTTCCGTCAACTGCTCCTATTTCTTTTTCACTACATTTTTTCTTCATACCTTTAATACATGCATCCGTTTCATTATTTTCCTCTCCGTTTCTCCTCCTTCAAGCACTTTCCAAATCACTACCTTTCTCTTCCACTATCATTCTAATCTTTACATTTTCTTCCTTCCTCGTCTCTAGGCCTCGGAACTCTCCCCTCTATCTATTCTCCACTCCCTAGTCATCCCGCCCCCTTTCGAAGTCCCCCTTGTGAGCAACCATAAACCACTCTCATCGTTCGAAGGGTCCTCCGGTCACTCCCCCTTCCACTCCTCTCTTTCTCGACGCCGATCCCAGTTCCGACGATGCCTTACTTCTCCAGCTATCCTCCCTTTGGGACCCACTATGCCTCCGGATGCAGTCCACTTCAGCAGCCGTGGGGTCCACACTTGACCTCCATTCTGCGAGCCGTTCCCAATTGCAGTATGAGTTATCGCAGCCCCAAATGCAGCCCTCTCTCTTTCTCTCCATCGCTCAATGCTTGGTTCGCATCCAAAGCCATTTCATTCTGCTCCGTCTTCAGAATCCTCATCGTAATACTCAAGGCGCTCGCCTCATCTCCCAGTGCGTCGGAATTACTCCGCACGTCCATATATACATACATAAATATCTATTTAACATGTTAGTAGACATGCCCGTGATTATCATCGGTTAAAAATGGTTCTCACCAAACTCTTGCTTTACATAATGTGCTTCATTTCTCGGTATCTCTCTTTCCTTTTCAAGTCGTCTAGCAACAGGAAAGTTTTCTTTACTTTTTCTCTTATTCCTTCTAACATCCATTTAATCATGCTCTCTGCTAGTTTTCATTCTGTCCATTATGAATGTATGTGTATGTATCTATATCTATTATTTAATTGCATGCTTCTTGCATAGGAAACATGACATAAAACCTAACGTACTAAATGCTACGAGATTGAAATTTGGAAAGTATTTGGTCATTGGGTACAATCTACGTGTAAAAATCCGAAATTTTAAAAATTTAATTTTTAAGGAGTTGTTTCCGACCAAGTGGTCCATTTTCCAAAAAAAGTGTGGAAATCGCTGCAAAGCTTGATAATGTTTCATTTTAAATGAGTTGAAATTAAGATAAAAATTTCAGAGAAAGAGAGAGAGATAGAGAGTGCGAGAGTGAGTGAGTGAGTGTGAGTGAGTATGAATGAGTGTGAGTGTGAGAGTGTGCGGATGTGTGGGTGCATAGGTGGGTGGGCTGGTGGGTGAGTTAGTGAGTGTGTGAGTGTGAGTGAGTGAGTGTGTGTGTGAGTGTGAGTGAGTGAGTGTGTGTGTGTGTGAGAGAGAGAGGGACAGAGAGTGAGTGAATGAGTGAGTGAGTGAGTGAGTGAGAGGGATAGAGAGTGAGTGAGTGAGTATATATTAGGGTGGTCCTTATTTTTAAGTTATGGAAAACTGAAGGGGGCACGTTTTGAATCTGTTCCATTATGAAAAAAATAATTTTGGTAAAATTAGGTTAGTTTTGAATAATCTACATCTACATCTACATTATACCCTGCAAGTCACCTTTTTGGTGGATGGCAGGGGGTGCAGTGCACCAAGGGTCCATAATTTTCCTACGTTATCTTTTTCTATTATGGTCTCTTATCGTCCTAGGGAAAAACGATCCTCTATATCGCTCCGTTCTACAGTCGATCTCGCGAATCTTATCCTCACTGTCCTGCCTTCCGAGATACGTCGGGCTTCTGATAAGTCCTACTACCTCATTCGCTAGTCCTTCCGACATAAATTTTTCCAGTAGTTTAATTCTAGCCTGCAGCCTACGTTCCTCTAACGATGTCCATTTCAGATTTTCTATTAATGATGTTACGCTTTGTTTACTATCGTAATTCCTCTTTACAAATCTAGCTGCCCTGCGCTGAACCTTTTCTAACTCGTTAGTGAGTCCCTTTTCGTAAGGATCCCACACAGCTGAAGCATATTCGACCTGCGGTCGAACCAAGGATAAATAACATATTTCTTTCACTTTTTCGGAGCTATTTCGAACTATTCTCCATATAAAGGCCAGCTTTTTGTTAGCGGCACCTATCAATCGGCGAATGTGGGTGTCCCACGAGAGATCACGATGGATCGTGACTCCGAGGTATTTAATCGAGTCTGAAACTGGGATCTCTACTCCGTCCAACGAATAATTATTATTCAACGAGATACTCTTGGTTCTCCAGAAGTTGATGACACAGCTTTTCTTTTGGTTTATCTCTAACTGCCATTCCTTACACCATGCAGAAATAGCTTCTAGGTCATTTTGGAGATACTGGTGGTCTTCCGGATTGCTTATTTCTCTATAGATGACGGTGTCGTCCGCGAAAAGCCTAATTTTACTTCTGACTACTGAGCTGATATCGTTTATATAAATTAGAAATAATAACGGACCAATTACACTACCCTGTGGAACGCCAGAGACAACCTCCACTAAGTTCGAAGATTTTCCATCTATAACAACCATCTGCTTCCTATGATTTAAAAATTCACGGATCTAACTAACGATTTTAGAATTAACGCCTAAGGTTTCTAATTTCGTTATTAACTTCCTGTGAGGTACCTTATCAAAGGCTTTCCTAAAATCTAAGAAGATGGCATCGACCTGCGTATTCTTTTCTCCGCTTCTCAGTAAACAATTAACAAAAAGACCGAGCTGAGTATCACATGACCTACCTTTCCTGAAGCCGTGTTGACAATCATCTAACAATAAATTACTATCAAGAAATCGCATTATGTTGCTAACGAGTATATGCTCGAGAATCTTACACGATATCGAAGTTAAAGAAATCGGTCTGTAATTTTCTGGGTTCTCCTTGTCGCCGCCCTTATGAATTGGGGTAACGTGCGCTAACCTCCAGTCGCTAGGGACCTCTGCGCGAGAAATGGATTTCTCGAAGATTATCAGAAGAAAAGGTGCTATTTCTTCAGCTAATTCTTTTAAAACGCGAGCAGGAATTTCTTCGGGGCCAGTGGCTTTGTTATGTCTGATGGAACTTAATTGCTTTGCTATTCCCGCCTCAGAAAATACTATATCGTCCATCAGGTCCCCCCTTATTACGGGTGCATAATGTACGCAGTGGTCGCTGACGGCTGTGAATGCTTTTACAAAATGACCGTTTAACAGGTTGGCTTTCTCTACGCTATCATGAATAACGGCACCCGAGTCATTACGCAGGGAAGGTATTGTAGGGCCTCTACCTTGGACCTCTCTCACATAGGACCAAAACGCTTTAGGGTCCTCCTTCAAATAATTACTTAATACCTTATTCCGGAAGTTAGTAAAAGCCTCGCGCATAGTAGTTCTCGCTTTAATGCGGGATTCCTTATACGTCTTAACTTTAGTTGCTCTATATTCATCGGATGATGTAGACGGCATATTTTTTATTTTCGCGTGGCTTATTCTCTGACGCCTAAGCGCACTCCTAACTTGCTTATTGTACCAACGTGGCTCTTTATTGTCGACCTTCAATTAAATTGGAATGTACTTATCGATACTCTATAGCATTATATCCTTGAATAGTTTCCATGACGACTCAGCACCTGATCGTTCGGTCATATCACGGAAGCCAGGTAGTATTTCTCGTAGGCGCGACCTGAAGCTTGAAAAGTTTGCCCTAGCAAATATATAAAACTTTCTTTGAGGCTTGAGGTGCCTATCGATTTTCAACTTACACTCTGCATATACGGCCTGATGATCACTTATCCCATCTTCAATGGTGACTTTGTTTATTATTTCTGGGACGTTAGTTGCTAATAAATCTAATATGTTTCCCGATCGCGTTGGCTTTCTGACTAATTGAAGGAGAGAGTGCTCGCAGAATGTTTCGATTAATGCCTCACAGGATTCGCGTTCTTTACCTCTAGATACGAAACATAGATTTTCCCAATCAATTGAGTGTAAGTTAAAGTCACCACCGACTATAACGATACCATCTTGATTTATCAGTCTAAGCTTTGATAATTGTTTCTCGAGACTTAAAATACAATCTACACCAGCGTTAGGTGTCCTGTAAAACGAGCATATGAATACCTTTTTGGAGCCATCTTTACCTATGCGGCACCAAACACTCTCGATATCCTCGTCACTTATCGGAATCTCACTGCTATCGTACTTATCGCTAACCGCTATGAAAACTCCCCCGCCCGATCTATTAGCGCGATCTTTTCTATAGACACGATAGTCTCTAGGAAATATCTCCTGACTCTGAATCTCATCCGTTAACCAACTTTCTGTGCCTATCACGACGTCGGCCTGCAGACTGCGAATAAGATGCTCAAACTCTTCAATTTTCCTACGGATGCTGCGACAGTTCAGTACGACGACGTTTAATTTCTCACTATCACTTCGCATACTAATCTCACCCTTGACTTTCTCTTCCACTCTAAAACTACATGCGCTCCCACCACAATCACTCCCACGACTGTATGGCGTCGCATCAAAATTGGAATTGCGACCCGTCACGCCCTTTACGGAACAGTCTATCAATGACCTATCGCGAAATTGGTGCTGCATGTTACGCTCGGTGTATATTCTATCAGTAGATAACCTTTCGGGATTCTTATTTTCTACAAATGTATCGATTATCCCCTGACCCAAAACTGACCTACACCCTGCCCTACTCTCTAGCCTAAAAAATCCCTACTGTGCTCGAGAATCCTACTCGCTACTCTCTGAGCCGATTTGGGCGTGTAGTGAACACCAGAGTGATCCAGTGGTGCCCTGCACGATTCGATAATCGGTCGTAGGTCGACGAAGTCCACTCCCAAGTCCCGACAGAAATTCCACAGCCTTCGGTTCAGACCTTCAACTCTACTCCAAACCTCAGAACCGCGGTCAATCCTAGGGACTATACTGCAGACAGTAAGCCGCACATCGGAACCCGACTCCTCTCGGACACGAGCAACCTCAGAGGCCAAGTCCTTAAAAGAACTTAAAATCTCCTCGGACCCGCGCTTCGAGGCGTCGTTAGTCCCAACATGGGCCACCACCCGCAGCCGAGAGCAACCTGTCGCCACTACCGCTTCTCTCACCGTGTTGGTCACTTGCGGCACCGTGCCTCCTGATATACATCTGGAGAAGACCCGCTCTTCAACTCCCTCCCGGCGGGCACTGGATAACAGGGGTGCCATTACACGCCGAACGTTAGAGCTACCTAACACTAACAACCCTCCCTTCCCAACCCGACTCACCTTGGGCCCGGCCTCCATCGAAGAGACGGGAGTGGGTACGGGCGCAATGGCCGTGGAGTCGTCCTCCGACAACACCTCGAACCTATTACTGACAGGAAGAGAGTCCGCCGAAGCATTCCCAACTCCCTGCCTCCGCAGCACCACCCCACGATCTCCCCGAGTGGACACCACTCTCCACTCATCGGATTTCCCAGCCCGAGGACCCTCAGCCCGCGGTAAGGAGTCAGAGTCAACCCCGATCACTCTACCGGCTGCCGCACCCAGGCGAACCCGGGCCGCCAATTTGGCGCGGCGAGCTTTCAGGGATGACCCCGCACCCCCCACACGAACCAAGGCTGCCTCGGACCTTTCCACCCTCTGAAGGAGGTCCGCAACCACCCTCTCCAGCTCCGTGATTCGAGCCCTCATGGCCTCGCAACCAGCGGCGCACAAGAAGGAGGAAAAAGGAGTCCTCGGTGAAGCCATCCTAAACCTACCTAATTTATATACTAACGCAAAAGAATTACAATATAAAAACAAAAGCTGAAATGGGATAAGGCTAAAGAATTTGGTCTGTTTTAAAGCGGGGACGCTCTTCGTGTAGCGTACGAGAAAAGGTCAAACGCAGGTATAAAGTGAAAGGCGTAAACAACACAAACAAGGTTAGATCACGCACAGGAGATGATAGTACACAACAACGAAAAATATAAATACTATGGAGCGTAAAACTAAAACAACCTTACAAATGTAACGAGAATATGCTAATACACAATAACTACTATGATATAAATATTATTTTCTAAAAGGGAGAATAAAATTTCTAACAAGAAACTACGAGGCTTAAAAGTTAACTATTACGGTAGAGAAAAATAAAAACTATAACGTGGATGTTATAACAAAACTAATTACATAACTTAAACGAATGTTAAATAAAATTACCGAAGGATAACAATGGAATAAAGTAAATTGTTAGTTCTACTTAACACTACAGCTACTCTAATGCTACAGCTACTCTAGTCGCTCGAGGCTACGTAGGAGCTCGCAGGAGCAAGTGAAAGGCACGTCCGTTCACTTCAACAGCCAGGTAAAGACTTGATAATTTAGGGGTCGCTACCAAGATCTGAAAAATCGCAATATACCATAATGCTAAACATAGGTGCACTCATTTTTAAATTAGTTTAAGTTTTAAACTTATTTGAATTGAATTGTGAATTGTAGGTACTTAGTATTGAAAATTGTGATGCAGCACCCATTGGTCAATGTTACGCAATACTGCAATAGATATAACCTTTCAGATGTACCCCTCAGAAATCCTGCGTAAGTCTACTTGCAGGAGCACTTTTTGTGTTATTTGATAGTCCATATCAGGTCTTTTGGAACAATCTAGAACTGTTCAGAACGTTATAGAACCTTCATAAACAACCTGAAACGTTCTAGAACCTTGCGGAAAAATTTGGAACTTTCCGGAACGTTCTAGAACCTTCTGTAATGATGTAGAACCTTCCAGTACGTTCTAGAACCTTCTGGAACAATCTATAGCTTAAACTATATAAGCAGCCCACCTAATGCAGTGAGTTCAGTTGTCATCAGGCAGCCAAAGAGTGCAGTTAAGCCAAGGGTTTTCTACCATAAAGTTGTTGTGTAGAGACTCAAGTGAACCTTACTCGTAGGAGATTACAATACAGAGCACTCCCAGTTTTCAAGTTTTGTACTGCGTTCTGCTGAACACCAAAAATTAAAATAATTAGATTTCTTGCTTTTGGTGCAATGCACAAGACTCATTGAATGGCCAAAGCCATTTATGCTATCAAACTGTGGATGTTCAAAGGACATTTTCCATTGAAGACAAAAGAGGAAGCTGGGATAAGGCGCATAGCAATTTTTGTTTTGAGATTCTATTTGAAGGCGTAGTTTCAAGCTGCACTTCCAACTGCTACACCTTTAAATGACCTGATGCTGTTGAAGAACCTCCAACAGTACATGACTACAAACTCAATAGTTGCCAACGCTGCTCTGAAGAAGCTTGCTCGTCATCTGTGGTACCTCAGCGAAGAGCTGGTTGCCCTAGCTTTCTTTGATAAAAAGTATCAATAGATACAAAAGCCAAATTGATTCAAGCTCTCCAAAATGATGGTAATGAGGAACACTCAAAGAGAATGACTGTCGATCAGGATAGCATCTTGGAGAAAAATTTGGACTATTTTGTGTCAGCCAACACTTTGAGGTTTTTCGACATACTTGGATCCCGAACTCTGGGCTTTTAATGGGAACTACATTGCCACAGAAAAGTGTATCAGGTCCATCAATTGCATTAACGATACGGCAGAACGCGGAGTTGCCCTGATCGAGGAATACAATCGATTACACACCCAGGGTGAACAGTAAAAGCAATTTCTTTTGCAGGTTGTCAGCGATCATCGGAGGAGATATCCAGACTTTGCCAAAGAAACACTTGCCACAAACAATTAATATACCACTGTGTCAGTATTGTTATGTTCACCATGTGACACTGTAGCATGGAAATTACCAACTCTAAATTTTATATGCTTTGTACTGTATTGCATTTTGTTTAAAATAAAGAAAACTTAATGTTTCAAACTTTGGTAGGAACCTCTAAATTTCATCTAAAATTTACCAAATTTTGGGAATATTATTATTTTTTAATATTGGAACAAGATAGGCTGGTGCCTCTATTCAAAATAAAATGTTTGTTTTTCCCCCATTATAAGGACCACACTAATATATATATAAATGAATATAGATAAATAGCAGCTATCGGTATAATTAATTAACTAATCTGTGAAAAGCTCCAGAGAGTAAAATATGTAGGTCTTCTGCTTTAACCACCTGCATGTTAGGATGGAAAGGTATCTGTGATTTCTTTTTCCAGCTCTCTGCCTCGTGGCTTTGACGAGACTGACAGCGTATCCTACACATCTGAATCAACGAGCAGTGTCGATTTTTCACATGCCGGTCGTTCATTTTTGCTTTTTCCTTCGGAAGGTGTGTCCTGTGTGCGTTTACCCGGTTGATTTGACTTATTTTGCCGTGCTGTTTCACCCTCGGACCTATTTTTAAAAGTATTACGGGCCACGGAAAACAGTGACGGTATATATGGGGAGGGAGCCCCGGGGAAAGGAGGGAGAGAGGAAAGAGTGGGAATCGAGGTGGGAGTATTAGAAGTGGTAGGGGTAGATATTGTGGTATGTGTTGGAGTAGGGGTTGGGTTAGGGGTGGGGGTGCGGGGAGACGTAGGGGTGATAGGGGTAGGAGAATATAGTTGCGCAGTGGAGGTAGAGGTTACGTTGGGAGGGGGGAGAGAAGTCGTTTGATTGTTCTTGCTTTCCGACGTTACGCTCATTAACGCGGGGAACGCGGATTGTTCATAAACAGGGCTCGTGCCTTTCGCATCTGGACACCTTTTAGAGACATGGCCCTTTTTCTTACAATAAAAGCACGTAACGTCATCTAGGGAAACATACATTATAAGTAGTGTTGTCGTACATAGCTGGTATACTGACAGGAAATGTTTCTGGCTTTGGTAAAATCATGTACACAGTCGTTCTAAAGGACTTAATGTGTTGAAACTCGGGGAGTTTTATACCGATATCCATCTCTCTAAAAGGGCTTGTAATTTTCCCGAAACGACTTAAGCATTTGGCTATTTCAGCGTCTGGAATGTCAGGCAAAACATTGGATAACTCCACTTTTGTAGCCGCTGATATAGATTTCCTTATGGGGACGTAGGAATGGTTTACCTCAATCCCGGGAGAGGCCGTGACTTTCTCGACGTCATCTTCACTCTGCAGGTAAAAACACACCCTTTCTTGGCTTAACCTCGAGGCGTATTTAATTCGGTGATGTGGAAAATTTTACCTAAACCAATTATGTAGTCCTCGATAGATGTTCCATCGAGGAAGTCACAAATAACGGCTAATTTCTTATTAGGACGGTATATTGAGGCAGAAATTTGGGGTGAAGAAACCTCGGTATTAGTTGTGGGTTAGTTATTATTAATTACGGTAGTGAGATTGTTGTTGTTACCGCCTATAGCCGGATAAGAAGCAGGCGGTGTAGTGCTGGTATTCCTGTAGGTGGGGGTGAGTATCGCCTCCCTGGAGTCCCTCAGGAAGAGAGCGGAGGGTGCAGAGACGGTAGGTTGGGAAGAGACCGGTGTCCCCTTATCACCGATGAGGCCGGATCCAAGGCCATCCCCCGGCGGCTGGGCTTCCAATCGTTGGGAAAGGGAAGGCGAGGGACAATAGTCGACTTTGCCCGAAGCAGAAGTCGGTGCCTGGGGGGACTCCGAGACATCCCCCGGCGACGGCATGTGTCAGCCGTTAGCAATCTTATACGAAAACACTCAACACTCAAATCAATAAAACACTTAATATTCAATACTTCACTGTGAACAGTAAAAAGGAAACTCAGGAATATGAAGTAGGATTGCATGATTATAATAACCGTCAAACGATAAACAGAAAAAAGATAGAAGTACTCATAATATCGTCAAAAATAGAGGAGTTCGATTTAAACGTTTTCCTCAACCGCCGACGAGAGTGTGTGTGTGTGTGTGAGAGTGTGAGTGAGTGTGAGAGTGTGAGAGTGAGTGAGTGAGAGTGTGAGTGAGTGAGTGAGTGAGTGGGTGGGTGAGTGAGTGAGTGGGTGAGTGAGTGAAAGAGTGAGTGAGTGACTGGGTGGATGAGTGAGTGTGAGTGGGTGGGTGGGTGAGCGAGCGAGTGGGTGGGCGAGTGGGTGGGCGAGTGAGTGAGTGAGGGCGAGCGAGCGTGTGAGCGAGTGAATGTGTGTGTGAGTGAGTGAGTGTGAGAGTGAGTGTGAGAGTGAGTGTGTGAGAGTGAGTGTTTGAGAGTGAGTGAGTGTGAGTGTTTGAGAGTGAGTGAGTGTGAGTGTGAGTGTGAGTGAGAGAGTGAGAGTGAGTGGGTGGGTGGGTGAGTGAGTGGGTGGGTGGTTGAGTGTGAGGGAATGGGTGAGAGAGCGAGTGGGTGAGCGAGCGAGTGGGTGAGTGAGGGAGGGCGGGCGAGCGAGCGTGGGAGCGAGTGTGTGTGTTTGTGTGTATGTGTGTGTGAGTGAGTGAGTGTGTGAGAAAGAGAGAACCTTCGAACCTAATGCCAACTTGAATCAGCTCGTTTCTTTTCCCACACACTCATCATTTGGTACACACCACGCGTCACAGAAAACATTCACAATTCTGAAAATGTGTTCATGATATGGGCTTATCTTAAAAATATCTTAATATCCTTTCTATTATCCTTACGAAAATCAATACCTTTTTGCAACATTCACTGTCGATTATTATTTTTAAACACTATGGTGTGGCGTAAAATTTGGCACCACGAGTCCGTAAATGTCTGGAAAGGCACGCCACACAACATAGTTTATTTTGAATGTCATCTCATCTTAAAGTTGCGAAGTCGATGAAATAGAGAGAACGGTATCTAGCTCGGAACGCTGCCATTTATCCGATTCGCCGGGATCGCCCACGCTTGACGACTCCCCATCTCCATTCCGCCTCTTGCCATCATATATAATGGAGATTTGTGGCTGCGATACTCGCCGTTCTATCGATCCCCACGTGTCACGCCGCGCTACGACAAAGAGAGAATTTATCACCCGCTGTTTTCGTCGTCTTCCTGCACGTTCCTCTAGTGTCGTCAAACGCGGCGCAGGTAAAGTGGCCGCGAATGTATCTATAAAGCGTGGCAGATAGAGAGGGATAAAGAGTGAGAATGAGAGGGGGAGAATGAGAAAGGAGAGATCTTATTTCCCCGGTGCACAGTCTCTTCTCAAAATAAGATCCGTCTGGAACCCACCCGAGGAGAAACGACGCGTGAAATACCGTCGTAAAAGACGGTTGTAGTTCTGCGTCAGGATCGAAATTGGAATTCGAGAAGATTTGTCGTCATTTTTTCGGAATTGGAGATAGTGCGTGACAAATTCACGGACCTAATGGACCTCACAATAACTTTGGTTAAACAATTTTGGCGATGCAGCGTCGAGACAGTGTTACCAAAAGACGTGCTCTCATCTAAAAAATTTAAAATTAAGCCCTTTCCTATAAATATCTTATATAACGTTTCTTGGAGTAAGTATCATATCACGCGCTGCTAGGAAAACAAGAAATTGCAAGATGATTTAGGACACTAAACCAAGGTTTCCATTGTATTTATAGTGATTCGCTTTTTGTTAGGCTATATGTTGATTCTAATAATAATATAATTGTTTTATACCCATTGAGATATAAAATTGTATTTACTAAAAAAATTTAAGATCCATAAATTGTAAATCACGAATACATCGTTTCATGCATTGCAATCAATTAAAATTCTGCATGATTTTCAGTGTTGCTTCCTTCAATGAATCTCAAACAATGGTTATTACTCGTTTATTGCATTCACAAGTTAAATTGTTTATAGCTCGGTGCAACCAACCATAATCAGTCACTCTTCAGCAAACTGGTTTCCGGAAAAAGAAACGGTCCAAGGAATGCTTTAAAAAGCACGTTGTCGATGATCTTAGCCATTCTTTCTAATAGACAATTTTTAAATGGTAGGTCATCAAGGATAAAGTCAAAATATTTTTATTTATCTCATTTCCGGAACCATCCCATGTCTTAATCTTCCGGCGACAATTCGGTATTTACGCAAGCTCATTCATTCTACGAGATCATCTGCGATTTATATTTGCCCCAGGTTTTTTCTTACTCTTGTGTAATTATTCCACGAAAGTGCAGGGCTCATAAGGGGCTGAGGCTATGGAGTGCGTCTGAACTTGCGGCTCAGCTGAAATTAATTAAAGTCGTTTGCCGCGATTGGATCGGGACCGAAAAACGAATGACCCGAGCACGCTTCATAGGGAGCAAAACGTTTGACCCAGAGGAGGAAATAACAGCGGGAGTTAACGATGGGCGCATTCATCCTCAGCGACCAAAAAGATTTAATGATCCCGGCTAACGAGAATGCGAAGAAACGTGAAATAAATTATTTCTATCCGGAAATGTGTTTTTTCCTATGATCTAAGTTTTCTGCTCGCACAATTACTGTCTCCGCATTTCTGGGGAAATTTCATTAATATCACGTCTTTTCTTCGTGGCAGTTTTTCTTATTTGGTTATCTGCTTACAAAGATAAATTAACTGCAAAAATTTTCATTCATTTTGTTCGTTAGCTAGACAATGAATTATCTGAATCGCTTATTGTTTGACCGCTTTTTCGAATTATGTAGTTTAAATTTTTGAAGTGAAATTCAATTTATTTTAGCTTGAGTTTAACGAAAAATCTAAAATATAAGGTATTTGCTTACAATTAATACTCTGTTGTACATAATTGTTACGCAGTGAAAAATGATAGCCGTAATTGAGTGATATGCCGAGTGTGCTGAATTTAGAAAAGCCGCTAATATGAAAAGTTCGCTCTACTTTTATAAAAGTTGTTAATCACTTAGTACACGCGGACGTACTGAATCAAATAGGTGCTTTCTCTATTAGGCAATGTACTTAAAATCAAAAGCAAAATATTGAACATAGGTTCCTTTAAATTAGCTGATTGCAAAAATCAAATTTCAAATTAAAAAAAAATGCTGGAATATTGAATTCATCCAAGAATACTCATTTTTTATGTCAAGTGTTAGATTGAAAATTGTTTCAGAGAAAATCTTTCTGAGAACATGATGCCTTAACGGGATAAAAAATATCTATTTTAAATTTACCGATTTTATTAAATCAAAAATATTTTTAATAGTATATTAATAATAATGAATGGATATTAAAATGTAGGCGCTTAAACACTTAATATTCGATTCATTAAATTTTAATAGTACGCTTTTTAGATGAAATTTATAAATTAACGAATAATACGGCTAAAACCTTTCTATCCTGCCCCGCTTTCATGATTTAAATTACTTCGTCTTTCTATACCAGCGCTGGCGGAGAATAACGTCAGTGGGTTGAGGAAATGGATTCCGATGACGCAAGACGAGATGACCTTCGAGCTGAAGGTAGGACGGAAAACGAGGGGTCAAAAAAATGACGGAATCGGTTGGAAGGTCGTAGTTTCCGACCTCGTTATTAATTACCTCGGCCCGGGTCTCGGTCACTTAGCATGATAATGGCGCATGCCATCGCAGCTTTTCGATATCAGCAGCCGCCGAGCGGCGCCACCGTAGCCGCAGCGGATTCCCTCTCTCGTTCGTTTATTCATTGTATGGCCGATGCCGCGATTCCGAATTTGGACTCTCAGCTGTTTTTTCATCTCGGCCGACGAGGAGTCTTAAACTAAGGGAAGCCATATGAACTTCGAAGCTCTATCGACCTCTATCCGACTGTAAAAACAGGATCGATTACCTTGACAGCTGCAAGAGATTAACGCAATTTAATACAAGGATTCATTTTGACCGGATGGAACTTGACATATAACTTTAAATACCAAGTAAAATAAATAAGAGGCGATATTTCGCAAAGAAATAAGGCCCTTATTATCGTGGCAACCAAAACAATAATTACTGCGCTTTAACGTTAAAAGATACGCAAAATTATGCAAATAACGCAATAATACAGATACTTTTTTAATTCCAACTATTCCATAAAACATATAACATATAACATCAGAACCAAGGCAGAGGGAATTTAACAAACAAAGTAAATGGAAATGCAAGATCAAAAAGAACCGAGTTTCATCGTCAGCTAAGTAAGCAGCATAACTCTTGCTCTGAAACCCCAAAATATCAATATCATCCTGACGGGATGATTAATTAAATATTTCCAATCCGCTTAATTTTGGCGAGATAGGTTATCGGCAGAGGTGAATTGAGATTATTGCGATGTCCGGGGCCGGAAGAGGAACGTTACGCAAGGATCTTTCCACTGCAATGACGAAGTGTGAGTGAATGTAGCCGGCGAATTCTGAATTACGTATGCACTTTAAACCTATGAACGTATTTAATAAGAAAAAAATACTAAAAAAGATAACAGCTTGGAATCGATAAAAAAGAATTTGAGATGATTTTTGCTTAATCGATCACATAGATAAGATTTTTTGAAACAATCTTCGAGAAAAGTTACATTTTATCAGATTATACAGATAGCATCTGAAGTATATTAAATTCATCTCTCGTAATTCAGCTGTATTTATTAATAAAATTAATGTTTAAACGAAAAAAATAACTTGCAGAAAATATCAAAGCTGCGTATGTAATGAAGAATGGTAGATAAGCTCCCGAACTATGCGTATTGAGAAAATTAGGAGGGATGGGACTAGAGAAATATTTCTGACGAGGAATAATTTGTACAAAGTAACGGTAAACTTACTGACTAGCAAATCAGATACAAGCAAGTTGTCAATTTCACAAACTTTACAATTTAACTAATTTACGCGACTTATAAATTATACTTTGATATGCATTATTTTTCCACATTCAAAATATGTTTCACATTTAATATACATAAAAATATATATTCACATGGAGTATCTAAATATAATCACATTTTTTAAGACGAAAAAAATTTTTTTCGAAACTAAACAAAACTACATCCAATGACATGATATATTTTTAAAAGATTAAAATCTCATAAGAAATTTATGGCACTAATAAAAATGTATAATGCGGATCTGTGGATTACGATATTTTCCATATGCTTTCTACTACAAAAATAGTGCAATTATAAATTAATTAGTTGCACTGTTGAGTAATAAAGGAGCCTGTTTGTTCTAAGCATTGATGTATAAACGTCATTTTGAAGCATTAACAAATAAAGTTTTAATTGGATCCATGGCTGACTTGATCGAGAAAATAATGAAATAAACAACGAAATAAAAATAAATTTACAGCGATTTTCGCCTTCACATTATTTGACACAGCGCAAGGTAATTTTACGAATCTGGTAAAATTCAAGGAATCCATTTATCCACTTTTCAGCTTACGAGAACTACGAATTACAAACTTACGCATCACTTCTGATACATTATGCAAAATTAATTAAGAGGAAATGTTTAAAATTTGTTAAATATGAACTGATTAATTGATATCATTATATATAACTGATAAACATTTGGCTATATATATGTTGCTCAAAAGAATATATCATTTTTCAATTCACCTAATTTGTTCTTAATGAGAAACTTGTATTTCTCAATTTACCTTGTGTTTATCATTTTATATATTTGTGAATCAAATTATTATAAAAGATTATTTGAGAGGTTCCCAGTCGGAGATTTAGTAATAGAGTTCGAGTATTTGTAGTTGAAAATCAAATTAGCAGTAAATTAATAAAAGCCTATATGTGTTTGTTTGTGTATAACGCTGACGTCATCAATGGCACATTTTTCCGGGTTTTCAACAAACTTCCCGATTAGGTGGAAGTTTAAAATTTCGTAGAAATGTTTGATTCAGATATAAAAATTAAATGTCGAAAAATACGAAAAAAGACCATGGCTCGAATCCAGCGGGAGGGGGGATTTCCATTTCCCATAAGATAACACGTAAAAAGCGACTTTTTAAATTGCAACCTTTTATTCTTTTGGAAATTCAAATTAGAACGAACTGACGTACGATCTTCAAATTTCAACTATGCTTTAAGAAAATAATGACGTTTATTATTCTATTCATCTTTTCCCGCCTACCGTTCGAAATCTCTTATATTAAACATTTAAATCACATATATTGCGAAAATATCGGGTTTGAAACGGGATGTTGCTTTGCCGACCACGACATTGATAAACCTCGAGGATCAATTGTTGCCTCAACCTGCATACGTGTAATATATACGAGTGCATAGATTGCCTTAAATTATCGTCGGATTTGTCGCAAAAACACATAATCCTAATGGGACTGGAGTTAAGTTTGGATTCTTTCGCTTATCTAAACGACTATATAGATGTAGATCTTAGAGAGAGGGGGATGTGGGGAGGGAAATAGAAAGTAAAGGATATATAATGGATGGTACATAGAGAGTAAGAGAGGTATAGAATTAGAAAAGAACTGGAGGAAAGAGATAAAGAGGGAAAGGGATAAAAAGAGGGAGAGCTATGGAATGTGTCAGGAGGGAATGAGAGGGGAGAAGGTGGGAGAAAACACAGGCAGAGAGAGGGAAGGGAAGAGAAAGGATGGGTGGAAGATAGAGGGACGGCGAGAGGGAGGGATTATTATTAATTATTATTACTTCATTTTTGACAAGGGGCTCATCATTGGAGAAAACAAGAATGAGAAAGAAATTCTTCCGAATCTCTATTTTGGCAAGTTTTATATCGGCTTTTACTCAATAATTACAGCTGTTATTATTCATTTCCTCGTAAATAATATATTCCCTTACCGTCATATTGACGGACTTTTATACTAGTGTATATATATATGCGCATAAATAATATGCATGTATAAATCCGAGTACAAAAAGAATGCATTAAGACTTGAATAAGGAAGAAACAAAATAAAACTGCAAAGCGGAAAAAATTTGTGATGAAGGTATCGACAAAGCCATGACTTGATGACTTGTCAGATAATAAATTGGGTTATAATGAGGAAAGATTCGAGATAAATGCATTAATTATATTAAATAGAGGAGAGAAATAGATACCGTATTTACGCCAATGTAATGTCTTTTTATATGACGATCCCTCATAACAGGACTTTGTGTTAATGGCAATCAATACCATTTACGCACTTCTTTAGACTCAAGAATTTCTGCGTGCAAATAATCTATTTCCATATATCCTTTTCCATCTTCTCCAATCTCGACTATGTGATTCAGTTACGTCGAGTTTAATGCTGTAATTCAGTATTTTGTTTATTCAGCTTGCTTTATATACTGTGTGTTTTGATGTAGCGATACTAAAAATCCACTCTTTTAAAAATTGTCGCAAATATGTATAGTAAAATTTTGAAGGTTTTATGCAAAACGACGCGATATGTATATCCATTCGATATGTACGACTATGAGACAATTTTTTTCTTTAGTTATTATTCCGCAGAGCGTAACTGATATTACTTTAGATTAAGAGTGAAGTATCTAATTTCTCTAATTACGGTACTTTACATTTGCCAGTACTGAAACGAAAAAAACAGGTTTGAACTCTTGTTTTTAAAATGACAAAATGAGAACAAATCTAGCCTAATACTCAAATAAACAATATATTCACTTAGATTTAAATTATGATGTACAGCTGCGTCTATGGGCAGACGCAGGGAGAGGAAAGGCGTCACCATAATCGGTTCTAAAGTTTGCAACACATGTGATTACCTAAAAATGTATGTAAATGATAAATACAGTAAATATTTGGTATTATTAAGGTATTTAGACGTAGAGTATAAAATATGACTAGGCCACCGAAAACAAGTAGGGGTGTACACGGGTTTCCCGTGGTACAGGAGTTCTTTTCGTCAAATTCGCCCCAGTATTATTTTCCCTTATGTAGTGGTAGCCCTGCATTTTAGATCCATTCTAAACATATTCATTTTGTTTTCCCATTATATACTCGCCTTACGTTACAAACGAAATTTCATTTAAATCCGTTCAGCCAATAACTTCGAAATTCATGGTTACAAAAAAATTAAAACCTTGATATTGTGGTAGCGCTGTTAAGTCGACACGGTTGAAATATAATATTTTGGTTATTTATTAATATGAATATTATACACACCACATTTTATTAAAATCCATGTGGTCAGTTCTCTATAAATACGCGTAAAATATATCATTTAACTTTTTACTGTGGGAGCCCTTATCTTTAGCTCCGCTTTAAACATCTTGATATGTTGTACAAATCTTATATGCAAAATTTAGTTGAAATCCGTCCAGCCAATTCCCTCCAAATCCATTATTACTGAACTAGTTTAATTTATAATTTTGTCTCCATTGTTTGGCTGATTCGGTCCAAATATGTTATTATGTTTTAGTATATATGTGGCATTATAAATACTAAATTTCGTTAAAATTTATTTTGACAATTCAACAAAAATGCGTGTAAAATGAATTTTTTTATTACTTTGATTATGGCAGCTCTAATTTCTATATCTACACAAAACATTTTGATTTTATTTTCTGTATTGCACACATCCTTCATACAAAATTTCCCTGAAATCGGTTATGCCAATTCCTTCTAAATTCACAATTACCGAAAAGTTAAACTTTGAAATTGTGGCACCCCTACTAAGTCTATATGAATATTCTACGTACAAAATTTGGTTGAAATCGGTTAAGCCAATCCTTCCCTGATATGTGCGTACGCACGGACGGACATCACGAAGATAATATTGCTTTTCAGCAATGACGAAAAGCACTAAAAATATTGCCGAATTATAAAAGACATGAAGTCATTTCAGTATTAGGTTTAGCCTAATACATTTGCCCAAACCAATATCTAATACAAAACATCTCACTCTAATCATAATCAACCTTATATTTCAAGTCTTAGAAGAATCGGAAATCGAGATGCTTTAAAAACAAAGTATCAATTATGACATATGTTAGAATAAAAAGAAAGAGAAAAACTGTATCCTTAGGGATTAAAAATATTTTTTTCAATCATTTACTATTATCCATTGATTAATAATAATTTTATTTAGTTATTATGGGAAATAATCATTATGAATATTTCCGAGGCTAATTTGCTTGGAATATGTGTGTTAATTCATGGTCTCTATTTCTTAATTTTTAAGTTAACTTATAATCCTCCGTTGAATCCATAACTTCAATATTTTTCGACGCATATAAACCATTAGCGCTTTTTAGCCTTTTCAGAGTTTCCTTTAAGGACAGCCATTGTAGGTGTTCTAGGAATTCCTATTCTTTCTGGTCGCGGTATTCATACATCATTTTCGGAAGCGCCCTGACATCAACCCTTTCTACTTATACAAAAGAATTTTGTCTTTGTCTACTTACGCATTTCAGTATTTTATCTTGGTTCATCCATTAAAATTACATTACTCTTCTATCATAGCTTCGATTCTTCTCACAAATTGAATCGCTGCACGTTATCCTTTCTTAAACTTATGGTTCAACTCATTGACATTCAAATATTTAAATATGTTTCCAAGCAAGTTAATACATCCGAAATAGTTAGAATGTATCAACGTATGTGATCCTGCTATGCAAATTAAATATCGTTAACGCGAATTTTAAAAACCGCGATAAAATTTCATTCCTTTAGTACATTTAATGTACATATGAGAGCGATTAGCATCAAGTGCTTTAGCTTTAGAACTGATTAATAATCATACAAATAAATGTAAAACTTGAAGTTAGTCCGTTAGTTATGAGGAGGAAAACGGAAGACTTTTACAAAAAATAACAGCTAAATTAGCCAAGTTTGTGATTGTAAGCTGTATATTCCTAGAGTGGATTTGACAATAGGAAAACTTATATATCCACACATGGCCTTTATTAAACGAATTTATCATTGGAGTGCTATGGATTTGGTAACATGTAACGCATCATATATATGATATGCTGTTAATTTGTGATTTGTTTTCGAATTATCTTACAGTATTTTCAATAAAAGTGTCAATTAAGACGATTTTACCACTGCTTAACTCATTCGCTCAACATTAATGACTTTTTTATAATTTAGCATTTACCATATTATTATTATTCATAAATATATAAATTAACCAAATTCGTATATTATCTCTACCATTGGCTTACTGAATATATATGTAATGCTTATATCAGTTTGCAGAAAATCCCGTTTTAATAACGGAGGGATGATAGCGGCTGAAATAATTCATAATGACGGATGAGAAAATTATTATTTTTTTCCTTAATTTCCTTCTTATTGTAAACTATCTCTAGATAAAAATGCTAACATTCAATACATTGAATATTAAAGCAGAAAACTAGATAAAATCACCACAATAAAATAAATATTTAAATTTCCAAGCAAACTACATAAATCAATATTCCAAATGTCAGCCCTCGATCCTTCACAATTTTAATTTCAGCAGGTGCGCCGACGGGCAGTCAGACGCCCAAGCGAAACAGCAACAGCAATGAAAAACGCTAAAATGAAACGATTTGTTTAAAAAATCACTCATCGCTTTTGTAAATATGGTGATATGCAAGATAATGTAGTAGATTTAAAAAATGTTCATAAATTAAAACAAGTAAGATACCCTTGCTAAAGTAAGAGGTAAGTAAGTAAGAGTAAATTTTCTTGAAAATTTTCAGGTTTCTGGTCGGGGAGGGGACAACCAGCATTATATAGACCTTCCGTGAAAACTTGACTCTTCTAGCATCAATATAATGGCTACATTACCAGTTCAAGTTTTGATTTTTCCAAATTTTGAACCGCCTAGCGGAAAATCAATAGACTGCCTGGAAAAGCAAATCATTGAAAATTTAATAGATCAATAAGGGATATCTAGGCCAAAAAGAATTATCCGAATATCAGCGGTAGTTTGGCTACAGTTTCATTTTAAACTTTTGAATTTTCCGATTTTGAACCACTTAGCGGAAAATCTATAAATTACTTGGAAAATCCCATCATCGGAAAATTCATAGATCAATAAGAGCTATTTATTAAAACAGAATTTTCAGTGTCTCTTTAAACAAAAAGTTGATTCGCCACGGACAGACAAAGTGATCACATAAGCACGTTCTTTTTCTTTCAAGAAAACGTGCTAAAATAGGATATTTTAATTTTTTACCACAAATAAAGAGCAAAGGAGTAATGAACATAGATTGAGACTAAACATGAGGTATTGAGTGAGAAATAGGAAGTCAAAGGAATTAGATTAATTGATAACTGTAAAAACTTACTTCCACTAAAAAGCGTTCCTTTCCATTTTCTTATTATTTTAATTACAAGTGTACTCATTTCTTTCCTCTATTTAACTATTAGCTTCTTCTTGGTCAATCATTTTTAAATTTCTGTGGATCTCTAGGTATCACACATTACGGTTTGGGAGCAATTCTCCCCACGTAGCGAGGTAAGAATGTTGTGGAGAGTAGAGAGAGAGAGAGAGATCGGCAGGGGAAGAAGGAAAGAGATTAGGAAGTAAACGAGAATATTACGATTCCTGCGAAGAGGAAGCAGAGAAGAAGGGAAAGGAGATGAGAATTTGATGAGACATATTGGAGTGGGAAGGTGTTTGAGTTAGAAGGAAAGCGAGAAGAAGGAAAATTGATGGCAAGGAGTAGAGGAGGATGCCATTGTTAAGGAAATGGAAGGACAAGGGAAAAGGGGACAGGGAGAGAGGGTCGCGAATGGAAATTAAGAAAGAAGAGAGGTGTTAAAAGAACAGATAGAATGGAGCGTAGGAAGGAGACGAAGAGAAAGGAAGAAATAGTGAGAGGGAGGGAAAATATAGGGAGAATAATGGAGGGGAGTGACGAAGTTGGGAACAAGGAGATGTGTCTGAAAGGAGTCTATGGGAAAAAGGGTATTAAGGGGTGGACGTGCTGAAGATGGGGAGGGTCGTAATGAATTCAAGTTGTCCCTTAGGGAATGCTCTTCTAAAATATAAGGCAACAAAAGAATGCCAAAGAAATTCAAGTCTATAGAGGACGTTCCGAATTATGGATCCCATAGCAATTTTTATCCATTCTTCACTCCATTCAAAATTTCTTCCCGCTTAACGTATTTTTTATATTTTTTGGTTTTACATAACTCTATATTAAATTCAATGGAATGATCATACATTTAACGTATTATGCAAATGGAAATTCCATTCGACGTTTCCTATGGTAACTCTTTCAGTTGAAATACATGGCCCATGCACTTCATCTTCATTAATGACATAAGGGCGAAAAACTTAACTTTAAGATAGTTTGGAATTTGTTCGTTTGAATTAGGTCATCGAGTTAAATATCGAAAATCCTCGAATCCATTTTCTCAAATGGGTGATCTATATCTTTCGCCAGTTTGTTGAACTGTCCATTCACCAATAAATTTCTTAGCTCTGTTAGATTTATTACATTTCTAAACTTTCCGAGCACATTTTTCTTTGTATATTTGTTATCAAAGATAACGTTTTATGCTTCATTTTTACATATCCCATCGTCTGTAAATAGTTTCACGAAGAGTATTAAATGAAACACTATTATTCCAAGTATTTAAGTCAAATATTATTATTGTACGGGTATGAAAATTCAGAAATATTGAAATTATTACGTTAACCTTTTGCTCAGTGGAACGTTTTCTCTAAATAAATATATCACACATTTTTTAAGAGAATCAGAATAAAATACAGTAGAACCTTCACCATTCTATCGATGTTTTTGTTTAACTCACAGTATTAATTTAATAGTTATCATAATTTCATTGTGTAAATTTCTCAAATTTTTATTTTTCTATTAAACTGCGTCTCATATGTAATATACGTCCTTGTCTTACTGGATGGAAAGAAAATATATAGGTTTTAGGAAGAATCATCTATCGAAACTACATCATTGGTATTATGTAATAAAGGGTTAATGCTTTATTGAGGTTCATTAATGTTCAAATAAACCGCACAGCCACTGAGTTAAATCCGATCAAGACGAAAATTGCAGCAAAAGATTTTTCATGTATGATCGCAAAGTGCTTTATCTATATTTATTACTGATTTTTAAATTTTGATTATATTGGAATCAATTAAGTACCTAATCCACGGAATTTTCAAATTTTTTATCCTTAAGAGTTGGATTATCCATCAAGGAGCTGTTTCTATTGTGAAAACATCATTTAGTATTTCTGAAACAATAAACCTTTCGGAGGATTGCATATTATAGCGAGAAAAAGACTTTTATATTCTAAATACTATGGACCTCATTAGGCTTTCATCTAGAGGAAAACAGCCTTGACCCATATTAATATGAAAATTAATTTGTGCGTTCTGTTTAGACCGAAGAGCATTCTCGCTCTGCTATCGTGGTAATTAGTTCAGTTAAGGAAATTCTCAAGTCTCACTCGAAATCTTTTTTGGTGCGCTCAACCACCGGATAGGCGGCGTCACTGCTTTCCAGTTCCTTCCCTGCATCCTGCCACTTAGCCTCTTATGTGCTTTCATAGAAATCGCGCAGGGCACAGAATCCTCAGCGGCCTTACCTTCTTACTTCATAAATTCGCTTCTCCGAAATAAAATACTAAAAAAACGAAGGTCAATGTGCCATTATCACACGTTTGAAGGAACAGTCTATGCAATTATCGTACAAGGCTGCCATTCGGCAGTACCTACTTCTGGGATTCTAATCGTTTCAAGATGACGTCACTGAAAAAAAGACAACTTTAAAAGCTCCACTAACGTTTGCATGGAAGGTAAATGGTAAAAAAATCATGCCCCCATTCTAAACCTTAGAATAATTTACTTTGAATGTTGAAATTACTTAAACTGTATAGAGCATATCATTTACACAAATGAACAGAATACAAAACTATTTCATACAAAAGCTAGTGATCGAATCGCTTATTTTTGGTAAAGTAATTTACATTCTCTGGTTTTAATTACAACTAGGGGCTCGTTGCAGTACTCCGTGCAAACATTTAGGGAACCCTGCGTGAAGTGGCCCAGTGCGATAGTTCCTAAAACAAAAAATTGTGACACGGTGTTTTTAGTTGAACCACTTTTATTTCCCCTCTCAAAATAACCATACAGCTCACACAATTTCCATAACCAAAAACACATAAATGGTTTACACTAGCACTTCCCTGTACACAACATTTTTTGTTGTGTCTGCTTTTTCTGATGGCATAGGAAATCGTATGTTATTGCTATTTGTAATGCTATGTTGCTCATTATTTCAATGCAATGGAGTCGTTCTCGACTATAAATTTCTTTGCTCCGTGTTTGATTTTTTACCTATATTTAGACGTACATTTTCAATAGGTTTTAATCCTTCATGCGTTTGTTTCTTTGTATGCTTAGTGCAAATGCACTTAAAAGCCCGAGTCTAACACTGCAAAAATCCGAGATCAACAATGCCAGAAACCGTAGGAAACTCTTTTTTTGAAATGTTGAAAAATCGGAGAAAATCGAATATAAATTTAAAATTGAGTAGAGACGAATCAAGCAACATAATCGAAGGTAAGAATAAGAATAGTCCTTTCTTTTTACCTGAAATAGTGTAAATCAGTCAAAATCTCAATTGTAAGTAATTTTAAAATTTTAAAGACTAAAGTTCTACTCATCGTATTCCAGCCAATTACGTGTTAATCAAATGCATAAAAGATAATTTTCCTGATATCGAACCTATGCCTTTTCGGGAGACGGCTACCCACCTAAAAACCTGCAAGAGTTTGTGCCAAGTTTTCAGGTGAATGATTCGTCAAAATCGAGCAGACTGTTCTAGATTTATTTCCGTTTATACTGGGAGGTGACGTCACACAAGGTTAAATCGGTTTTAGTCCTTCATGCGCTTAGTTTATTGTAAGTTAGCGCACATGCACTTGAAAACCCGAGTCCAACAAGCAAAATCTGAAATCAACAATGCCAGCAACCCTAGGAAACTCTTTTTTGAAATATTGAAAAATCGGAGATGATAGAATATAAACTTAAAATTTGAAGAAGTACAAATTACACAACGCAATCAACTGTAAGAATAAAAATCCTCATTTATTTCTACGTGAAATAGTGCAAATCGCAAGTAAAGTCTTGATTGTAAGATGTTTAAAAATGTTAAAGACTAAACGTCTACATACCATATTCTAGCCGATTACGTATTAAACAGTTGCATAAACGAAAACTATCTTGATATAAAAACCCATGGTTTTTCGGAGGACGACTATCCATTTGAAACTTGCAAGAGTTCGCGCCAAGTTTTCAGGCGAAAGATTCGTCGAAATCGAACCTACCGTTCTTGATTTATTTACGTTCATGCTGTGAGATGACGTCACTCGAGGATTAGGAAGCAGGCAGACAGGGACACAGCGGTTATAATATATTAGATTTTAAGTGTAATGGATAATTTGTTAAAGTTACTTTAATACAGTTTTGTTTCGTAATAAGTAATTTTCTAATGGGCCAGCGTTATTTATGAGTTCACGAGTATACTACTAAAATTGGTACTTATTCAATTGGGGATTTATGTGAAATGGAAAAACGAGAATGCAACTGTAAGAACATTAAAAATAGAAGAGCATAAATTTAAAGTCCCTGGTTTACACAAAGATATGTCTTTGATTCCATATTGATTTATTTTACTATCAGCAAAAATGGAAATGATAATATAACATTCTGTATTTTTTCTTAAAATAGCTAAATAAGCAAACAGCTATTTAATAAAATCTAAGTTTAAAATCTTGTGAAGAAGGTGTAATGCTTTATTGCAAAGAAAATCAGCGAAAGAGTTTCGCCTTAGAAACGATTTAGCTGAGAGCACAAAATCCAAGTGTGCTCCTTTGGGCACTGGTAAACATACAGCAGCCTTTGAAAGCTAATTTGCCTACTTTGATATTAGAACTATTTAACTTTTGGCACCGCTAAAGACACTTTTCTATTAGACGTAATTCTAGGGATAGTTCTATGTCAGGACCCGACATAGAGTAAAAAATAGTGGGTGTCCGTGACTCAGCCATATCGCCAAATAGTGGAATTTCTGCTTTGGCTGATGTTGGCTGTTTTAACAGGAAACCTTGCCGCAAAAGGCCTTCAACTAGCAAATCATTCTCCCACTATCTTCTATATTGGGGAAAGCTCAGAGTCTGGCAGTGCATTTTCTCCGTAGTTGATCCTTGGTGGGTTAATTTTTGCCTGTTAATTTCCAATTTTAAAATATGTCAAAATAAATCACATTCTGCCAAAGTTGAATCAGTCATTTAATTGTTAAAACAAATAATTTAACTTGAACGTTAAACTAAAGATACTACTTTAAAGCCGCAGAGAGTTCCACATGCATAAAAAATATTTCACCCAACGATTCAAGGGAATTAATTGATTTTCTCAAAAATTCCAGACTTTAAAAACCTAATAGCGCCATGTAATATAAGTAACACATTCCAATTTAGGGATCTCCAGTTGCATCCTTTTCTTCCCTGTCAGTTTCTTTGAGTGTTTTAACCTTTTCTCACATCTCCTTCATCCATCTCTCGCGCAGCCCAAAGGATTCCACTTTCCTTCACTCAACTCTCTTTGCCACTCAACCCCTCTCCCTCTCCAACGCTCCTCTTTCCTTCCCGATCCATTTTATCTTCAAACCCCTTTTCTCCACCTCTCCTTATATCCCCTCTTTTTGCCCTTTACCTGTCACACGCGAAGAGGGAGCCTTGCGCACTCTCACTTTCATCCACCTAAGAATCGGTGCCTCGCCGAATCACGAGATTGCTTTGAGCCGCCCTACTCTTCTTTTAGCTCCTTCCGGCTGCCATGCGTCTCCAAGGAACGCTTTTAATGGTGTCAAAGGTCGACCTACTCTACATTCTTTCTCTGTTTAGAAAAGGGTGAGGTTTTATAACGGCGAGAGAGAGAGAGAGAGAGAAAAAAAGAAACAAAATGGTTCAAATTGCAGTTTCCTGATTCCCTTCGACAGAGATTTAATCTTATACATTTTTACTTTCTCCATATGCGTAGTATGAGAAAGTATTGTTTTCATGAAAAAAATCTAACTCGAGATTTCAACGGAAATACACGTTTTAAGGTTCCCTGAACACGTCCTGACAAGTTTCGCGATGATGTCTGTGTGTCTGTCTGTCTGTATGTGATAGATTATTGTGGGCACTCTCGCTCAAAAACCATTAATCATATCAACGCAAAATTTTATATTTGACATTTTGATAAAAGTTAAAAGATCTGATTAGTTTTTGGTAAAAATCGGTTTGCCGGAACTGGGTGTCTACACTTGTCACTTATCCGTTATTTTTAAATATTTGCTTTAATATTTGATAAATGTAAAAATGCATAGGAATAAAGGTTGTAGGAAATTTTAATTTCTGCAACCTTTGTTTGATACATGTTTCCATGTGATGCATTGTTTAAGAGATATCTTATATTTTTAGCTGCCACCAGCACGCCACCTACCGAAGACTATTGTTAACAATTGACGCTTAGTTACGTCTCAGTAACGCTTCTTTTTCTTTTCTTAATTGTCAACCGGAAGTAAATATTGACAACGATTCGAGAGCTAACAACATGTAATTTGCCATATAAATATGGAGAAAGTCATGTGTTGCCCACATCAGTTTATATATATATATATATATATATATATATATATTAACTAAAGGAAAAGAAAAGTTAGTGATGAGGGTGGCAACAAGGTGTTGAGGGAAGCCCAGCGGACACTCACCAAGTTGAGGACCAAGCTGGCAGGCTGCTGGGGGTGTCGAAGAGACACGTAAAACACACGAACACAAAAACACACGCAAGCTTATCGGGCCTATGCCCTTCTTCAGCGAAAGAGTATATATATATATATATATATATATATATATATATATATATATATATATATATATATATATATATATATATATAACAACTTACGGAAAAGAAAAGGTAAAATAGATATATGGATGACAACAAGGTGTTGGGATGAGGAAACCCAGTGAGCACTCACCAATCAGACGACTTCAGGTTGGCGAGGCCTCGGGGATGTCGAAGCGACACACGTAAAATAACACAAAAACACAGAAACATCACAAACGTAGAAGCTTTCGGAACTACTCCTTCTTTAGCTACAGAGAGAGAACTCATTCCTCATCCCAACACCTTATTGACATCCATATATATATATATATAACAACTTGGGGAAAAGGAAAGGTAAAATAGATATATGGATGTCAACAAGGTGTTGGGATGAGGAAACCCAGTGGACACTCACCAATCAGACGACTTCAGGTTGGCGAGGCCCCGGGGATGTCGAAGCGACACACGTAAAATAACACTAAAACACAGAAGCTTTCGGAACAACTCCTTCTTCAGCTACAGCTCATCCCAACACCTTGTTGACATCCATATATATATATATATATGTAATATTTTATTATATCTATCTATTAATTCTAGAAGTCGGTTCCTTGATGATTGTCCTTCATGTTTTCTTGTCGCTCAACATTTTATCATTATCTTTTAATCATAGTAAACAAGAAATTAAAAAAGGAAAAATATACGTTCTATATGAAAAACGAATGAATATTTTTTAAACGAAACTTTGTTTGCCATCATATTACAAACCCTGGAAATGAGTTGATAAGAAGTTGTTTAGAAAGCGAATATGTATTAGTAACTGAGGCATGAGCCTAACTTTTATTTTCTTAAAATTGTTCTGACTTCATATTTTCAAGACATTTGGACCATCTTAAGTCGAAACTAAAGTATTTCATATTGTTTTTCATAGAAGAGATAGTATTTTGAACTTAGTAAATGAATAGATTATATATGACAATACGTTCAAATATGGGCAAGAACAGCACATGTACCGAGTCATTTGAATAGCAATGGAGTGTTTCCTCAACGTACCGCCGTATAAGTAAAAAAATTCAGTTGCAGAGAATTTGTGTCAGCAAAAATTGCACATTGCGAACCTAATTATCGAGTTTTTTAATATGGTGAATAAACTTCAGTGAGTTTCTCTGTAACCTTTCTCTTCCTCCTCTTCGAAGCAATCTCTTGGGTGCACGCCCTGCACTCATTGTCCTCCGCTTTCCTTTTCATCCATCTCACGGTTTCCAGGGCCCATTTTAAAGCCTTCGCAGGACGCCTCCTCCCTCACTCCACTCACTCCTCATTTACCTCCTCTCACCCCATACATCCTTTCCTCGTAATGTCCCGCCATCAAGCCTCCTTGCCCAACCTTCTCCCCCCCCCCACACACACACACCCCTGCATTCTCCTCTGCACCGCCTCCATTCATATCCAACGTGTTCATTAGCGCCGCCTCGCGGGCGCACGACGCCACTAGGGAAAATGAACTCTGGCCGTAAGACGTGGGAAGAGCGTCAGGAGAGGGGAAAGGGCAGAGGATGGAGGGAGATAAAACGGGAAAAGGAAAGAAAGGTTTGAGAGGAAGCAAGAGAGAAATAAGGATATGTAGAATTAGAGGAACTGAAAGAAATATAGAGGGAGCGACGGAAGGAGAATGTAGGAGCGTGAGAGGGATAAAGGGGGAATAAATGTGATAAGCAAGCAAAGAAAATAGGAATAAAGTGGTAAGAAAGTCAGGGAGAAGATAAGAGTCGGTAAAATTAAGGGAGATAGAGGGGAGAGATAAAAAGACGGAGAAAGAGTGAGAGTGAAAAGAAAAATATTAAAGAGAGGAAAGAATGTGTAGAAAAGGAAGGGAAGATAAGGACTCGGGCCAAATCTCTCTCTTGCACACGTTCTTCCTTCCCTTAACCTTTAAAAAGTCATTATTTTTGTTGAGAGTTTGCTTTTTTCTCTCTTTCTCTCGTTTTTATTTATGCAGCTTCTTACCCAGCTCTCAGAGTCTTTGTTGTAGTATGTATCTAGCTCAGCAAAAATGCACTCAAATTTGCATGAGTGTGTATTAAGAACGTATAATGTTTCCGCAATCTTCTCTTTTCAAATGTTCTCTATTCTGTGTTTGTGGTGAAACGCTCAAGTTTTAAAGATTCTATGGTAGTTGATCACACTTCTATTTCGATGTCCTTACGTGTACGACGTTATGTGCAGCGATATTATGAATACGAGTTGTCGGTGGTTGCATACTGCAAGCGCTTAAAACAATCACCATACACCAAGATCTATACTCGTAAATAACCAATCGCAATCACCAGGGCAACAGAACTTCAGCCATGTGGAGCCTACATGTATTAGACTGGCGTAATTGCCCGTCAAATATGACGGGATTATCATAAAAATATTCCAAATATATATGATTTCGATATGAAAAATCAGTAAGATATGCTATGATCTGGTTTGCCTTTCATGCACAATCAAATCCGTGTTTTTCAAAGTTATCTTTGTTTCGACTATACTGTTTAAGTAATTATTAGTAGAGAGGGCAAATGATTATACAAATATTTTCTGAAAATAGGAGGAAAATCGAAATAATAAGATATAATGCATAAAGAAGTAGCTGAAATTAATTTGACATATTGACCAAATTATAAGTTATTTAAAGCGTAGATATAGAATTTTACTTAATAAATGAATTACTTTATTGTTATTAACTCGTAAAAAGCAGGATAAAATGTGAACGAACAGTCCATTTACCATCAAAGGAAAAATGTATAATAACTTATTATGAACTAAATACTTACATGAACTGCAATGAGTTTTAACTATATTTTAAGATCAAAATTTTCTTTTAACTACATATAGTAGTTTTGAAATTTTTTCTGAAAATTGGCTTTATTGAAAGAAATTTAAATACGAAAAGCCATAAAATATTTTTTCAATCCTATTTGAAATTAGGTTCGAAATAGGTATTTTCTGTATTGTCAGTTTAATAAATCCATTAATAATTACGTGATCTATATTTATTTTTATGAATTCCCACCATTTGGCAATGGTGCATGATTTGATAGTATAACATTTTATATAATCAATTATAATTTATTATTGTTATTTTTGTGCTGCAGCTCCTTTTAATCCTATACAAATGCTTCTTCCTCTTTCTCAATTTCTGCTCATTCCCATTCTCTTTTCCTTCCACCCTCTAATTACTTAATAGATTCAGTAAATAAGTTATACCCATGCATAAAAGTCTGACCCATGTTAAAGCACTAAATTGGTGCATTTATTATGAGACCAAGAATAGAATTCAACAATTGGAGCAACAGTGGTCCAATATAAACAAAATGCGTAAATACGTGAAAAATCGTTTTAAAACGTAATTTTTGGAGATTTACGAATGAAGTTTAATTTTTTCTCTTCGCATAACTAATGTAAGTTAAATACCTCATCTTTGAAATATTTTTAAATGTAAACTAATAGGTCTGCATGTCATGGAATAGCTTTTTGCGTGATTCATATATGCGATGCAAATTTATAGCTCTGGTTAATAATAAGATGCACTGCAAAAAATCTATGAAAATAGTTATAAAAATATTTAATTACCAAAAATTTCAATAGGAAGTTAATTGAAAAGAAATTGATGGAATAAAGCGATCTATAGATCCTATGCAGACAGGCATAAGATGTTATGTAGGGAATGATCTGCAACGATAGTTCAGGGGTAGAATATCCGCCCGGAAAGTGGAAGACCCGGGTTAGATTCCGGTCATAGCAGACTTTTTTCTCGTTTCAAAATTATTCCCAGAAAAGAAATTAATGAAAAACACGATTTTAATTATAAATAATTTGGGCGCCTTCTCTCTTTCCTACTAAAGTATTCAAAACACACTTTCCTTACGCACATAGTATAAGGACGACAATACAATCTCGAGGCAATGGCACGGTCAGCAAGACAACATATCTTTAAAAAGTTTAAAGTTTTCCAATAAATGTGATTTAAACGTACAAGGATTTCGAACCGAAGTTAAAAGTCGACAATAAGAATATGTATGTTTATTTTTCTTTAAAACGGTCCAGGTGCAAAGATCGTAGGTCAATTACTTCTTATTTAATTTTGCAAAAGAAAAAAAGCCTGCAAGTGAAAAATGTATTTTTAAATGTTCTCTTATGGAGACTTCTATAGAGCGTTCTGGCGGACCAAGGGACGGACGGAAGGACAGACCGACAACGCACAGAATAATGATATAATGTATATAATTATAAATTCCACGAGTTATAACAGAATATTTATAATTTTCCGTGAAACTAATTGAACTATCCGTAATTTACAAATTTTCTGGCAATTGGCTCATGTCCAAGTTTTCGTATTTCAAGTTTCGTGACTCAGATCGTCTTGCATGAGCAATAAGAATAATCACCATTAAGACCATACCCTATACATTAAATTTTCTACAGGAAGACAAAATTCGTACCATTTTTCTGTTCTTCACTTTGAATGTGACGCTCAAAATCAAAGGATCCCAACAGAATTTAACAGACACAAACAGAACACTTCGCCTCATTTTCATTACGCCCGATATCGAAACATGGAAACCGATTTTAGATTACTGGAGAAGTTACACTTCCTTTTAAGTGATGCCATTCTTAATGAGGGGTGAATTTCTGGAATATTTAAGAGTCACCACTATTCAAAAATAATAGAAGTTATTTTACTCGTTAGTAATTCAGTTTTAGGATCTTTTTACAACGAAAAATGGGAGCAAGAAAGGATTGGACTCTTCAGTACACTAGCTAACTGGTAACTGAGAAGCATCCAAAAGTTACTGTTACAGGCCTCCCTAGCTTTGAACGAGTTCGATTACGAAGTTAAACGAATCGCTTGTTAAAACAAAAAAAAAACGATATAAACGGTACACTTTAGAGTTAAACGATTGTTCAAAAACAACTCAACTGCCTCATTTGAAAATTAACGCTGGAAGCATACATATTATTTACAAAGTAACGTTCCATCGTTATTTTAAAAAAGAAGCGCGGTGCACTTCGGAGTTTAACGATATGGCAAAAAAGGGAGTGTTTCATTTCAAAATGAACATTCATCTACATCTACATGATACCCTGCAAGTCAACTTTTTGGTGGATGGCAGGGGGTGCAGTGCACCAAGGGTCCATAGTTTTTCTACGTTATCTTTTCCTATTATGTTCTCTTATCGTCCAAGGAAAAAGCGATTCTCTATATCCCTCCGTTCTACAGCCGATCTCGCGAATCTTATCCTCATTGTCCTGCATTCCGAGATACATCGGGCTTTTGATAAGTCCTATTACCTCATTCGCTAGTCCTTCCGACATAAATTTTTCCAGTAGTTTAATTCTAGTCTGCAGCCTACGTTCTTCTAACGATGTCCATTTCAGATTTTCTATTAATGATGTTACGCTTTGTTTACTATCGTAATTCCTCTTTACAAATCTAGCTGCCCTGCGCTGAACCTTTTCTATCTCGTTAGTGAGTCCCTTTTCGTAAAGATCCCACACAGCTGAAACATATTCGATCTGCGGTCGAACCAAGGATAAATAACATAATTCTTTCACTTTTTCGGATCTTTTTCGAAATATTCTCCCTATAAAGACCAGCTTTTTGTTAGCGGCACCTATCAATCGGCGAATGTGGGTGTCCCACGAGAGATCACGATGGATCGTGACTCCAAGATATTTAATCGAGTCTGAAACTGGAATCTCTACTCCGTCCAACGAATAATTAATATCCAACGAGATACTCTTGGTTCTCCAGAAGTTGATGAAGCAGCTTTTCTTTTGGTTGATCGCTAACTGCCATTCCTTACACCATGCAGAAATAGCTTCTAGGTCATTTTGGAGATACTGGTGGTCTTCTGGATTGCTTATTTCTTTATAGATGACGGTGTCGTCCGCAAAAAGCCTAATTATACTTCTGACTACTGAGCTGATATCGTTTATAAAAATTAGAAATAATAACGGACCAATTGCTCTATAGTAAACAAAGCATAACATCATTAATAGAAAATCTGAAATGGACATCGTTAGAGGAACGTAGGCTGCAGGCTAGAATTAAACTACTGGAAAAATTTATGTCGGAGGGACTAGCGAATGAGGTAATAGGACTTATCAAAAGCCCGATGTTTCTCGGAATGCAAGACAGTGAGGATAAGATTCGCGAGATCGACTGTAGAACGGAGGGATATAGAGGATCGTTTTTCCCTAGGACGATAAGAGACCATAATAGAAAAAGATAACGTAGGAAATCTATGGACACTTGGTGCACTGCACCCCCTGCCATCCACCAAAAAGGTGACTTGCAGGGTATAATGTAGATGTAGATGTACCTTTCCACCCTCTAAATGAGGTCCGCAATTACCCTCTCCAGCTCATGGCCTCGCAACCAGCGGCGCACAAGGAGGAAACGGGAGTCCTCGTTGAAGCCATCCTAAACTCTTACCTAATTTATATACTAACGCAAAAGAGTTACAATATATAAACAAAAGCTGAAATGGGATAAGGCTAAAGAATTTGGTCTAAGTTTTAACGCGGGGACGCTCTTCGCGAAGCGTACATCTACATCTACAAGTTACCCTGCAATTCACCAAGTTGGTGGGTGGCAGGGGGTGCAATGCACCAAATCCTACCTAAAGATTGTCTAACGCAATTCGAAATTTCCTATTGTGATCTCTTATTGTCCTCGGAAAGAACGAGCCTAGATAACGCTCCGTCCTACAATCGATCTCACGTATTTTATCGTCTCGATCATTTCTACCTATATACGTCGGTGCCACAATTATTCCCACTACCTCCTCTTTTAGACATTCTGACCTATATTTCTCTAGAAGTTTCAACCTTGAGTCCAATCTACGGTCCTCCAGTGATACCCAGTTCAAATCGCTCAATAAAGAGGTTACGCTTTCTTTATGTTCGTACTTTTGTTTTACAAATCTGGCTGCTCTGCGCTGTACTCTTTCTAGTTGAATTATGTGTCCCTTCTCGTACGGATCCCATATGCTCGCTGCGTATTCCACTTATGGTCTTACCAGTGATAAGTAGCATGTTTCGCGTACTTTCTCTGTAGTGTTCCGTACTATTTTACCTATGAATGCCAGTTTCTTGTTGGCCGCGCCTATAACTCGACGAATGTGCATGTCCCACGAAAGATCTCGACAAATGGTTACTCCTAAATATTTTACATACTCAGCTTGTCGAATACTCATTTCATCTATTTTATATTCGAAACCTAAATCTTTGTTCTTACTTTTCCAGAACGTGACTGCGGCACATTTAGTATAATTAATTTCGATTTTCCATTCTTTGCACCACGCTGAAATGGCTCTTAAGTCTTCACGCAGAGACTGATGGTCCTCCTGATTTTTTATTTCTTTATATAGAACGGTGTCATCGGCGAAAAGCCTAATTTTACTACGAACAACCGAGCACATATCATTTACATAGATTAAGAAGAGCAGAGGGCCCAATACACTTCCCTGAGGAACACCCGAAGAAACTTTAACGGGGGACGAGTATTTCCCATCGATGACAACTATCTGTTCCCTATTCGAGAGGAAGTCTCTCACCCAACCGACAACTTGCGAATTGATACCACATTGTCCTAACTTCGCAATTAATTTCCTATGAGATACTTTATCGAACGCCTTCCTGAAATCAATGAATATGGCATTGACCTGAGTATTTTTCTCTCCGCATCGCAACAAATCGTCCACGAACAGGCCAAGCTGCGTTTCGCATGATCTACCTCTCCGGAATCCGTGTTGGCATCCGCTAAGCAATGAATGACTATCTAAATAGCGCATTACAGAGCTAAAGACTATGTGCTCAAGTATCTTGCACGATAATGAAGTTAAGGATATCGGCCTATAATTTTCGGGGTTCTCTCTGTCGCCACTCTTATGGATGGGCGTAACATGTGCCACCTTCCAATCTTTAGGAACTACTCCTTCTCTAATGGATTTCTCGAATATAATTTTCAAATACGGCGCGATTTCAGCAGCTAATTCTTTCATTACACGCGCGGGAATTTCCTCCGGTCCAGGAGATTTATTTGGCTTAATTGAATGAAGTTGGAGCGCGATGCCATTTCCCGAAAATACCAAATCTTCCATCGAATCGCCCTGACGCATAGGAATAGGGGTTTCACATTCATCGTCATCACGAGTAAAAGCTTTCTGGAAGTGATGATTTAATAGGTTTGCTTTATCCATACTATCGTGAACTACGTTTCCCGTTTCCGACCGCAGTGACGCAATAGTGGGGCCCCTACCTTGAACTTCCCTGACGTAAGACCAAAATGCTTTTGGGTTCTCTTTCAAGTTTTCCTGTAAAACATTCTTTTTATAATTGTTAAACGCATTACGCATTGCTACTCTGGCTATGGAGCGCGCCTCCTTGTATTGCTGCCTTATTATTGCAATCTGTTCGACCGTAGCTGTTGAGGATGTGTTATTTACGCGAGAGTGGAGTTTTCTTTGATGTCGGAGAGCGCTTCTTACTTCCTGATTGTACCATCTAGGTTCTGCACTATCACGCTTCAGTTTGCTCGGAATAAATTTATCTGTACACTTTCGCATCATATTTCTGAACATGCACCAGGATTCCTCCGCGTCTGCACTATCGGTTAAATTGCTGAAATTAATATATTTATTTCGCAGAAAAGACCTAAATCTTGTGAAATCGGCTTTGGCGAATACATATAGTTTTCTTTTGGCCTTAACCTGTTTCTCAATAATTAACTGAAATTCCACGTACACTGCCTTGTGATCGCTTATTCCCTCAGCATCAGATACTCTATTCATACGCTCAGGAAGATTAGTAACAAATAAATCTAATATATTATTAAATCTCGTGGGAAATCTCACTAGCTGATACAATGAGTGCTTACCGAAAGTTTCTAGTAAAGCCTCGCACGATTCACTCTCTCTACCTCCGGGATAAAAGCAATTATGGCTCCAATCAATTGACGGAAGATTGAAATCGCCCCCAATTATAATGGCTTTAAATTTATTAGACGAATTTAGCGTCGCCACTTGTTTCTCCAGAGAACGAATAGTTTCCACGCTCGCATTTGGGGGTCTATAAAAAGCGCATATATTTATAGTTTTTGAGTCGCTTCCTTTCACACGACACCAAACACTTTCGACTTCGTCGTCGTTAATCTGTATTGGGTAACTTTCGTATTTATTGCTAACTGCTATAAAGACTCCACCTCCCGACCGGATACATCGATCTTTTCTGAAGACGCTATAGTCACGAGGAATGATCTCCTGACTGGCTTTGTCTGCCGTAAGCCAACTTTCAGTGCCTATAACTACATCAGCACGCAGACTACGAATAAGATGTTCAAATTCGGCCTCCTTCCTTCGAATGCTGCGACAATTAACCGTAATGATTTTTCGTTTTTCGCTATGACTACGTAACGATTCCTCGTGCTCTACTGGGCTCTTATTATTGGTATTATTATTAATAATATAATTATTATGATCATTTACTTCCTCCTTATCCTTCCTACTATGTCGACTATTTCTACGCTTGGAATGTATTCTACTGTTACTTAACGTCGGGTTTATAGCGCTATTAAGGTCGCACGCATTATCTACGGAACTGTTGCATGGAAAATCGTTTATCCCCATGCCTTCGATAATTCTGTTACCGCACGGATTTCTTACATTTTCCCCTATTGTGCTCTCAATTAATCTCGTACCGGTAAGCTGCCTACATCCTAACCTACCATCTGATCTACTATTGGCGTGCATCTCAACGCTTGCTAAAAAATTACAATTGCTTAAATCTAACCTAAAAAAGCCCTAGAATGCTCAAACACCCTACGCGCTACCGCCTCCGCAGCCTCGGCAGTGTAGTGCACACCAGAACCGTTTAGGGATGCCCTACATGAGTCCAGAACCGGCCTCAGGTCAACGATGTCCACTCCATTGCCCCTACAGAAGTCCCACAGCCTACGGTTCAGCCCGACCACTCGGCTCCAAACCATAGAACCGCAGTCCGTCCGAGGAACAATGCTACAGATGGAAAGCCGCACATCAGCACCAGACTCCTCTCGGACACGAGCAACCTCAGCGGCCAAGTCCTTAAAAGAGCTTAAGACCTCCTCGGAGCCGCGCTTCGAAGCGTCATTAGTACCAACATGGGCCACCACCCGCAGCGAGGAGCAACCCGTGCCCGATACCGACACCCTGAACTCCTTCGTCACCTGGGGCACCGAACCTCCTGGTATACACCTGGAGAACACCCGCTCGTGAACTCCCTCCCGGCGGGCCCGTGACAGTGAGGGCGCCACCACACGCTGGACGTTGGAGCTCCCTATCACTAACAGCCCTCTCTTTCCCCCCGAGCTCTCCTTGGGCCCGGCCTCCCCCGAGGAGACGGGAGCGGGCACGGGCGTAACGGCAGTGGAGTCGTCCTCCGACAACACCGCAAACCGATTACTAACGAGAAGGGGTCGTGCGCAGGTATAAAGTGAAAGGCGTTAACAACACAAACAAGGTTAGATCACGCACCTGATATGATAGTATAAAAGAACGAAAAATATAAATATATTGGAGCGTAAAAATAAAACAACCTTACAAATGTAACGATAATATGTTAATACACAATAACTATTATGATATAAATATTATATTCTAAAGGGGAGAATGAAATTTTTAACAAAAAACTACGAGGCTTAAGAGTTAACTATTACGGCAGAAAAAATGAAAACTATAACGTAGGTGTTATAACAAAACTAATTAGGAAACTTAAACGAATGTTAAATAAAATTACCGAAGGATATCAATAGAATAAATGAAATTGTTAGTTCTACTTAAGACTACAGCTACTCTAATGCTACTGCTAATCTAGTCGCTCAAAGATTCGTAGGAGCTGGCTGGAGCAAGTGATAGGCACGTCCGTTCACTTCAACAGCCAGGTAAATTGCGCGCACAAACTTTTGTTACAAATTAACTTTATATCTACATATGAATACAAGAAGCGCTCCTGTTTACTTAGGCAGCTGTTCGCCTTTAAAAGTTAATCGCCTCTACAGTTTCTATATGTTTCTATCATGGCAGCCCATAAAAGTCTTACAGCTGATTTACCTAATCAAGAGTTCCAAATGAAGAAGCAAAAGAAAAGGATAACACTCGATACGTGCGCAGAATTGCCGTTTGTGTGACAAGGGAATAACAGTCTCACTTTCTCGAAAAAGCAGGACAAAATCCTAAAATTTGAAATGCCGGGAGGACCGAGGACAGAAAGTGAAAAAGGAGGACATGTCCTCCCTTTGCCGGACGTCTGGTAACCCTACCCTAACCCCCAGTCCGAACCGTGAGAGCTTGGAACAAAGCGGATTGGCAGGTTATTAACCATGCACTTTCTCTCCTTCCATGGGATCTCCTGGAGTGCGGGACTGTGCATGATACGATCTCCCTTTTCTATGACATTCTCCACGGTGCCATCGATGACCTCGTTTCCTCCCGCAAGATTTCCAAGAGACGATCCCTATGGATTTCCGGGGCGACCACCATAGCCGTCCGTAACAAACAGGCTGCTTGGAAATTAAGTAATACCCACCCCAACCCCCCCACACGCACCGAGTTTGCTGAAATTCGCAGCCGCTCGAGAACGCTCCTCCGACGTAACTATGCCAAATACGTAAAAACAATCACCGAAGAACTCAAAGACAATTCCAAGAGATTTGGACTGTTATAAATGGCAGATGAAAGTATTCTCTTATTCCTCTTACTGTGGGATCCGATATCAAATCATTCGCGAACCACGATAGACCCACTGCTTTCAACAACCAGTTCGCTTCGAACTTTCCCTCTCTCATCCCCCTTACCACCCGTTGAGTCCATTTGCACTCACTCCCTCTCAACCATTTTAACCACCCTTCGTGAGATCCTGAGCCTTCCTTCCTTCTTACCTTAAAATAAGGCCACAGGATCGGATGCCATCGGTTCCCTATTCCTCAAATTCAAGGCCAACACTCTTCACTTCCACGTCACGAAAATATCCAACAAATGCTTCTCGAATGGATATTTTCCAATGCAGTGGAAAACTGCGAATGTCACCCCATTCTAAGGATTTCATTGATAATTACCTCTCCATATCTATTCTCCCTGTTTTTTCCATCCTCTTTGAACGCATCATTCATAAGCGCCTTCTGTCGTTTATCCTTCTTTACATGTTCCCCGGTAAACATGGTTTCCTTCCAGGGAGCTCATTCACTATCATATCACCAATGCTTTCGAACAATCTTCCCTACTTGACGTTTGTTACATTGATTTTTCCAAAGCTTTTGATCCCGTGGATCACATCCTACTAGTTTACAAACATACCAATCGTTAAAATATTCATGGACCCCTTCTTAGCCTTCTCACCAATCTTCTATCCAACAGATTGCAACGTGTTACAATTGTCCGCGTTACTTCACCTTCCCTTCCAGTTCCTTCCGGCATTCCACAAGGAGGTATCCTTGGTTCTCTTCTATTCTCTTTATATATTGATGATGTTGTTGATTCCGTTCTCCCCCGTTCCTGCAATATACTGTTTCACGCCAATGATTGCACGATATTCAAGAGAATCAACAATCCTACTGGCAGTCACTTGCTTTAGCTTGCCCTTCATTTAATCTCCGATTGGAGCTCTGCATGCAAACTTTAATTTAATCCCACCAAATCTAAATTCATACAGTTCACCCATCGAACCAAACCTATCACTTCAGTTTATTCATACTCCTCCCAACCCATATTCGCAGTTTTCTCACACGGTGACCTTGGAGTGCTATTTGATTCCAAGGTCACCTTCACCTCACATATAAAAAAAATCTAAAGCCATGTCCCTTGTCGGCCTGTTATACAGATTCACGGAAATCAACAACCTACATGCATTAAAATCAATTTTTTCCCGGTTGTCCTAGCCCTACTTGAATGTTACTCTCCTATATGATCCACGTCATCTCCCACCATCCTTAAGCTTATAAATTTCTTCCTAGCAATCATACGCCATCGAATCCCCGCTTACCGTAACATGTCTCGAGAGGAATTACTTTCAGTGCTGGATATTTCCTCTCCGTAACTGCGTCGGAAAACAATCTACCAAATATTTTTCCACGGAATAATGAATGGTAAATTCCGACCGAACAATCTTCTTACCTACTTCTCTCTTCATGCCACCCCTCGTCTCACCCGCAACCCTAATCCTTTCCACTTACCAAAATGCCACCTTTCCGTAACCAAAAGATCTCTCTTTTATCGTTTTCTCCAAACTATATATATTTTATATTAGAGTTTTTGTACTGATATAGGTTAACTATTCATTGTAAAAGTCCAAATTTGGCTGTTTATGGGCCATTAAATAAAATAAATAAATAAATATTTTTATTCTGTTCATGTTTTGTCGTATTAAAAGTTAAATCGCTCGAAATTATCCTTTAAGCGCAATTTTTTTTAACATTTCCCAGGCGGCAACAAAGCTAAATTTCTTAATTGTTGTCCTCTTCAAAGAGAGATAGCCACGTAAAAATTAATGCAAGGGAAATCCACGCCGTGGCGCGCCGTAGAGGAAGAATAGCCAACGCCAAGATAAAGGGTACAAATGGATTCATGCCTAAATATAATCTATAAATACTTTTAACCCTGCGTAGTCACACATCAATTTTCGTTGCACTATAGTCACACCGGGGTCTGTGAGAGCTCATTCGGTTACTTCCACTTACTTCAATGATTTCAGTATTAATAGTTTTGAAACAAATTAGGATTTTAGTTATCACCCTCAAGTACAAGGAAAGCTAGGCATAAAGGAATAAATCAGTTTTTTAGGAAGCTTTTATTGTGTAAATGTAGAAATGTGCTTCATTTTTAGAAGAAAGTAAGATAAACAAAGTATTTTTTATAACATTGCATTAATCTTTTATTATAATAAAATTCTTTCTTAAGAATAATAAATAGTTGAGAAATAGACTGAAATTTTTTCATGAAGAACAAACTGCTCCTTCATACCTAGATAATGACCAAAATACACTCAAATTTACTCAGCACATTCATGGCACAACACTGCTTTGTAGTCGTCACATATCGCTTTGAAGGAAGATGTACAGAGCATTTCAGTTTTTCTGCCTCTTACTCTGCTGCAAAAGGAACATCGCACTTTTATATGGAGGCTTTGAGGTCTTTTGTTGTCGGTATGCGGTAGTTTCAGTGCATCTTCAATAATGATTCGTAAATTTTTGTTGAGTCTTGTAGTTTCCAAGCGAGCTTTTAGATGCTCAATGAGCGACCATCCCAGGGCGTTCAGGAATGATCGCCTGTTCATAGAAGTTTCTATATTGTTGTGCTTGAATAAAACCATAGCATTTACCCCGCTTTGGTCCAGAATGCCAAAGAGAAGCCTCATTGGCCACCACCTTGTATTCCTCGCGGTCGTGTATGCGTGACGCAGTTGATCAAATGTATCAGTCCCTCCTTTTGTGCCATTATAACTCAGGATTATTTCCGTCTTGTCGGTTATTGCATCTATGTCATCAGTTAGATGTATTGTTGAGAGTAAGAAGACGATTTTTTCCTCTTCGGGGTGAAGGCTACAAGAGAATTATTTTCATCAAAACAGAAAGTTGACGACGACCCTACATCTTTTTCATGGAGGAGAGCCGCTGGAATTTCGCGTTTATTTTTTCTCAGAGTTCCCACCATAGTAAGTTTATACTCATTCAACATCTTCTGAAACAGCGGAACTGAAGAAAACCAATTATCCACAGTTATGTTTCTGTTTGTACCGTGTATAGGTTCTGACAATTTCCTGACGTAGTAAGATGACACAGATTATTGTTTTTCTGTTATAACCTTCCCTAGATAAGGAATAGCATTGATCATAAAAAAATTTCGTGAATCGTTCATCGTCACAATTTTCATCCCGTATTTGTCGGGCTTTGAGGCAATGTAAACTCGAAATGGACACTTTTCCCTGAAATCCAATAGTTGCTCGTCAATAGTTACATATTGGAATGGAGTGTACAAAGATTTGCAGTTCAAAAAAAAATATTTCACATATCTCTCTGATAGGTGCAAGTTTGTCCACTGCCTGACCTGCAACCCGTATATTCTTGTCTTCAAAACGTAATGAAGCGGCTAGAAACATGAAGCGATGGATGAACATTGTAACTCTGAATACAGTACACCTCTTATGCATAAGAGGTGTGCACAAAAAGGAACGCTCTCATTTCTGAAGTTGTCCTGACACCATGGTAGGATTAAATTTCAATACCGCATTGCTTCCTTTCAATTTTCTCATTTGTATGCAAAACAATCTTCTCAATCATGTTCGCACCAATCAGCAAATTCCAGGCTTGTAACGGAGATTCAATCTTCTTAGCATTTCCTTTGGGCCCTGGAAGATGGCTTACAATATTTTTTCTTTGGACTCGTCCCCGTTTCTCAGGAACCTTTTTCGTCCATAGGTAGCCGTTTTTTGCCCTTAAGAAACTGTGAAGATTGTTTCTTAGAATGTCCTGCTTGAATCAGAATTTCTTCTTCTCCTTCGCAACCATCTGCACTTTGCTCACTCCCCGTGTCAAGATGCCTATGATCATCTCCTACATCTGATTTCTCATCAGTAATTTCGTCAATGAAGTCTTCGTCTTTCTCCGCCTACTCAAGTAAAGTTCGACGAATTTCCTCGTCGTCGCAGAAACAATGAGATGTTGAAGCCATGACTGATGTTAAAAATAAATGAAAACCTGAATGTTACCTTGAAGAATAGACTCAGGAACATTTAAAAATAAGAAATATACAACATACTTACTTAATAAAGCGTAGCCCAACTAATCAAGAAAATGAGCGAGGAGCGCGTCAAAAATAACGAGTTCTCCGAGAGCGAGAAAAACACACACCGTAGTCACAGTGGGGTCCCGGGGACCCCAACGTAAGTTGACGCCCGCACTGCAACAAAACTGTCAACGGAATTGCAATGCTAAGTTCACTGGCATACTAGCCAGTTTGCCAAATAAATTTACATTTAATGTGGAATTCATATCTTTGGACGTAAAGTTTTGGCGCCGAATTCAAATCCGCTGGGGTCTCATAGGCCCCGGTGTGACTACGCAAGGTTAAAGTGAGCCAAATGATTTTTAAGAAATATTAGAACATTGTTGTCTTTTACCATTAACATCGAAAGATTTATCGCAACATAAATTGATACATCTACTTACATTTGTTTGGTAACCAAGATGTTGTTTATTTTTTACGTTTTGGCTAATAGTATTCACATAATCCACATAATTTCATTGCTGCTTTAAATGCTTTTGTGCATCTAACCATGTGACCTTAATGCGTAATTATATAAATGGTAAAACTTTACAATACAATACATAAAATAGTGAATGTTAATGTTAAATCGCTTGAGTAATTAAGGAATGGAGAACAAAAATTCAGGGCTTATGGTACACTTGGAATAATAACGCAACCAAATATTGTTGGAAAAGCAGTCTGCCTTGATTATATAATAGATTCGCCAATGAGATACACCCACGAGCACAAGCGTGGCCAAAATTTTTCAATGGTTTCTTTAGGTGATATTTAAAATCCCGTATAAACCTCTTCTTCGAATAAAACATTTAAGAAATTTGGAGACACCGACAGCGCGGGGCACCGAACAATAAAAACGTTTTGCTACTTAAAAGAAAATTCTTTCCCGAGCAAAGCCGGGCGTTTCAGCTAGTATCCTATATATATATATATATATATATATATATATATATATATATATATATATATATTCTATATATATCCTATCATTATGTATAGACGTTTCTTACAGAGGAGGAGGAGATAACATATAACATATAGGAGGATACTATTGTTTAGGCACTTCCAGATGAGCTAGAGATTCGAAATTTTTTTCTTAGGTAGGATTTTGTGCAAAACCGACTAGAAAAAACGAAAATCTTGAAAAAGTTCAAATTTCGGTCGCTAAAAATTCGCAATTGTTTAAACAAATTTTTAAGGTTTATGTATTTTAGAATGTGCTACGAAGCTGAAATTTTTTTTAGAGGTAGGATTTGTAAAAAAAAACGAAATGGGATTATAGAAATTTTGATATTTTAATTTTTTTGGCAGTTAAAAATTCTTAAAATTTAAACAAATAGGTAGATGCTTAGACACTACGCCACAAGTTAGGGATCTGAAATTTTAAAATTATTTAGAGGTTAATCGATGTAAACGAATAAAAATTTCAATTTATCGATAAAATTTTTATTTTGGCCGTTATAAATTATTTAAATTTAAGCAATTAGATAAATGTTATTTCACCTTTAATTGTACTATAACTTTAAAATTTGGGAGAAATATGTGACATTATTAACTCAATGTGGAAAAAGTATAATATTTCGAAAATTGCAAAAATTAGTGATTGTTTTACTCCATTATTGTTCCATAATGAAAAACAAAAACCCGTCCAGAGAAGAAATCTTTAGAATTAAGGAAATATTCCTCATGATGAAATATCTCTCTGAAAATTAATGTTTTTTTCAAGGTGCGATTAAATGCTTGCTGTATGCAAGCACCTTCTACTAGTATCCTATATATGTAAGAAGCAGATATTTATAATTATGTGCATTTGGGTATTCTGTTTTCGCTAAAAAACCACTATCTTAAATAGCTTCTTATCATAATTGTAATATATTTGGGTTTATCCAAACCGATTAAAAACAGCATATTTCTTATCATTATTAGAAAAATGAAATATTTTAACGGCTTGAAAATGTTGAGTTGTTGCATTATGAGAAAAAAAACTTAGTTACAAATATTAATTAAAGATCCACTTCACCAAACAGCAATTCCAAATATATAGAAAAAACAGTAAACGTATTGAGATATAAAGATGCACCGAGTTTGATATTGCATTGCTGTCTTAATTAATGGATTCCAACCTAATTTACAAGTCAAAACTCGTTTCCCGTTTTATCTTATAGGGGAATCAAATCCTCTACCAATGAGAGGAAGATTGGTATACTGGAAATAATTTTAATAAAATTTTTACTACAGGGAAATGTTTAGGGAAATATTCGCTACAGCCAAGTTATGAAAAGCCTCGGTTTAAGGATTTGATATTCATTATGCAGTTGCTGACTGCAAAAATAACTGCAATGGCTAAGTGCGTTAAAATCCGCTTTAAACATCAGCGCTCTATTCGAATGCTATTTCATATTTCCGACTCTTGCTTGTTACATTATACGCTGACGCAAATGAACTTATTCGTTCTCCACGCCCATCTCCCAACTTATTGCACCACCGGGTACGTTCAGTGGCTTTACATCTTCTGGACGCGTGACACAAGGGCTTTATGAGTTCCAAAGCCTTCTCCTCGCTCCCTTCCCACGATATTCTCCCTCCCCTCTATCCTCCCTTCTCCGCCGCATTCCCTCCACCCCAACACGTTCTCCATTATTAGGCTGCGAGGAGGCCAAGGATGCAAATAGTGCTGCAATTACATCAAATTAGCATGACGGAGATAGAGAGAGAAAGAGGTAGATAAAGTGAGAGAAAGAGAGGAAAAGCATGAAAATTAAGCGAGAGGTTATGAAGCACAATGCGGATGCCTAGACAGCGCATTTGATGAGACTTCCAGTCAATCTTTGAGGTAATTTTCATCGTCATGACGGCAGATCGCTCAAAGGGGCCCGTGTTATCAATTGTTTATTTGTTGTATTCTTTGGTCATCGTTCATTCAAATATTAACAAAATCACGCTGTCCCGCATCAGAATGAGGGAGATGGAAGGAAAATCCGATGCCTGCATTAGACTAATCTCGAGTGAGAGGCATTTAAGTATTAGCGAAGCTATGCTTCCGTACAATTTTGAAACGTTCTCCTCATATCAAGGCCATTGAGTAGGAATGGTTAGCTGTTAGTCCTATGCTTGGCCGAAATATTCGCAACGTATCTAATGTAAAGCGAAATTAACCATACTTAAGCTTGTTACTGGTTGTGTGTGCGTATACATATAAATTCACCAGTTCTGTAATGAGGTTTCTCATAATCCCGTCTCGCTTCGTCTTTTTTATTCACTGTAGTCGAGGGCGCTCTTTAATTTTAAAAAATCATTAAATAAAAACTTCGAAAATAGATTTATGGTGCATTTTTAACTTCGGCTATTGATTTTGATGCGATTTTATATTGTCCGATGACGCAATTAATTATTTTATTTTCATCGTAATGGGCTCGGGAGATATTATTTTTGATATACTAACTAATAATGCGCTGTTATGTAATAATAGTCTAATTTGGGAAACGCAATGCTTTGCATGAATAGGATGAATAGAATACATTTTGAAATTTTTCTGTTTTACAACCATCTACAAGTAAATTTTATCAAGCCTAATAAAAAATTGACCACGGCGGTCGGTGATGTCTACACAATTCTTTCAATAAAAGTTTTTCTTCTAATTTATTTTGTAAATTCTATTTTTCGAGGTCCATCAAAAATGAATAATCATTAATTTGGCATAGATTTCCATCTATAACTATTTTCAAATTTAACAAAAACAACACCGTAAAATCTGTTTTTGTTCCAGTATCTTTTTCATTAATCAGGTAATAAAATAGTGTAAGTTGGCTTAATTTTATCTAAAGATATTAGAACATTAATTATTTTAAAATACAATTATAATTTGAAGATTTTAATTGGAAGCCGAAGGCTATGGGACGAGCTTCCTTTCCCAGAGCATAACGAGCCAGCAAGGCCCAACTCCCACTTCGGCCACGATGAAAAGTGGAAGCCGCAGCGCGTTTATTATATGCCCGGGGGCCAGCGACGATTGTAACAACTGAGCAGCCCTATGCGTTGCGCTGCCTCGAACGCTTCCTAGCAATGGAGGTGTGAAAGGGAGGGTGTGAGGATGAACAAGTGATTACAAGGGGAGGTTTTGGTAGTGGGAGGAGGAGTAGAACGGAGCGGGTGGCATGGAGAGGAAGGGGATAATGTTATGGAGGAGAGAGAGAGGGTAGGGTAAGGGGATCAGGTTATTTGGAGACGGCCAGAGTTCCTGGGGCCAAGAGAGGGAGAGAGAAAGGGAGAGAGAGGAGGGGGTGAGAGAGAGGGAGGGGAGGGGTGTAAAGGGGACGAGGATGACAACCCTATTCCAGAGGGTCTTGTGGGAGGTGGAAGAGAGATAGATAAAGATATTTGGAAGGGGGGGGGGCGACAGAGAGAGAGAGAGAGGAAGAGGGAACGAATACGACGATTGGGATGTAAGAAGGAGGATGGGGCGCGCCGCGTTTCATTTGCCTCCGCTCTCTCTCTCTCTCTTGCTCCACATTTCCTTCTCAGGAATTCCTCTCTGACTCCCTCTCCTCTCACTCGTTATCGCTTCTCTTTCACGCCCGACCTCTTCTTAATTTCTCCCTTCCCTTTATTCTTTCTCTCCTCCTCGTTAGCTTATTCGCTTCACCGGTCGTCATTTTTACCCAGTTGCTTATTCCTTTAGCAATTTACCACTACTGATGCAACCCCTCTCACTCTTCTCATTCGCTCCCCCTTTTCCTCAGACATGATGCATCTGTAAAGGTTTTTTTGGCTACAAAAGTTGTCAGCTAACCGCTCTCGTAAATCCTTCAATTCCCATCCTCATTTCTCATTTGATGGCCGTTCCAACTTTCAACTTGTTTCCCTTTATAATTATTTCGATCGACTTACTCATATCCACTACTCCCTATATTGCGTCACATCCCTCTTGCCAAGTTCTCCGGTTTATTACTTTCTCTAAGCCTAGTACGCTGATAATATCTTGCTGCTTCACTCTCCTGCTAAAGAAAGCAAAATGTGATGTAATTTGGAGGTTTTTCTACATCGCGTTCTCGCGTCATCCTTCCCGACATTTTCAAAGTTCCGTTTTTGCTTCACGTCAAAACCTGCGTACGCTAAATCTCGCCAAATGCGGGTGATTTTCCTTCCCTCCTTCGCTCAATATCATCTCGAGTCACGCCATTTAATTTTTTTCTCTTACTTTTCTCTTCCTTTTGTTATCTTCTTTCTACTCCTGTTTTCCCTCTCTCAACGGTTCGGTACCTGTTCTGCTCTTTCTCAATACTGAAGAGATGAAAGGGAGAGAGAGCACATCCTTAGTCAAACACGATGAGCAATTTAAGCGTCATCGAGATAGATAATAGAGGTAAAGAAGGTAGGAAGAGTGTGGTAACGAGGGAGGGAATGGGAGTAATAGGGTGGTGGAGAGGGTAAGTGGGCCGAGGTAGGAGGAGAATCGGAGGGGTTTTGAGTATAAGATTCGTTCGGAAGGGCCTTGATATCTTACAGAAAAAAGAGGAGAGTTGGAGAAGAGAGAGAGAGAAGAGATGGAAGGGGAGAAGGTAGAGGGCAGATTTGGCAATTGGGAAGCGGGCGTCTCTTTTACATTAACGCCGGAGAGAGAAAGAGTGGTGGCGCGATTGGAGGAAGAGGGTCGGGAATTTCCGATTACTGTGAAAGAGAGAGAACGAAAATGGATGAGAGAGAGAGAGAGAGGGAGGCAAAGTCTAGGAGAGGATTAAAAGGGAGGGAGGGTAAGATGCGAAGAGATGGCGGGCAAAGAGGAGGAGGTGGGTGGGCATGGGATTTCATGGTTTCGGGTTGAGTGCGTTGCGGCGTGCGTTAGTTAAAGTGCCTGCTGCTTTGAATTGCGAATAGGAGGGCCCTGTGATATTTTGCAAGAAACGCCCTTCAAACCTTCCACGGAGATATTTGTTTTTTTATTCATCGTGCCTTCTAAATGACGCCATATTCTTTTATATGTCGTATTAGGAGTAGTAATGGTACTAAAACCATGGAATCAACATCGGTTACTCGGATAAAGAAGAACATTTTGCCATTTATTTGTCATTAAATCAACAATTAATATCATACCGTTGTTGAATTACATTAAAGATTATTTAAATTGGGATTTTTCATTATTATTCAAATATTAGCATGGTGTAACCAATGAATTTTATATAAAAATATTTGTTTAAGTTAAAAATTTCAAATTAATTTTGTTATAATTTCATTGCTGTTGAGTTTTGCCACAATTCCGTATATTTTACAAAAATTAAGAAATAAGATGGTAAATAAAGATTTGCCTCAATTGAAAAATAAATAATAACACAAAAATGGTCTATACAACGTCATTAATCGAATGAATTTTCATTTTATTCTTTTTTCAGTTCTATAACATTTTGTGCTGCAAAGAGATCTTCCAAGAACCAATAATGAAAGAGGTGTCACTAAAAATAAAAAAAAAACTTGAATAGGGAATTTAAGAAAATTTTCTAGCACAAAATCATTTAAAAGTAATATAGTTAAACGAATAATGTATTAGTCTAAAATATTACTGGTAACCAATCAAAACAAATTATAATGAATATAAAATTATGAGAAAATTCTTGAAAAACAATGCTATCCTACGTTTTGACCAAAATGAACAGTATATAAATGACCGACGCATTTATTATATTATTATTATTATTCCTGAAACATCCTGCCACCCAAATTTCAACTAATTTTAATTAAAAATATCCTTAATCCATCAAGATGCTATAATAACAACAATTGCACAGCAATGATTGATTCAATTTACATTTTAAAACGAATAAATTATCATTTCTCTCAGTTATTTCTCAATAATATTTATCCTTAGATAGTAAACGCTTATCTTGAGATTTACGCGCGTAATAGTAAAAATTAAATAATGATAGAACAATCCGCACTAACTTTCCATTAACATCTTTCAGAAGCACTCCGCATCAACATTGCTATTGAAACAATTCTCCCTTTCAAGGCGTAGAAATACCATCCTGAAAGAATCTTCTGTTTTCGTTCCAAACTCATTTGTGTCTTTCTGTTTTTTTCCTGAGAGACTCACGCAACGCCTCAACTGTCCCGCGTCTCTTTTTCTTCTCCTCTTGCCTTCCTTTCCCATCTAATCACTCTTTAACGATTCCAATTCCGGCATCCAATTCCTCCTCAACGAGTTCGTTTAACTTTCCCTTTTACTTTCCTCTTCTTATTACGCTGCTTTTCTGTTTCGGCCACTTTCTAATTATGTCTCTTGTTCCAATTCTCCCGCACTCAAACACCTAACTTCTAAAACTTAATCTCCGTCCTTAATTAATTTCGCTCCAGATTCTTATTAAATCCTTCTTTAAATTGACGAATTGTCCTCTTCATTAAGAATGACTGTATAGAGATCATTCGAAAATGGACGTTTTTTAGCTATTAACTCGCCCGTGGAATCCTTCCGATCCAAACAAAGAGAGGTAAATTATGCGCGTTTTCCGTCGGAAATCTGAAAAATATTTTGTGAGTTGAAAAAGCCTGTAATTCAGAATGGAAGTTTAAATTTGGTGCCAAGTATACTATTAATACAATTTATTTTATCTGCTATTTGCTTGAACAGGACTGCAGAATTAGCTTTTCGTATTTCCTATTCTATCTCTTCGATTAAATTTTGCTCCAACATATAATCGCTCTCGGAAATAAAGCTTAGCATTAAATCAATTTTACTCATTGAAAAGAGCAAATGCTTCCATTTTAAGTACGCGTTTGCCCAGTTATACATAGAGATATATTTCTGTTACTTTTACCTCTACAGAATCAACGGATGTTTTATTTCTATGATTTATCCTTGAAGATCAGTTTCTTATTATATGCGTCATAATTCTAATCTTTAATGTGAATAGATTTCCCTATAAAATGTCTAATTATCGGAGCTCACTTTCAAAATCCATTTTTGAAGTTGATCGGGACAAAGAACGTTCATAAGCATAGATCATATGGTTCGAATTGGTGTAATACTCAATAAATTTTATGGATGACAATGAACATGCAAAATTAATGCTCGCTAGTGTAAATTCCCGTCGTACGACGGACTGCAATTGTATAAATAAAGTTCCAATTCCAATAGTTCTTTTAATTATACAATCGTATCGAAAAAACTATCTATCGCTCTTATCGTAGAAGCTATCAATAGTGCAGTATACATAATCACCCAATCATAAAATACATTGATTTTTAATTTTTACTAAATATAAATTTTACTCATATGGCTCGGATAAACGACTACTTTAAACACTTAATAGATTTCATCAATCAAGTTAAATATGTACATCATAACTCAGACAATTCAAAATATCATATTATATCAAACATTGCATGGCTTACTAAATATTTAACGAATCTTAGAGAATAAATACCAATTATACCGTTATTATTATCCTTTTGCATAGGTTAAATGTACTTAGTTAACTTTCCAAACCGTTCGACTTGAGTAACTAAACGCATTACCACATAATGTTTGAAAATAATATCAAATACTTATTGGTTGCTGCGTAAACAAAAATACACACAACAATTGAAAACCTGAAGCGATGACTGTGATACATACACAAGCATTAGACTCGCAAGTGAAGCAGCAATGTGAGTTGCCATGGTAGTGAAAATTTCTCTTTGTAAGAAACGTGAAAAAATTCCGTATTTTTTTAATTCCAAACTAATATTTTTGCTAATTAGGGACGGATTTAAAAAATAATGAACTTCATTATATTCGCTGAACTTTGTTCAAATGTCAACTTCGTGTCTCGATTTTATCCAATTAAAAAAATGCAAATTATATACTCGTATATCCAAATATCTATTATAATCAAACGTAAGAAAGTAAGCTTCTTGGATCGAATCCGGGATTATATTCTGTAATTTTCAATTTATTTGGGTCATAATTAACCGTCGGCAATGCATGTAAAAATGTCATCAATTAAGTCTAACTGGAAAAGCCCCAATAACCGTAGCGGAGAAATAAACCCACGCTTGAGAATTATTAGATATATGTTGACAAATGTGACTACATCTTTTTGTAATTTAGACAGCAAAGCGGTGTAAATAACATATATTTAGTATTCGTTCTATTATGAATTAGTAATTCATTCCTGCTGAGCTAAAGAATTTTTCCATTATGACGTCACTTTATTGCAAAAGTTTTCAATGCATCCACATATTCTTAACCTTAACCTCGGCGGCAAAGCAGATGCCGAAAATCATGAACGATGAGCAAAGAAGCAAATCGATCGATATTTTATATTAACTCGACGCTAAGATGTATCCTGAGCTATTTTGATTGTGGCCATAATACGCTTTATAACTTTGGTTTCCAACATTTTACAAATCGCGCGCCATTTTTTCAGTTCCAAAGTGTCATTGCGCCACATAATTCTAAGTAAACAATAAGTAAATATATGAAGATATGATAAAAATAAATCATAACCTTAATGCGATCTCTGGCGTAGTTTCAATTGCGCCTACTTATCTAAGTTGGATTGTAAATTTGCTGTTGCAAGTAGCAGCCGATTTTATAGATTACAGTTAGTGAGTCGTGAACATTGGCTATTTTGATAAGTTTTATGGAGCAAAAACTTGTTCACACGCGTATGTGATAGGAAATCAACAAATGTAGCACTGAGCAAGTTTTCTGTTGTTGAAATTGCTAACGAGGCAATTTTTCAGAACTGGATCATATAGACAAATGTCGAGATTGAGAGAAGCCTATCAAATTTTCATTTCATCGTTGAATTTGGTTTTAAATCAATAACTTCCATTTGGATACTAAAATCCAAGTCGTTTCTTTTCTGTTCAGGAATAGCAAATGGGTTGGTAAATAATGATATGTTATTTTTATCATATTTACTAAAATGAGCTTCAATTTAATGTTGCAGAAGTTTATTTTGGTTATATAATATTAGATATATTTTGAAAAATCATTTTCACTCTTTTTGCTCTGCGTTTTCAGTTTCTTTGAATAGCAAGCAATTTAATCATCCCTAGTAGTTATAACTTTAAAATATCGAGATTTTTGGTTATGTGTGCTTAAAATGCTAAACCAGGTAGACAAACGTAGTCAAGTAAGAAATAACCTCCTCGGGTATTTTACTTTCATCTTCAAAGAAATTAATTACATTTTCCTTTAATTTCCAGAAGCTAAGCAAAACCTCCCCTTTTGAGAGCCAACGCACATCCAAATATAGAATTAGATAGTGTATCTCTCTTCTAGCAAATAAAAAAGTTGTTTGAGTTTTCGCTGGTATATTCTTCTTACTCTATATTTTTTACATATTTTACTTCAGTAGACATGATGTTAGTATGATATTAACTTTCTTCACACAATGCTTCCTGATGTATTCATCATCATAGGTAGTCTGTCCGTAGACAGGTCCGTGATTATTCATGGTTAAACCTGGTTCTCCATATACTCCTATTTTCCGCTGTCCTCTTTATATCTTGATAACTCTCTTTACCTTTCAGATCGTCTATCAGCTGAAACCTTTTCCTACCTCTTTCCCTTTTCCCATCTAGTTTTCCTTCTAACACGTCTTTAATCATACTCTCTCTCCTCAGGTAATGTCCAACCCAGTTAGCCTTCCTCTTTCTGATAGTCTGTATAATCATTCGCTTCTCTCCTATTCTTCGTAGCACTTCATCGTTTTTCATCCTATCTGTCCATTTTATCTTCAGCATTCTCCTCCAAGTCCACATTTCAAAGCTTTCCAAGTATTTGATGTCATTTTTCCTTAGCGTCCATGTTTCTGCCCCATACAATGCTATACTCCATACGTAGCATTTTATCAACTTCTTGCGGATATCTTCCCTTATATTCCCTGTAAGTAGTTGTTTCTTTCTCCTGAAAGCCGCTTTTGCTTTTCCTATTCTAGTTTTGATCTCATCCGTACATTTTGCCTCTCGTGTTATGATACTTCCAAGGTATTTATATTCTGAAACTTGTTCTAATGGCTTTCCCCCAATAGTTATGTTCAGATTCTCATCTTTACCCGATATTCGAATGACCTTGGATTTTTCTGTATTTATTTCCATACCATATTTTCTACCTGTTATCACTAGTCTATTTATCATTTTTTGTAGCTCCTCTTCCTTTCTTGCTAGAAGTACTTGATCATCTGCGTATTTTACTGTTCTTATAAACCTTCCTCCAATTTTGAAATCCCCTGTGCCTTCTAAAGCTTCTTGCATTAGACTTTCTCCATATATATTGAATAGGGTTGGCGATAGGCAGCATCCTTGTCTTACTCCTCTACCGATATTTATTCCGCAGGTGTCCACATTCTCAAACCTGACCTTTACAACTTGATTCTCATATAGATTCCTAATCAGTCTCCTGTCTTTCCAGTCTACACCTATATCCTTTAATATCTTCATCAACTTTACCCAATTTACTCTATCAAAGGCCTTCTGCCAGTCTACGAAACATGCGCAGATATCTTGACTGTATTCTATTGCCCTTTCTGATATGATTCTAACTACTCCTATAGCATCTCTAGTTCCTCGTCCTTTTCTGAAACCGAATTGATCTTCCCCTATTATTTCTTCTGCCTTTTTCTCCAGCCTTTTATTAAGAATCCTCGTGATGATCTTCGATGTGTGTGACAGAAGGCTTATAGTTCTGTAATCTTTACACTGCATTGCCTTTGGCTTCTTCTTTAGAGGGATCATTGTTACTTCTAGGAAATCCTGAGGCCACTCTCCCGTGTCGTAAATCTTATTAATTAATTTCGTGATCGCTTTTAGTCCTTCTGATCCTATGACTTTAAGTATCTCAGCCGGTATTCCATCGCTGCCCGTGGCTTTCCCCTTCTTAAGTTCCACTATCGCTTTTTCTACTTCGCTCTCCATAATACTTGGTCCTAAGTTATCTTCTTCAATGTTTTCCTCATTTTCCAGTTCTATTTTTGCCGCTCCTGTCTGTTTGCTGTATAATTCCTTAATGTATTCTTCCCATACCTGTGCTACATCCTTTGTTTCTGAGACTATCTTCCCATCCGTATTCATAATTCCTTTACCACAAATTCCATTAGACTTCTTATCTTCTAATTCCAATGCCCTAGCGTACATCATATCGTACCGTCCTAATTTCTCCATTTGTTCTATTTCATCACATTTTCCTTTTAGCCAATTTTCTCTAGCTTTATCTGTTACCCTTCTCAACTCATTGTTTATACGCCTATAGTTGGCTCTACCTTCTTCACTGTTAACGTTTTTCCATTTTCGTCTCTCATCCATTTTCTCCAGCATTTCCTTCGTGATCCATGGTTTTCTGATTTTCTTCTCTTGTTTTCCAATCTCTTTATCCAAGGTATCCTTGATACTGGTTTTAATTTCATCCCATTCTATATCGACGATCTTCGGTTTGTTTTCCAACTTTCTTAGGTTATCTTCCAACTTCATGCTGACTACATCCTGCCTTTCTTTCAGTTTTTCTAGGTCCCAGGTCTGTCTTTCTCTTCTCGTTTTTCTTATTTGTTTGAGCTTTGTACTCACGTCAAGTATTAGAAGGCTGTGATCTGAATCAATGTCTGCTCCTTGCAATGCCTTGGCGTTCTTTATGCTGTTCCTAAATCTTTGTTTTACAAGGATGTAATCTATTTGGCATCTCATTCTATCTCCTGGGCTTTTCCATGTGTATAACCTTCGTTTATGGTTTTTGAACCATGTATTAGTCACTACAAGGTCATTATTGATGCAGAATTCTACGAGTTTCTCCCCTCCTCGATTTCTCTTCCCAAGTCCGTATTGCCCGACAACATTTTCTTCCTGTCCTTCTCCGACTATGCTGTTCCAATCTCCCATTATTATGCAGTTTACCTTTCCTCTTCCGTCTTCTTCGTAAATTTCATTAATTTGCTCATAGATCTCATCTATTTCTTCATCGTCATGAGCTGACGTTGGCATATATACCTGGATTATCAGCATGTCCACTGGGACTGCTTTTAGCTTTATTGCCATCAGTCTATCGTTCGTTGCTATTATCTTTGTCACGCTTTTCATCATATCTTTCCTAAGTACCAGAGCTACTCCCCTTTCCCCACTATTTCCTCCAGAATAAACTACCGTGAATTCTTCCGAGTCGAACTGTCCTTCTCCCTCCCATCTAGTTTCGCTTAGCCCTATAATGTCAACTCTATTTCTTCTCATTTCTTCTTTCAAGTTCTCTGATGTATTATAAAGTGGTATTTTAGTAAAGGACGATTTATAAATTTTTAAAGCAAATTTGATCATCCAACCTTTTTGACGACCATTGCAGAAGATGTCCTTGCTGTCAAATTTATTCAAGTTAAATTATAATTTTTCTAAGCACGATTTTAACTTATCAATTAGATCATTGTTTCATGGAGTGTCTTGAGACCTATAAATTCCTCAAATACGCAAATGTTATCGTCAATTTCTCACATGAAAATACTAACTGGTCTGTATCACTAATGCCAACAGATATGTATGTTGCAATTGGAAAACGTGCACATAAGTTGGTCACATACATTATTAACGAGATCTTAAATACTACGTTTCGTTATTGTTTGTTCTGAAAATACAATCTTACGGAGTTTCCTTTCTACTCCAACACTTTTTTCCACTATTTCCAGGCTAGATTGAATAATTTCCTCTCCATCAGAAAATGATTTCTCATTTTTTGGCTAACAATAGCACTATTTTGTGTGATGCTGCTTTCATTGCTGGACGTTCATCATTATTTTGTTATAAATTATGCTGTATTTTTTCTTTGCTTCTTTCCTCTTATATAAATAATTTTTGCGTTCCTCTGATACTGAAATTAGCAAATATTTTCTTTAATTTCTTTCTTATACTGCGATGTTTAATGTCTATAAAGTTCATATTTCTTATTGTGTGACAGAATTTTTACAAACAAGGAACAGTGGTTTTCCAGAATGTCCCAACATAAATAATAATCCATTTTCCAATTGCTCATTAAATTCACGGTTATCAATGTCATTAATGACTTTTCTTTTTGCTGATTTACCTTAACTACTTAAACTCATTTTGATGAGTTTTATAATCGTTTCATCGCTGAAAAGTTATCAGAGAAATTACAATATATATAACTCATTTTCCAAAGTTTCTTACCCTCCAAAGCACGCTTTTTCAACCAAACGTAACGTAACAACTAACTTACCAAGTGACTTGACTAAAAAAGTTCCATAGAATTTAAATGTATATTCCTTTCATCCCTGAAAAATTCTCACACAAAGTAAAACAAAGCAACAAATTTTTTCTATTATTCCAAATGCTTCAAACAAAAATATTTTTGATTAATAGATCAGGAATTGTCCCTTCACAAATTGATCTGTCCTTAGCTCAAGTTTCAGCAGTATCAAAATGATTAATATTTAGAAGTCGATCCATGATAAGTATAAAAGAGTGGATTGGGAGGTAGATATTTTGTATATCGGATGAAAGTTTTGGGTACCTGAGCCATCAGATATGACAAAAGTTCCTTAAAATCACTCCCCTACAAAATTCTTCACTTTAAAACCCACTTATGCATTATAACCTCATAATATAAACCAATATATCGACGTAAAATGAAATAAAATTTTGAGATCATTTTTTAAACTATCAAAAATTATTTTATGCATATCGTCTGGGATAAGTGTTTAATAGCAGTAGAAGAATATATGAAAGGGGATAAAAAAATTTTGCAATAGAAATTTTAAAGCAAGTTTTCCCCTTATTCCTGTTATTTTCCGACCATCCGTTGTGAATTTACGTATGCGCGCACACATGCATACGTACACACACACACATACACACACACACGCACGTACGCACATACACCATGCCCTACGAATACCATTATAAGCGATTTCTGTAGTTTATTAAATTTTAGGCATCGCTTTCCTTCTTTTATAGTGGTCATTCCAATCTCTTCAATGGTTAAGCACCTTATTCTTTCGATCTCTCCTCTTCCATATCCTCTCCCTAAATCAGGCTTTGTAATTTTCTTCGTATCCGTTTTCATACTCTCTCATCTCCTTCAAAACCATCCGATTTTTCTCTCTCATCTCTCCCTCTAATTCCCTTATTCCTTACAGTTTGTGTCCCTATCTGCGTCTCTCTCTCTCTCCCACAGCGAAATGGCCTCTGTTAAGGCTACCGATCGGAGCGAGATTGTCTCGACCGCGGCTATCAGCGGCCGCACCTAATGGTGCGCGCTCTGGAGGAAGGAATAGAGCATTAAATTTTTCTGGTAATTGTAACGGTTATGGCTGCACCGTGAGTCCTTCCATTTTCTCCCGGCATCAGATGTGGAGCAGGAGCTTGAACTTCCCGATGCGCCGTGGAATTATGCAATTTCTCGTTACAGGATGTACCGCGTGTTTCCGCTTATTAGGCTCACTAGCGGACGAATGCGATTTTTCCAAACCATTGCTGCCATAACGTACGTACAGCACGTTAAAAATAGACGTGAACAATATTTTGTCTCACCTAAGCAATACGTAATATATAAAAGTTTGAAGTATCAAGATTACTGTGATGATTTTGTATTATGTTTCCATAACGGCTAAACGCAAAACGCTAGTTGCATAAAATTTGTTTATTGTTTTTTAAGTTTTGCTAATCATGCGTCATAGATTCTTTCGAATCTGTCAAATGAAATAAGTTATGGCAATACAAATTTAATTCAACTTAGAAGCATGTTGTTATGTCAATCGAATTAGATAAGTTAAAATATATCGAGTGAAAATTTAATCTCCCCTTTATCATAACAAATAGTATATACACTATAAGTAACACACTCAACATATTGAATAGTACAAATTTTATTTATCACCATAAAAAGGAATCTAACTTAAAGGTATAAGTACATTTTTAAGAAATTTAATACAATAGATTTAAATGTGTAGTTTATTATTAGTGTCACAACGCATAATTAAATAAATAACAAAGTTCACGGTTTTCTTCAGTATCATTCGGAGAGAAGTCAAAAATGTTGGATAATGAAAGCGCATAATGAGTTGTATTTCGTATCGCTTTTGCCGATGATAATTTTGGTGAAACTGCAAACGAAGGAAAAATACGTATGTTGGCTCAAAAATTATACGACGAACTACTGTCCATTTTACGGATATAAAATTGCCCGGAAGGAGAATCGAGAAATAGGGCGTCGCTTTTTTAACAGTGAAAGCTAATGAGAAGAGCTGGAGAAGGCGGTGAATAGGAGTTATATTTTTTTAAATGTTTTATAGAAAATGAACGATTTTTTCATAGGCCTTATTCAATCGTGTTTCTAATGAGCATTGGTCACCGGTGAACACTACATGATTTTATCGGTAGTGAAAATAAAATCGCATTTTCCCATTGTTATTGAAGATAAAATAACTGCATCATAATGCTTAACTTATTTAGGTAGAAAGATTATAGTATGATTCATTTATGAGATTGGAGGTATAGTATTCCCAATTATCTCTTAGATAATTGAAACACAAATATAAACCATTAATTATATCAACAAAGATATAATGTACTAACTTTAAAGCAAGATTTTTTAACATAGTGATGTTTTATTTTTTAGGCCATATTTTTAAATGAAGGCTCATGTTTGACGTCCATTCATCTGCCCTTCTAAGTCAAAAACAAGAATTAAAAACGTGCTTAATAAAACAGAATACCCAGAGATTTCAAAGGCGTTCTTTATGAAAGATGCGTATAAACCGGTATTCAAAGATTGGACGGTTCTTGAATTATTATCTTTAAAACTATAAGTCTTAATTAAATGACTTTTCGGACTTTATGTGGTTAATATTGCCATCTATTCGAATAAAGTTTTTAATTGATATCTTAGATATCACATAAGAGCTAGGGGGAGAAAAAATTGGTATTTAATTGTTGCTTTACGTATGCCATGTTAAGTGCTTATATAAAATGGAAGTTCAAATTGACGGATACAGTTTAAAATAATAATTCGGCTATAAATTTGAATAAGGATCACTAATACTACATTTAATAAAAACCTCTAAGTAGTTTCGGAGATTGAACATGCGGACAGACGGACGAAGGAGACGTGCCCATATAGTCTTCGGCTACAATCGTTCCGCTGGTAAAGTAAGTCTAAAAATTAATCGGTCAGCTAGAGCTGGGGTTTTCAAACTTTTTCCTCTGCGGCCCACAAACTTGTTAATCATAAATGTCTATATATACTTTCATAACAATGGAGAAGAAATTGAAACTTTTGTCTGGTTCTTGCATAGAATGAGGTTATCTTAAATGATTGTGGCCCTCTGAGTTTGAATCTGTAGTCAGAATTCGTGTAGCACGCTTATATATGGAGAAAAACGTGTGTTTATATTAGAAAAACATTGTTTTAGTCATACAAACTCAGAAAAATACATGGTAATACATGCTAGGTTAAAGATTTATCCAACAATTTTCTTTTGTATGATCTACCAGTAACTTTCCTAATCAATAACCAACAATAATCAGCAAGCATATTAGTATTCCATCTGCCTTGTTATCGTTTTTTCAACTTTGGAATATCCTGATGGAACCGCTCGTCGTGCTTGTCACTCACAGCTCAAAAATTCTCAGTGAAGAAGTCCAGATGAGAGTGAAGTATTTTAAGTTACATCCCATGTCATGGTTTGCTTCCACCATTTAATTAACCAAGTCTTCATAGTTTGGTGCTTTGTTGTTTCCTAAGAGGTTCATGACGACTGCTTTGAAACATGCCCATGCCTTTTTCCTTTTACCTCTAACATTGTATCAAATCAATCATCGTTCAAGAGCTCTTATTTATGGACCCACAAATATTCCTTATTTAATTTTTGTTTTTGTGATTTTTGTAATTTTTTCCTTAAGATGTAGAAATCCTCTATTATTTCGATCCATGTCTTTTACAAAATTCTTCATGAGTCCTAATTTCATAAGTAAAGGGGATAAATAAATATTTTGTGGTGCAACAAGGCTTTTATGTACTTTTTTTGACCTTCCACTAATTGTCTAGTTAGCCAATCGCGAACAATGTAGTGCTGAGAACCGGAATATCTAGATCATGCGTGACAAGTTTTATTGCTGATGGCACATAAGGATAAGGAATATGTTTTTTGTTTTTGCAGAGAAGCATTTTAGTCATGCAAAAATAACAGTCGTTTACGTGATTTTAATGTTCCCTCCAGATCATAGGTATAGCGAAACTCATAGAAGAACGAGCGTCTTTCATTCACTATCGGAGACGGTTTGCACAGGAAACGTAGCAAATATTGAGTGTCCATTGTTTATATTGGTCTCCTACCTTGCATTCAAGATACAATTGATAAGCGTTTTTGATAAGAGGAGTAAAGCACACAGTAAATTCTTCGCAAACATAACAAAAATAGTCAGCCGCATTAACACATTTAGGAGACATGCTGTTTGGCATACTTCTTTATCGCCCTCATCTGCTACTGCAAAACACAGAATGATGCTGTTCAAGATGTGTTGTGAAAACAAAAAAGGTAGCAAAATGTGTGTGTTTGTTTTGTATTGAATCTTCCTTTGTTTAGAATATGTTCTTTCCTGAGTTTGTTCGCTATAATTGGAAGTTTCATATTTCAAAATATATATGTGATAGGAAAGTTTAAAAACAGATTCGTAATCTGCGTTTCAAACTGCATCAGGACAACCTATACTTTTGGAACCATAAACTTTGTTTCTCAGTGTAATCAGTGAATCTGCGACACAGAATAGCTTAAATTAATTATATATTTCGTATATAGTGTGCAAAAAGTAATGTTTCATACAAAGAATATCTGTGCGCTGCAGAACTGAATTTATATTACATTAAATGGATCTGCATGTCAGCGAATATAGTATATTTAAACCGGATAATGGAATCATCCAAGAAGCATGTGCAAATTAATACCAAATAAATGAAATAATTGGTTCTTTTTCCAATGAGAATTGGCACCGATTTTATTTAAAACTCATTAGATATTAATAAAAAATATAGTATTTTGCTGCCTAATTATCACATTATTTACGCAAATAAATTATCTTTATAGCTAAGGCGCAAAAATATGGAAAAAATTTTCCTCAATGCCTTGATTATACTAGGAAGATTGAAACAATCAATAACTACTCTGTATACTAAAGTAACCCTTATGGTACTAACTGAATATTTATTTAAAAATTATTAATCTAGACAATATTTATGCAATGCTATTTGAAATGACGCAAGGAAAATAAAAAATTATCTTATCTCAAAGTAGGGTTGGAAATTACATGATGGTGAAAATTATTAGGCAAATATGGTAGAATGTAAAGAATTACCACTCGAATTTCATATACTGTATATACTGACAGATGGCTCTCCGTTATTGTCACCAAAGGAAAAACTTTACTGACAAATTACTTCCACTTTTCACACGAGGAAGCAGACGACGACCTCCCAAGACAAAGTGATTTTAATACTTTCATCTTATAATCGTAAGCGCAAAGGAAAATGGAAGACAATGCTGAAGGGGGAAGTAAAAGAGAACTACTAAAGATTAGTACTAATGAAAAATTGAATAACCTCCTAATAACAATAAAAATAATGAAAAGGTAATGCTCACACGCCGATTTAGGGGAAATTACTCCACGCCGGAGACCTAACACACATGCAACCTCATGCACTCTCCGGGTTCTTATTGGTAACTAATTGTGCGTTTTTGTTCAAAGAATTTCATGAATAAATTGGCCAAAAAAGGTGAAAGTGGATTTTCAATGGCTGTCCAATCGTGATGGTTGTAAAAGTTTTGTTGAATAGGAAAAATGTTTGTTCCATGCAGAATTTAGAAAGCCTTATTGATTCAACAGATCTGTCGAGGGAAACACTTACACTAGTGAGACACCCCTCGAGAAAACTAAGTGTAGTATTTATTGGGCTGCTAGGAAAGAGAGACGTGACATCAAAAAACTAACGCTTGGGAATCACTAAGTATTAAATTTTTGGAATTTTCAAAGAGATATTCAGCATTTTTAGGCAGGATTTTAAAATCATGAATTACACTACCCAACAAACTTTAACTTTTTTTGTTGAAGTGGGTGATTCTAAACCCTTTTGGCCCCCGGATTTGAAAAATAATAAGCAAAATTTTCCACCACGTCTAGATTTTTTGCTACAGGCTGCTTTAGAAGTAATAGTAACATAGCGGTATTTAATATTTTATAACATTGTCTAATGAAGGTTAGGTGTGAAGTAAATAAAATGTTCCTTTAGATACAAATATAAAAAATACATTTCTTAAAATTGATTGAAATTTAGTAATTTCTTTTCAGAAAATGCCGATTTTCTCTTGTAAGTGTTACTACTTTCTCTGTGAAGGAACAAGAAGTAATCACCCACCATAGCAGGATCCCATCTTCACTGATAACGTTGCTCCATTGTTAAAATGTATTGGTGAAACCGTTCACCCTGTTCATCACTCAGAGCTCCTAAGTTTTCTGGGAAAAATCTCAAATGCGAATGCAGAAAATGAACTTTTAGAGACATTCGACAGCTTAATGTTTTATAGTTTTGCAACAAATTTGATAACAGTTCACAGTTCTCCGCTCTATTGTTTCCCACAAAACCTTCTACGACACTATTAAAGGATTGCCATGCGTAAAATTCAGCCTTGTTTAGAGTAACATCAAAGTGAGGACTACGAGGAAGTTTTCGAATTTGTGGTCCAACAAATATTCCCTCCTTGAATTTTGCATAAGAAAGGTTCTTCGTCAAGTCTTTTGACGAAACTTTTCATCAAGCCGAGTTTTATGTGGAGGAAGTAAAACATTAGTAGCATCTACTAACGGAGCATGTTTCACGTTGACTTTTCCAGGTATAAATTAATCCCTTTTAGGCCATTCTTTGACACTAAAGGTTTTCAGTAGCACGACTATCCCAATGACCAAGAAATCAGCAATATTTTGTGGAACGACCTTGTAGTCCAAGAATCAAGGCGATAACTTTCAAATCACAACATATTTTCCAACCATATTCATTATACTTAATAGTATTCAGTATCAATCACATGCTTTCATAGGTTTCTTTCATTTTGTCAGCATGTGCTACTGGAATGGAAGGCTTTTATTTACCGTTGTATAGCAAAACTGCTTTTAGGCTGACCTTTGACGAATCTATGAATAAACGCCATTCTTCAGTGTTGTGTTGAAAGCCTAAAGTTTTCACGAGACCATCAATGTCTACACAAACACTCATGGAATACTGCATATCAAAATATGTAGAGAAGAGTTCATTTCGGTTTCTGGAGACAGTTACTTTTGTTCCTTTTGCTAACAAATTCCACTGCTGTAGCCTTGAACCAAGGAGTTCCGTATGTTGCTTGGACAAGTTAAAATCGCGCACCAGGTCATTGAGTTCCACTTGCTCAATTAAAAGAGACGCATCTTCGTTTTCAGGAACAAAATTTGGGTCCCTTGACGTTGAAGCGCAGTTATTGTCATCACTGCTATCTTGTGCTTCCTCCTCTTCTTTCCAGAGAGCTGGTGGAACTGAAACTGGCAGATCTTCTCCATGTGGCACAGGCTTCAGAGCAATCAGGGTATACAATGCTGTGTTTCGTTTATGTTGAAAACCCGGAAATGTGTGTAATGCAGAATTACCAATCATTTTAATGATTTGTTTATTCTCGCCATATCATAGATACTGCGAAAGGCATGGCATGCTGTTTACCAGTCAACCACATTGTTATGTTGGCTTCACACGGATTACAACACATATGTGGCGCCATCTTTGTCTTGATCGCCAAGAACACAATTGAAATACAAGCGATAAGCGCTTCTTACCTTTCTTGAAATAGGTCTTCGTTGACATTTTGTCATAAACTTGCCACACACATAGCAAAAGTTATCTACAGAATGTATGCAGCCACGATTCTTTCGCTTGTCCATACTTGTTGCAACACACAACTGAAATCAGGTTACTACTCGTTCACTGCAAAAATAACACCAAGTGAGCGGGCGAAGCAGCGGGAAGGAGCTGGTCAGAAGGTATGCTGGAATCTCTACCGCAAACAAGATGGCTGGCGCGCATGCGTAGAAAATCGCGAACATGTTGGTTAAGGGGGGGCTGAAGTGAAGACCTGATTTTCTAAACTATAATGCTAGAAAGCTGATTTTTTTGGACAGATACAATTGTTATAGGTTAATAAAAATACGTGAATATACTCATTATGATGTTCTACACGTTTTAAAGTTAAAATCATAAAATCAAATTTTTTGACCAACTGCGTAGGGCCACTATGGCCTGTTCAAAACTAGTTAGTGGCACGTTGCCAAAAAGTGATACACTTCACTTTTTGCTAATGTGATCTCACATGTGAAATGTTACCCCGTAATCTGTTATAGAATTGTTTATTTTTTAATTAAAGGCGCTTTATAAAAAATATAGACGTGATAGGCGATTTTCAAACTCATTTTCAGAATCCACACATGAAACACAATAAGAATTCGTTATTGTTATAACATATACAAAATGTGCTCTGGGTAGTGTTATCCATTTAGAGCAGAGGTTCTCAACCAGGGAGAAATTCCCCTCAGGGGAGAATTTTAGTTTTTCAGGGGGAGAATTGGGACCACAGACTCAAACTGTTGGAGTATTGATCTTTCTACAAACTACAATTCCAAAGATTGTACATAATCTACAGGACATCCCACTTTATTGTACATCACAGATTAAATTAAAAATAAAGATAAGTATTTCACTTTTTATCTGTGGAAATATTCCATTTATATATATATATATATATATTTGACTTTTTCTTGTTTTTTGTTCACAGATTTTGGAGCCCATCATGAGTTCCAATAAAAGAGGGTACGATGATTCATATATTTAATATGGATGGATCCATCATCATCAATGGAGAAGAAAGGCCTCAATGCGTTATTTGTATCAAAGCTTTGTCAAATGATTCTATGAAACCAACGAAGTTGAAGCAACATTTGCAGAATGTTCATCCTCAGCGCAAGGACAAGGACAAAAGCTTTTTTGAACGCCATGGGAATGCTCTCAAAAAGATGAAGCTGGATTCAACAGGGGCATTCCAAGAAATGAGCCACAAGGTTACTGAAGCAACTTATGTCGTAGCACTGGAGATAGCAAAGCAGAAAAAATTACATACAATTGGAGAAACTTTAATCAAACCTTGCGCTCTCAAAATGGTGTAAATTGTGTTGGGAAATGGATTGGAGAATAAACTTGCAGCAGTTTCAGTATCAAACAGCACTCTCCAAAGGAGAATCAGCGACATGGCCATTGACATCAAGGATCAAGTTGTGCAGGAGATCAAGTCTGCAGCATTTGGATTATTTTCAATTCAACTTGATGAATCGACTGATGTGGCATCGTGTTCCCAGTTGCTGGTGTTTGCAAGATATATTCACTAAGGTTCATTTAAAGAGGAGTTTCTCTTATGATCTCATCTTGAAACAACTACCAAGGCCTCAGATATTTTGGAAAAGGTTTCATCTTTCTTTGAATCAGAAAATCCTTTGTGGGTGCTATACAGATGGAGTACCAGCTATGTTGGGGACAAAATCTGGATTTCAAGTTAGTGTGAAAAAGCGAGGTCCAAAAGTGAAAGGCATTCATTATATGATCCATCGTCAGGCACTGGCCTCAAAAACACTTCCAGCTCCACTACGGAAGGTTTTGGATCAAACGATTCAAATTGTAAATTTTGTCAAAGGAGGAGCTCTCAACTCACGACTTTTCAAGCAGTTATGCATTGACATGGATGCAGGCCATCATTTTCTTCCTTTCCACACAAATGTTCGATGGTTTTCAAGAGGAAATGTAACTGAGCAAGTATTTGGGCTTAGAGATGAGCTCAAATTATTTTTTGAAGTTCAGGGTAAGATGGAATTTTTTTCCTGGTTGGATGATGAGGAATGGATTATGCGCCTTGCCTATTTGGTTGACATTTTTGAGCAGCTGAATAAACTGAATCATCAAATGCAAGGAACGAATACAATCATCATAAAATTCATTCATGAATATAAAAACTACTTTTATTTAAGTTTTAAAATCCATCAACATTTTCTATTGCTATTAAATTTGTTAAACTTCACTATAAAAATAATCCAAGCAGATGTATATGTACCGATACAGAAAAAATAAAAGATTTTCAATATTATATGCATATTATTGGGAATGCACCTTTTGAGTCAGACAATCTTGGAAATGGGGGAAACACATTCTGACATATGGTGGATAGTGTAAATGGGGCAAAAAGGTTGAGAACCAATGATTTAGAGAGTAGATAAGTGTGGGAATAAATACATGGCACAATAGGTCTCATTGAAATTCCAGGTTTGAAGACAAGGTAAGTGTGAAATATTGAGATGGTAGGACTTGAAACTATAATCATAGCGTAATACCTCTTCTGAGTTTTGGGCAGTTTTTTATGGTGTCCTTGGTAGAAAAAACTATTTTAGTAAGAGAATTTCTTGTGAGAAGTGAGCAAGATCCGCTTACAAGTAATTATTCAGCTTAACCCTTCCTCTACCAAGAGGGGTAACTCAGTTACCCCAACAATATTTTTTCTGTTTTTTCTTGTTAATAATTTTTTAATATTTTCATGAATCCATGTATTTGTTCATTAAGGACGGAAAATAATAAATAACAACAACAAACACGAAAAGACGAAAAACTTTTTTGCATGAGTTGTGCTTACAATTGGCTCTACCGTACATTCAGGAGAGAGTAAAATACCCCGTGGGTTTACATAATAGTATCTTACTTGTAATGGAAAGCTTAGGAGTCAGCATAAATCGTAAAGGCGTGATAAAGTCTTAAGACCAAACTGATGTGCGTACAGTGCCAAAAACCAGTGTTTCATATGCACAAGAATGAACACTCTCTCTCTAAGTGTTTGGAATGTGAGGGAAAATTTCGAAATGTTGAATAATGTCTTATAGAATATGTTTTGAAAAAAGATTTCAATTTTATTATCTTACATATTTTTGCCAATAAAGATATTTCCCAATAGCTATTTTCATTTATTTTAGGATTAATTAATAGTATCATAATTTTCTTCAAAAATCAACCACCAATGACAGTAAAAATGGTGGGGTAAACCAATTACCCCCCTTGGGAGGAATAAGGTGTAAAATACCTTGGTAGAGGAAGGGTTAATCAAAATAATCATGCTGATTCATGACATGATGAAAACGGAATTTTCTTTTTCGGCTTTTAAATGAAAAGTCTTTTAATTTTAAATTTTTGATGAGTTTGTATTAGGGACTAGGATGGAGATTTATATTTTTGTTTTTATTATGCTCCAGTTGTATTTTACAAGAGCTCTTACATGATTTTTGGTAATAACGTTCAGGTTTTAAATGGATTTCAATGCCTATAATAGCATCCAAAGGAGATTCTTTGTGAGGGAGACAGACTTTGTCCTTCGTTCAAAAGGTTTAGTTCTTGTTTAGTAAATGTTTCTTGGGACATGTTATGGAGAATATCAAAGTGTTTCATGTGGTCACTAAATGATTTTATGTTTTGTGAGTGCATGAGAAAATGTGTTCTTGCCGTGGAGTATTTTCCCCTATGCCCGGATTATGCGTGAGATTACGTGTATAAGGTCTCTGGCGTGGAGTAATTTCTCCTAAACCGGCGTGTGAGTACTTCCTTTTATAATTAACAAAGCAAGCCTTAACTTTTATAGTTATTAGGAGATTTCTCTATTTTGCATTAGTTGTAATTAACCATGGGGCTCTGATATTACTTTCTCTTTGAACTAAAGGTTGGTTTCTGAAAATAAACCTTCAACGCAATTTATCCTCAGATATTAGATTTTCTAGAATGATACTTCGGAAAATACGCTTTGCATTATCCAGAAAAATAATTAGTGAGGAAGCAAATGGTGCTCCCTTGCTACGCAATGGTGTTGCAGTTGGTAAATATTTTTTGAAAGGCATAGGACAATGACAAATGCCCTACCAGCGGGAATGGGTGGGAAATTTTGTATCCGGCTTATTTGGTAATAACCATTTTACCCATCGAAGCGCTATATGCTTTATAGACGAGGGTCTTTTGGCCCATTTTCAACATTTCGTGGCCCGTACTTTGAAAAAACTTGAGCTAGAGCAACAAAAATTTTCAAAACAAGAATCAACAGCCAACGCTAAGGCATCATTTCGGTCATCGTCCAACATTTTGCTATACTGTACTTATGGAGAAAGCTACCAATCATAGAGTCTAAGTGGAAGAGGAAACTGATAATCTCAATATCGCCCCAATAATTGCCTTCTTCAATTCAATTAATATAGTATACAATGCAGTTATTCCCTCGCATATGCATAAATTTTGCGGAACCACCTATACCTTGATATTATATTTGCCTCAAAATTTCATTAAAATCTGTATCCATGGCAGTGGATAAATTGAAGTTCAACGTCGTAAGAAAGACTTATTGATAAAACTCGCATTATATTACTTCGAAAGGCAGTCCTTCAACCAAAACCGACTACATTATGACGTGTTTATTCATCCTATTTAACATGAAACTGTTAACATCTAAATATATGTGCGTATGAAACAAAATAAGAGCGTAATTTCCCATCATAATGACGGATATGCATAAATAAATTGCATTATTATTAAAATAAAAATAATTTCCAATATCCCTCTCTCTCTCTAATTCCCTCCCTTTTTCCTATTCACATCCTCTCATTCTCTACCGCTCTCCATCCTCACTTTTCCTCCTGTTCTCCTTCCCCGAAATTATATAATAATCCTTCATGCAGAGTATTGATTATCGATACTAATGTACTGTTTAAACATCAAGATAACGGCAATATATATGGACAGATGCGACGCGAAATTATTATCCCATTCAATCATGTCAAATTACGCGAAACCGTCAATAATGAAAATCACCCAGACGGAATATTTTCCTATAAAAATTCGTAAAATTTTATCTTTAAAAACTAATTTGTGGGTCAATTCGACGCCTATTCAACAATCGACGGCAGGAAAATAGAATATCATTGCTGGAATCGTTCTTTTTTCACGTACGTTCTTTATGCAAATATTTCAAGTAATTTTAAAGTGCAAATGATTAATGAGCTAATATCATCCCCGTATCAATCAAATGAAGAAAATGGGCGTTTGTGAAAATCAATCTCATGACTTCAACGTTGAAGGCAGGAATTTTAAAATATGAAAGCTGCATTGCGAAGTAATCTCTGAAAGTTTTACCGATATAGAATTAAAAGTGTTAGAGTTATAAGCGGTTTTCTCATTCTCTCATTTAACATCATAGACACAGGACAGGCTGACCGAAATACTATTTTTAACATAGTAAGATTGGCGTGTCAAGATTTCCCATCGCGCCTCTCAGGTTTTCATTTTTTTTATCAACTTGCACGTCTGAGATTGGGGTATAGGGATGCTCGCCCCGTTTGCCGAGTGACATTCCGCTTAGGGAACAGGTGCTCATGAGGTACGGCTGAGTGACAAGAGGAGATAGAAGGAGGGGAGGAGAGGATACGAATTTGGGAGCGCATTTGGGAGGGAGTGGAAGATGAAGGAAGATGGGGTGGTTTATGGTCTCCATGTTACAGCGCTTCCTGAAGGAGTGAAGGCCTCCCTTGGCAACAACCGACCGTGATGTTGGTGACTGCGCAGCATGTACAAGGAATCTTAAGGTACGATCTTGCGGAGATTTATTGTTGCGGATGTGAATGAAGCCATTACCGTTGTCGGGCGTGAAAGGGGAGATGGAGAGCGGACGTGAGATGTGATGAAGTGTATTGCGGGTTATATACGGTGTCACGCACGCGTTCACAGCTGCTGTGATTCCGTTAGGACTACTACACGGTATAGGTTGACGTGCAAAGAGACCATTTTAAAAATTCAAGTAATCAAATATGTGCGTTATTTTAGGGTAATGCAAATTATGTGAATGGCATTCATAAAACATTACTTTCGAGATAATGATAAAACTGCTGACCGTAAAAGTACCTGTTATACGAGGAAACGCTCCATTACCATTTTGGTATGATTATAAAGCCGAGTCAAATACGTATAAGGCGACCTTTAATATCAGCCGCTGGGCGAAAGAAAAATAAATCCAGGACCGAATCTCTCGATTCATGTTTCAAAATGCAAACTCCCACTTTAATAACGCTGCAGTTTATAGCACGGCTGCAACGCGTGGCTTTTTTCCGACCAGAATTTTCCGAATTGTACTTTAAAAAATCTGTGTTAATGACGAAAAAAATAGTTCGGTGTTTAACCTTATATTTTTATGCTTGTAAAATATTTTTAAAAGGTCTATGAAAATGCGGCGTTTTGTCAATGGGACCGTTATCGCAGTTATACCGCGAGAAGTCTAGTAATGCGAATCGACGCGTCAGCCCCCAAACACGCGATATGGTCGGGGAGCACTGCGCGGAAATTATCCTCCTAGTTTTCGTGGAAATACAAACGTAAAAAAATGAGACACACACGTTAAGGTAATATTTAGAAGTTTATGTACCAGTTATTGCTCTCATTCGTATATATTAAATGTCTTACAAAAAAAATCTTCATGTAATCTGGACACAGGCTTTATATAGGGAATCTTTTAAATCAGGTACTTTCTTAAGTAAAGAAATTTCCATGTAACAGAGATATTTTTAATTATTTTGAATGAAATTAATTCGTGCGTAATAAAGTAAAGTTTTAATGACTAAGGATATTTTTATCCTCGTGTTAATGGGAGCTGAATGAAAAAAAACACTGCCTTTTCGCCGTAAGTTTTGGAATTTACCACCGACGGAAACACTGGTATAAAGAAACCCGAGGCAAATTGAACATCCTTATAAAAAAATACCCTCAAATAACGAGGACGAAAACGAGAAGTAAAGCGCAGGGTTGAAGCCATATAACAACGTCCACGTTGGGCGAATTAAAAAAAAAGTGTGAAGGATATTATATTTACGGCCAAGGTCGTAAAAACCTTAATAATCCCGTGAATACCTTCTCTCTCTCTGCCCCACCGCGCTTGGATGCAAAAACTTTCTCTCTTTATTTATATCGCGCGTTTTCATCCCTTTCCCTTGCCAAACCCAACCTCTCTCTCTCTCGCACCTCACATTTAACGTCACATAATGCTTTCCCTCCATTTTTCTTTACGTCCTCGCTTCCCTTCCCTCCGAATGGGGGCATAAATATGTGCGCACGACGCGGGACGGAGGGAAAAGCGAGGAAAACTGCAAGATGGGATTGCAAAAAGGGGACAAAACGAGCAAAAAACTCCTCAAGGGTAGAGTTGTCGCTATCTCTTGATACTGCTGGATCGCAAGCGGAAGATGAGAGTGAGAGGAGAAAGTTATATATATATACATACATATATACACACACACACACATACATATATATATATATATATATATATTAGGGATAGGGATGGCGTTGCGAGAATGGAGATGGTGGGAACGGCGTCTCCGGCTGTTGGACGTAAGGAGCAATAGGGTTGAATCTCTTTGCTCTCTGGGTTCTCAATAACCGCGACGTCTTTTCCTCGGAGAAGAGATCGGTCGCCGAGATAAAAGGGGGCCAAGTTTCCCTTGGGGTGGTGAGGGAGACTCCCGTGATGCATAAATTCGTCGTGAGGTCGAGAAAATAGGACGGGACGAGGACAGTGCTCAGTAAATAATATTTCTCTAGGTAGAATTGCGGCTGAGCGGGTATAACGCCGAGATCTTCTCTGTGTGCGTGTACGTGTGTGTGTGCAAGGCGCGGAGGGGAAGATTTAAACGGCTGTAAAAAATTGTCGAGTGGGTGGGTGAGAGAAGGGGAGGACGGTTAACGTTCTTGGAAGTGGATTGGAAAAGTCGAGGTGGAGAGGTCAAAGCGTAAGCGCGAAGAAATATTTTCGTGAAGATAGTGGCCGTAAGAAATTCTTGGAGGGGGAAAAAATTAGGTCACGGATTTTCGAGAAATAGGCGATCTTTACTCGGTTTTCCGCCCCATGGCGTGTACTGTGTATAAACATATGTATGTACGTACTTCAAAATTTATTGCACGGAATATGTTTAGCTTATATATATATATATGGATGTCAACAAGGTGTTGGGATGAGGAAACCCAGTGAGCACTCACCAATCAACCAACCTGAAGTCGTCTGATTGGTGAGTGCTCACTGGGTTTCCTCATCCCAACACCTTGTTGATATCCATATATTCATTTTACCTTTCCTTTTCCGTAAGTTGTTATATATATATATATATATATATATATATATATATATATATATATATATATATATAAACCTAAATAGTATATTTTAGCACGGAATAAATCGAGATTTTTAAATTTATTTTTCAGGGCGATAAAGACTCCTTATATATAAGATCAGAGTGATATTCGCTGGTAACACCGAGGAGCACCCTTTGCCACACAAAAGCTCTCTTTCCCTCTCTATACCTGTATACCTCTATTCCTCTCTCTCTCTCCTTCTCTTGCTAGCTCTCCAGCTTCAACTCCCGCTTTCATGTCCTTTCCTGCGGTTAGGATCCCTTTTTACATGCCGTAGAAATTTCGCCTGCGCCAGCGCGCCTATGCGTTCTTGTGAATGTCAGAGGAAAATCTAAACACACAAGCGTGCGCACTCACACACTCTCGTAAATGGTTAATATTGGCGGCAAACCTGCGCGTGGCACCATGGACGGCCATGCGGTGAGATCAAACACATTTTCGAGTTTTCCCGTGAGAATGTCACAAAATAAAGGATTTACTGAGCAGTATGTTTGGCTCATCCTTCGACAGAGAAAGAGAGAAAGCGTTCTTTAAAAAATCTAGAATGATGATATGCATGTTTCTGCATGCAATTTCAAAAATCAAAGACTGCATTTTCATAAAAATTCTAATCATCGGGCAAAATTTAAGCCCTCCTTTATCTTTGTTGTAACTTTCTAAAAACAGATTTTAAAATAGAAAAAAACAATATAAACTATCCCCCTTCATCTCGATCAACGACTGGTTGTTTGTTAGAAAATCTTCACTATTAAAGAGTAATTAATCTTTTGACATTTACAAACATCCAGGTTTATTTTAAAGTGAATCATTGGAATAATTTCCAGAATAGAAAGAGAGAATACGCTTCACACAAATTTCACTTTCGTAAAAACGCTTTACTAACAATTTTTTGCACTTCAATGCAGTCCTCATCGGAATGAATCCTTTTCATAAAGTTTTAGTTTTTTGGAAAAATCTTTTCTAGGCCTTATATATGCCATTCGCGGACCATCTACACGTGATTATTTCAATCAGAAGCAGAATGGTAAAATTCTTACGGAACCTTAAGCTACCCATTGGAAGACCAGAGAGAATATCATATCAGTTTCTGGGTTAATGCAAAATATATCTTTAAGTGACAGATATTACGAAAATATTGATTAATCTAATGTAGAGAATTATAATATTTTACTGCAAAGTATTTTAATATGTTTGATTATCATATTTAGAATATGAAACGAAGAAGTATAACTTTGTATAAAACTTTTATACAAATTTAACTTTTTCCTTTCATTTACGGAGTTCCACCACGTAACGGCTTCATCCGTCGATTTCATCATCTTTAGAGTTCGTCTCAAAGATTCTGGGAGTATTACAGGATGTGGATTCAAGGGAACAGGTTCCTTTTCTGCTGGCAATTGATTGGAGATTTGGATAGGTTGATTAATCCTATAAGTAGCCTGTATTAAATTACTCATGAAGGACAATTGGTTTTGTAAAATGTCATCGTTTTCTCACAAGTGAATAAATATATCGATACATCTTTAGAGGCAAGATGAACCACAATATGTAATTAGAATAATTGAGTGATCCAAGAGCTCTTTTTGCAGAAAACTTTCTTCGAAAAATAAACGCTAATTGGATAAAAGATTACAGTTTGTTTAAATAGGAAATTCTATTCTATATTCTATTTATAAATGTTCCGCGGTTTGAATATGAACTGGAATTACTACATGATTCCACGCAGCTATTCCTCCGTGAATTTGTCATCATCATATGTCAAATATTTTCATCGTAATGTCTTTACTTTGTAAACTATTCTAAGCATTTATTAAACATATGAATAGTGTTCATTAAAGTTTGACGTATTAAAAAAAGCTTAAGATTTGGTCTCGCGGTCACGTTACTCGTATCAATTACCATTCGCAGTTTCGCGGTTTGCGGAAATTTTCGGAAAGGTATCCCACAAAAATTACGAAGGATTGTTATATTAATATTCGTCATTAAACATGAATATGACGAACGAAATTATATTAAAACTATTGAATTTGGTTGCTTTATCTTTTTGAGTTTTTAGTATGATTCTTAATAGATATCTGCTATACATCATTAAATAAATTGAAAATGTTACATAAAAAATAGTCACCTTATTAACCTCTTCAGACCTGACTTTTTCAGTTGGAAAAAAACTTTCAGTGAAATTATGCTACTTGGATTCCAAAGAAATATAAAAAAATGAAAAACCTCATTTAAGGAAGTTTTGAAATGTACATTGCAATGTACAAACGGTATTGCGTAAAATATTAAATACCAGAAAATATATGGGGGCGTCAAAGTGAGATATATACTCTAAATAACCAAATTGTACGTCTTGTGATGCTCTCTTCTCTCCACGACGGCAAAGCTAAACAGGTATTGGTTTAGGAGGAACTAGGTTTTCCTTTTTTGGGGAGATTGAAGGAGATTTCCCACTTTTATCAACCAGTATGCGACTCTCATCCTGAATTCGAGTAAGTCAAGGGTCTTATTTTTGGGTACATTGTCCTTGACAATTATTTTCGTACTCAGTCCAGCTGTTTGACAGTGCCGAACCTAGAGCATGCATAATTAATCGAAGTGTCCACTTTTTGGACCTAATAAAAATTCTATATGAACGTATCAACTGATCTAATAGATCAAGATCCCCCTTGCTCTGATTGTACTTATTCACAACCTCCGGCCAATTTATTTCTACAAAGGTTTTTTTTTGTCCCACCGCTTCACAGTACCTTCTCCTCTTCCAACAAAGTTTGAAGCCTGTGACAATTATATTGTCCATTCATTTTTTAAGAATTATATCTTCATCGTAACTGACAAGTTCATCAGATGAGCCTCTTCGTTTATTTTTCAGATCTTTATCTGCATTTATCATAAAAGGGGCTTGAAAAATCTACTTATCATATTTGTTTTAAAATTTCAAATAAGTGGTATGATGAAAAAAGTAATCAAAAAACAGCTTACATCCTGGAATTGTGATTCATTCTACGATATGTAAAACAGCACTAGCACCTAGGCCAAACATTTTAATGTTTTCTTCAACGACTTAGGTGGCTTTTCCTTGGTATACATACACACCTAACCACCGGAAATATCAACTCAAAAAATAAAAATTAGTTCTTACAAAGATTTTTTATAAAGATTATTTGCTATTCAACCGAAATGTTGTTTGCTTTGAATATTGCGTGTGCGTTGACGACACCAATATTCAACAAAGAAAATTCATCAGACAGCTTGCAGAGTAGCTACGAGTGACGTAGGTACGTGAAAAAGCGGCCAAATTATGATAATCAGGGCGAAGAATCCGATCTGGAAGAAGAACTTGTTCCAAACGTCGAAGATGCCAAATCATGGAAAATTGCAGAGGAAATAAAACCTCCAGCAAATGTATGCAAGAAAATGGTTTAAGGGTAGTGCATGCGCAAAAGGCATTGTACTTGCGTCAGCTGCACTAACGCGATGAATGAATAATAATTTTGTTGTACTATTTTGAAACTTTGCTTGTCCGTCACAAATATGTGTCAAAGAAATCTACTTTTCAGGTCCGAATGATTTTTGTTGTTACATGCTATAGCAAATACTTGCTATTTATAATTAGCGTTAGTTTATTAAATTAGTTATAAATCAACCTGTTAGTAGTATTTGTAAGCGAAATGAGTGCTTTCAACCTGAATGCATTACCGCTATGCATATCCGACTAACAATGCCTTTTTATAATTAGCGTGTTTATCTCTGTAAATTTTAATTATGGTCAATTTGTTGCTACCTGTACATAATTTATTCTTCATGTTGGTAAATATGGGTCTGCCTTATATTACTTGAGTATAAGTTTTTTTACGTTCAATGCTGTTATGTAATCCTTGCGTGATTTTCAAATATGTTTTTCAAAATTGACATTTAGAAGATTTATGAAGGTACATATTTTTTTAAGTTTCGAACAGAGAATGTACCGGCTCATGCTATCTATAAACAGTATTTAGTCTAAACAGAAAATGTATACCTTATTTAAACGCAATAAATACGAAGAAATAATTGCATTATTTTTAGTAGGTTCTTACCACATACATACTAAGGGCTTAACACAAATATATTCGGTTTCTTAAGGTGCTACTACTACTACTACTAGTACAAGACTTGGAGATAGAATCAGCGGTTTCCCCATTGCACATATCACAATTACAGTACAAAAGCTCACATTCTAAGTTCTAACTTCAAAGACGTTTTACATCTGTGGTTCACAAATCAAGTACAGAAGAAAAGATAAGAAGTAAAAAATAATAGGCAGGTAAAGGAAATAATTATTGAAGTTGTCAAACTAATTGGTAAAGGAGAGCTAAGCTACAAAGGCAGCGCAGTTGAGAGTGCATGTGCATAAGTAAACTTTGATTATTTAAAATAAAACTTAAACAGAATTTAGCCTCACTATATATGAGCTTACATTATGTGTCTCACGATAAGAATATGGGGTAATATTTTATTCTGATGTGTGGGTCGAGGTCAGAAGGTTTGCCCGGGCCGATTTTTGCTCCCAATCCGCCCCTGCCTAGGGCTTAGAGATTACCTGATTGTCCAGAGTATAAACGTGAGCTTTTCAAAAATACGCATATTTTAGTGTAAGAAAATACACTTCTTTCAGTCCCACTGTTAATGCAAACCCAAAAAAGGAACGAAATCGTAGGTAGAAAATAATTCTGGGAAAAAAGTAAACAGAAACGACTTACATATTATAATTCTGATTAGGATTTTGGACGTATACTTTTCCATCCTGTTGGAAAATCGACGACAATTCGTTTTCGTCAATTTTTTAATTAAAAAAAATAGATGTTTTTCGATTTAAATCGAATCCTACCAAACTTACATATAGCATTATAGAAAAGTATGTCTTTCTTTAGGCGTACATTTTCATAGGAGAGCAGTAAAATATCTATCACGTAGAAATATTACTATAAAAGAACTTTTTTATGAAAAAAGTGTTACAAACATTATTTTTGACCATGAATGTATCAGTTTGTCAACCTTTACTAAAAAAACAACTTATAATTGTTTGATGACGAAAATAATGTATCGCTTTTAACTTCGGAATTTTAAGCTATAAAATCTGATATTTCATAGTACGGCTTAAATTGACCCGGTTGGGCGTTCTAGGGGATGAGATAAGCTCGGATGTCCGAATGATAAGTAATAGACGATGGTATTATTAATTACAATTGATTAGGAAATTAATCGGTGAATAAAAAATTCGATATTTCCTTGGCATCACTACTAGCATATCAGCTCATAGACATTATACTGAAGCATTAATATTTTATTTTTTGACCTGATTACTTAAATCGTAAAGAACGTCTCTGCTTCGAATGTATGCACGCATGATGTGTGCATCTTTCCACTCTTCTTTAGTTACTCCATATGTAGTAAATGGGAAAGTATTGTTTTCATGAAAAAAAACGATTTCGAGATTTCAACGGAAATTCACCTTTTGATGTCCTCTGAACACGTTTTCACAATTATTCTACGATATATATGTGTTTTTGTGTGTATGTGATGGAAATATTATGGGTGCTATAACTCAAAAACTATTATACTAGCGACGCTTAAGTTCATATTTGATATTTTTGTTAAAGAGACAAGAATTGGATAGTTTTTGCTAAAAAACGGTGAACCGGAAATGTGTATTTACTCTTGTCACATCCGATTTAAAAAATAATTGCTGTATTATTAGATGATGATGAGCGAGGCGGTGGTGGTGGTGGTGCGTGTGGTGGTGTGTGTGGTGGTGTGCGTGGTGGTGTGTGTGGTGGTGGTGTGTGTGGTGGTGGTGGTGTACGTGGTGGTGTGCGTGGTGGTGTGCGTGGTGGTTGTGATGTGTGTGGTGGTGGTGTGCGTGGCGGTGGTGGTGTGCTTAGTGGCGGTGGTGTGCGTGAGGTGTGTGTAATGGGGGTAAGGGTGGTGGTGGTGAAAGTGGTAGTGTGCGTAGTTGTGGTGGGGGTGGTGATGGGTTGAGGGTGGTGGTTAGGGTGGTGAGGGTGATGAGGTTGGTGGTGAGATTGGTGGCGAGGGTGGTGGCGAGGGTGGTGGCGAGGGTGGTGGCGAGGGTGGTGGCGAGGGTGGTGGCGAGGGTGGTGGCGAGGGTGGTGGCGAGGGTGGTGGCGGGGGTGGAGGCGAGGGTGGTTGTGAGGTTTGTGCTGAAGGTGGTGATGGGGTTTGTGCTGAAGGTGGTGATGATGGTGTTGATGAGGGTGGTGGCGAGGGTGGTGGCGAGGGTGGTGGTGAGGTTTGTGGTGAGGTTGGTGGTGAGGGTGGTGTTGAGCATGCTGGTGGTAGTAAGCGCGGTGGTGGTTATGGGTGTAGTGGTGGTGGTGAGCGTAGTGGTGGTGGTGAGGATGGAGATGGTGAGGGTGGTGGCGGTGCTGTGCGTGGTGGTAGTGACTACCGTGGTGATGTGAGGTTGCTGATGGTGTTGAAGGGGGTGCTGGTGGCGGTGTGTGTGGTGGTGGTGAGTATGGTGGTGGTGAGTATGGTGGTGGTGTGGGGTTGGTGGTGGTGTTGAAGGTGGTGCTGGTGGTGGGGAGCATGTTAGGTGTGGTGAGTGTGGTGATGGATTTGAGCGTGGTGGTTGTGGTGTTGAGCGTGGTGGTTGTGGTGTTAAGTGTGGTGGTGTTGGTGTTAGCGTGGTGGTGGTGATGAGCGTGGTGGCGGAATAATCTTTGTTAACTCCGGTCGATGCTCACGAATACGTCGTATTTTATACAATAAACCCTGTAAGCTGAGGTGACGTCACGACAGGAATATATATTCACTGGCTGACATAACATTCACGTAGATAAGAAGTTAAATCTGCCGCGAAAGCGACGCCGCTCAAATTGTGGGAATACTTTTGGAAAGGAGTGTACATTGGAAAGTACATTGAAATTCATGAACCTGTATACATAAAAAATCATCAAAATTGATACAAAATTACTTTATATGTTATGAAATTAGAAGGTTTTTTATCTAAGTTCAAAGAAATCGATTTCAAATTGTGATGTTTTGACAATAAAATAAAAATTTATTATGACTTACCTGGAGCAATCTTTTTTAGTTCTGCCAGTTTGTGTTTAATGTCATTTAACTTCAGCTAATACGCAATAGATGGCAGCAAATGTACCAATAATAGATTAAGTAGACATCACACCAAGTGCTTAGCGAGTTTCAATGAAATATATTTTGATATGATATTTACAATGTAAGCTCAAAATTTAGTACATAGTAATGTACACCAGGTCTGAAGGGTTTAACCGACTAACCCTCTAATCGATCGTTTTTCGTTGAAACTGTCTGCGGTCGTTCTAACGGAAGTTTCTCCACAAGAGGACGATTTATTTTACTAAAATGTAATAATATTTTTCCTTCATAGTTTTCCATTGTTTTAAATCACTTATTTTCTTTAATCAGTTGTCAGTGGTGGCCAACCTGGGCATGAGCAGGAGCCACAATACTGTAATGGACATCACCGAAGAGCCGCAGTAAAATGGTATGAGCCGATAAAATATTTTACATATATATGTATTTCTATATTTCTGCATATTACATATTGTAATGATAAAAACAAAACATTATTTTATTTAAAAACAATTTTTAATTTTCACTCAGTTAAATCTGGGTGTGCATTATTATCGGAAAATTACGATATATTTAAGGCAGCCAAAGCTTCAAAAAGCCGCATATGAACTATCAAAGAGCCGCATGAGTCTCCGGAGCCGCAGGCTGTCCACCCCTGACCTATGTCCTCGCTCATCCCTCTTAGAGCTGTGGGGGGGGGGGGGGGAGCACATGTTCAATATTATTGTCGTCTTCATAGTTCTCCTGCACTTCATACAGAAGTGATGTAAAATTTCATAGAATTGAAAGCGCTGCTCTCAGAAGTAAAATATGTATGAAAGAAATATAAATCTAAGAAACGCACCAAATAAGGAACTAATGGCAAATGAACCTGAGCATTGTCTCTTCTTTCAGATAACAGTTATAGTAGCACAGACAAACAGAGAATAAAGCAAACAGACAAAGCGCACAGTCTCCAAAAGGAGAGAGCGCGGACGCAAATTTCGCGCCTCTGGGAGGTTTCCTGTACATTTTAGAGACATTTTTACGTATTTGACGTTTTATTCATTGGTTGATGTTTTCCCTACGTATGCTAAATTTCGTTTTGATTGGATTAGATATAGAAATTAGCGCAATGCACGAATGCAAATTTCGCAGGAAATATAAGGGCGGTGTTTTAGAAAAAATATAGGCGGTCGATTCTAACTTATTTGAACATGCACACGAAATTTGGCGAAAATAAAAAAACCGAGACAGCAATTATCGTAGAATAGACAAAAACGACAAAGTGCACAGGGACTCCACAGGACAGACCGCGCGAACGCAAATTGTGCACTTCTGGGAGGCTCCCTGTACATTTAAGAGAGATATATTTCTTTAACGTTTGATATTTTTTGTATATACGCTAAATTTAGATTTGATCGGACAAGACTTGGAAATTAACGCAATGCGCGAACGCTAATTGCGCAGGAACTATATTAGCAGTGTCGAATCTAGGTTATTTGTACATACACACGAAGTTTGGTAAAAATCAAATAACCGAGACTGCAGTTATCGTAGAACAAACAAATGAACAGCCAAACAAAGAGGACAGTGACTCAACAGGAAAGGCCTCGCTTCATTCGGCAAAATATTCGTTTTGTATGTCCTATGTATCTCTTATCATATGTTACGCAGGATATTTTGTAAATTCCGCAATTTTGTAAAAATGGTATTGTTTCTTTTTGGTTGTGGAGGAAATTGGTGAATTTAATATTGTTAATATGAACAGCTTTGAGATCGTGTTTGGATAAAATATTATAGTTTGTTGTTGAGTCCGGGACAGAAAATTATTTTGTAAGTTTTATGTGAATTTTATGTGTTTTTTTTTTGTTTTTGTATTGTTTTCAATTATTTGGGTGTTTTAACCATTATGTTTTGCGCAGTTTTTACGTAGGTATGATCTTTACGAAAATATGATTTGGAAAAAGGCTTATATAAGAGTCTGTGTATCAAGGAGTGGAAAGGTGCTGACTTATGTGATAGTTGGGATTATGTAAAATGTATAGGTTGGTAAGTGTTGGTTTCCGGTGGATGTGGAATTTTAGCTTGTTGACTTTTTACGAGTAAATCAAGGAATGGGAGGGTTTTCTCCTGTTATTCTTTGTATGTGATTATATGTAATCGTACTCTTCGTTAATTTTTCTAAAAAATCTGCGATGTTGCTTTTTGATGTGTCAAAAATTGTAAATATGTTATTTACGTACTTAACCCTAGATAGGGATCGCCGGATAAAATATATATGTGATTAGATGTAATCGTACTGCTCGTTTAGTTTTTCTAAGAAATCTACGATGCTGGTTTTTGATGTGTCGAAAATTGTGAAGATTTTATTAACGTACTTAACCTTAGATAAGCATCGCCGGTAAAATATACCCGGCGATGTGGCAAAATCGTAGGGTACGCACGCTTCCCGCCATTTGAGAATTTTCCCGCCCTGAGTATCTTCAGTACTTGTCTAAAGTCGGCGGTTGGGTAATATAAACCCTGCCATCGTAATTGTGTGATTTTTTTACATACGATGACGGTAATGCTGAACTATTATGAGACTCCATAGTGACGATTTCTTGTATGAAATATTATACCAAATACGTTTTCTAGTACTGGAGTGTTATTAAATGGTGACTGTGATTTATGTGGTGATTTGTTACTTGAAAAACTAAGTTACTTCAAAGAAGTTAGGTACTGCAAAGAATCGTTGTGTAATGCTGACATTTTTCCTTTGTTTTTACGTACAATACTTATATATATATATATATATATATATATATATATATATATATATATATATAGATACATATCTTATTTTTTGGAATATATAATCTTTTATTTTAGAATTTGAGATAGATCTTATTTTTTACAACAATGACTAGAAAACATTCATTGACCGTAGAGCAATGTCTACAGTAACTGTATTATGTATCTAGTGTTGAAGATACAGATGAATTGGAAGCTTAAATTGTGTATGATAGTGACGAAGATGTAGAATATGTACCACGGCTTAGGGAGATGGAGTCAAGTAGCAATGAGGAAGATTCGGGTGAGAGCATGTTGCGTAGCAGTAAATGCCCCAGGGCAAGCCATTATCGCGTGAATCCCTCTACACCTGGCCCCACTGATGCACCCTCGCCGCATCTCCTGCTGCTGCTGACACCACCACCAGTAGAAGGTAACAGACCCAGGACGCAACAATAACTATTCAAAGTGAATATTTGTTCAAGTTTGACAGGCGATCATTACAAGGGAAGAATGGCTACAGGTGAACTACTCAGCCACGCTCAAAACCTCGTACACGTGTTCCCAGTCACAATATCATGCTTTCTTTATCAACAGGGCCAAGTGCAGCTGAAAGCCTGCTGATAACCCGCAAAGTTGCCTGGAGATGTTCTTTGATGATAATTTGATAGACATAATCGTCAGGGGGACCAATGTTTACATTGATTCTGTGGTTCAAAGATTTTTTAACACAGACCACTTTATATGCAAAACACCAGCATCACAAGAGGAGTTGAAAGCACTCTTAGGTTTTCTAATATTTAGTGGAGCACAAAGAGACAACCACCTCACAACATCCGAGATGTGGAGAGCAACTGGATCTGCCATCTACCGTGCAGCTATGTACAAACGTAGATTTTGCCATCTGCGTTGCCTCAGGTTTGATGCCACGACTACAAGGAAGGCCAGGAGGCAGACAGACAAATTTAAGCCCATAAGAGACTTGTGGTACTTACTGATTGACAAATGTCATGAAAATTACTCACCTGCAGAATACATTATTGTGGACGAGCAGCTCCTTGGCTTTCGTGGGAAGTGTGAGTTCAGAATATTTATCCCTAATAAACCAGCAAAGTACGGGATAAAACTAGTGATGGCTTGTGACGTTGACTCAAAATACAAATTGCGTGCTATGGCTTACCTGGGGAAGCATACAACTCCACCAGCCAACATGTCACTGGGGCATTATTTCACTAAGTAGTTGACCCAAAAATATCATCAAAGTAACAGGAACATCACAACAGACAATTTCGTCTGTACCTTTGACTGCTGATCTGTTGCATAACTGTGGCTTCAAACTTGTTGGCACCACTCGTGTCTCATATTCCAACATCACTGATCGAGAGAAAGGGTCGCAAGCCCCTAACCAGCGCCTTCTGTTATGACAGAGACCTGACTTTAGATCCTTTCATGCCGAATACTGGGAGGAAACTCGTACATCTCCTCCCCAGTATGCACGACTAGCCTGAAATTACTGAGAATGGCAAGTCTGATATCATCATCACGTACAATAAAACCAAAGGTAGTGTCGACACGTTAGACTATATTGGCACATGTTATTCATGCAGCAGGAAGACAAGGCGGTGGCAATTTTGCGTGTTCTATGGAATGCTGAATGGAGCAACAACAAAAGCGTGAGTAACTTACAAGAACAATAAACAGCAGCACGTAAATCGACGGCTCTTCATGGAAAACTTGGCTGAGGCATAGGTGAAACCTTGGGCAGAACAGCGGCTCTCTATTTCAGGACTGTCGAGAAGCTAGACTACCGCGATACCATCCATCTGTTGATCCAATGCTACTCCAATGGTCGCACCTGTGCTCGCTGATGTGCCGACGAGGAGATGCTGCAAATGTGACCCATCCCACGACGGAAAGACCAAGAAGTTATGCTGCACAACACATGCCAGAGACATATTTGTCCACTGTACGCCGAAATAGTCGGCCCAAATTGCCAGTAAATGAAGTAAAGAATAATTTACGCATTCTCTCTCTCTCTCTCTTACTCTCTCTCTCTCCTCTTACTCTCTCTCTCTCTCTCTCTATATATATAAATGTGTATATATATATATATATATATATATATATATATATATATATATATATATATATATATATAGTCCTATAATTATGAGTAATACGTTATTTTACACATATTATGCTACAGCAATTCAATTACATTACTTTTTATGGGTTACATATGACCCTACATGAAAGTATGTTCTTTACACAAAAATTATAGTTTTTCTTCTTCGTCGTAGTTTCCTCTTCTATTTATTATTTTTATCTCTTTGTTCATTATTTATTATTTTAGTGTATTTAAGTCTTTCCCATTCTGTGTTCACAGTTTATGGTTTGTTTACCAAATTTCTGAGACTCTTCTCGAATGAATCTAATTTTTTCAGTTTTTCAAGATTACATTTCAATGTTTCTTCCCTCGTTTTTTCAATTTACTCTAACTTTGTAGCCAAGTCTTCCATTAGAAGGTTATGATATGAATATTTGTGCGCCCCTAGTAATTTCTTTGCATTATTTACATAATGATTTTTGCTCCACGGTTTCTTTTCCGAAGTACTTGTCGACAGGCAACATTTTATTTTTTCCTTACCCACTATGCTGTTCCAATCTACAAATTTTATTTTTCCTCTTCCCTATTTCTTCTTTTATAGCGTTTATTATCCTATGCCTTCGATAAAGCTTAGACTACGTTATCGCTAGTTTACACGCATCTGGTTCATAATCCAAATCACCAGTATTTCCATGTCTTTACGGAAAATACTTGATCTTTTTACCAATATTGTAGAAATGATGGATTTTCTCCTAATCATCTCTCTCTAAATGATATCACTACAAAGTACTTAATCCCCTTTTCTTTATACCAGCAAGTAATATGCGTTTACAATATTTTACTTTTATGATGTCATGTGACTGCTTCATATAAATTTGCCTTTTCTATTTATCACAAATGAGCAATCCATCTCTCATTCTCCATTCTTTCAAAGTTGATCCCTTCGCACATGAATACAACTCTCACACACAGGACGCGATTAATACGAGACCTAATTGTCCTCTTGCGTCCCAAAGTTCTGCTCCCTCTCGAGCCATAAATAGCTCCAGTGTGTTCTGCTTTCTGAAATTCAGCTTCCAAGAGATTGCATGCGCATTAGACTGAACATCACCGCGTATGTCGCGGGAAGTTGAAAGTTTGCCATGCATGACGTTAACAAATTAATTGCAGATCGTCGATTCTATCAAATAACTTCGAAAACAACGTTTCAATCAATTTTGAAAAGGCAGGATTTCTCAGCAAACTTCCTGCTAAGTAACTTTGGCAAAGCAAACAAAAAAGTTCCTTAGACATTAAAAAAGATGACGGATAGAAACGTTTGTAAAGCTGTTTTTGAGGTGAAGTTCGCAACGCCCACTCGAAATTGGAATACTTTGCCTGCGCCGCACTTTAAACGCAAAATGGTTACCTCGCTGTAGTAAGAACGTGTCCGTGAATATTTTGATGGATCTCTTCGCGAAACTCATGTGCAAATGCAATTTACGGCAACGCACATCGGTGAACAGCCATCTCGAAACTATTCTCTGGAGTGAAATTTTCATAGGAACAGGAGCCGCGCACTTTGTTTGGTATCCTACATTTTCTCTCATTAACCGTTAGCGCTATATATTCCCCCCGTTAAAAATATGTAATGAAGCACTTCAAAAATGTCAATAACATAATATGCATGAAGAAATTTCTCTCCTTTTTTCCAGTTATTCCCGCATACATAATCACACTCATAAATATGCCTTCATTCAAGCGTATGTACGTTTACATGTGTGTGTATACAGACACTTAAGTATGCATAGGATTCGGTCCAATACATTTTTTTGGAGCTCAGGTGACCTAATCTAACATCCATATCACCCGCAAGTTCAATCTTGGGACGATGCACATGTCCATACATTATGTTCGAATTTTTTTGCGACTTCAACTGTTGTCGCGGGAATGAATATGGAATATCTCCAACCCTTGTCTCGCTCCCAACGGCCGAGGCAGAATAATGAAAAAAAAATCACATTTTGTCTCTCTCTCTCTCTCTCTCTCACTCCCTCTCGCAACGTTATTTACGAGGCCTTCCCCAACGGAGCCCAGTCATTTCAATGGCCTGTTTCTCATAAAGCAGGAGGACATTCATCAAAAGGCACTCGCGTATCTGCGCGGAGAGAGGGAGGCGAGGGAGGCGGAGGAGGCGAGGGAGGCGGCGGAGGCAGGCAGGAGAGGCGTGGCGAATGAAGGGAAGTAGCATAGGGAGACGAGAGATTTGGGGGAGGAGTGTATGTACCAAAAGAGGGGAGACGAAGGAGGGGGACGAGGCGTGGGGGAGGACAGAGAGACGGTAGGGAGTGGAGTATCCACAGGGCCAGCGCTGTTTTGAGTTTATGATGGGAATGGTTGCGTACTGGTTACACCGTTGTGATTGACCGGTGACGGAAAGATGGCATATATGCCGTTTGGCTGTGATTTACTGGCAGCAGAGTGATTTTGAAGAGTTACGTTAGGAGCCATATTTTTAGCGAGGAGATAAGCGTAGAAACAACGGTTTGAAAATAGATACATCGACGGCGAGGGCGTTGTCATAATGAAATGGTGGTTACTATGATGGGGAAATTGTGGAGGGGGATTAGTGTTCGAGAGGCGGTTGAGGAGTGTTTGAGTGGGTAGGCGTGGTTATGAAGTGTAGGTGCGGGGATGATGAAGTAGTGCTGGAGCGGTTTAATGGGTAAACGGCAGAGCGATTCTAGACCGGAGGAAAGGGGCGACGGGAGAGTGGTTGTGGTGCGTTATTGGAGGAGGAATACGACTGTTGGGTTTGAGGTAATGTTGATAGGGCGGCAGTGAAAGTGGAGGCTCTGAGAAGGAGAGGGTTGTTGGGATTCGATAGCAGAGAGGGTGGGGGAGGCAAAGAGCCGGTGATGGATGTAAGCGCCTAGACGCTGGATGATAGAGAGGGTTGGCATACCCGCTGCGCTCGGCGGGACACTTCGGAAAAGTTGGTAGTATTCGAGAATTCAAAGTTTTGGCTCACGCGAAATTTGAACGTGAAAAAAGTGAATATCAATCCGGTACGGCGTGGGGGGTTTTGAATTGATAGAGGTGAAAAGAGAGGGAGAACAAAGAATAACAAATGAAGGAGTGTGGCGTTCGGTTGGAAGTGTCGCCCTTGATTGCTCATGTATGTCGATGTCACACGGGATATCCCGCGCTCCCAAAAGTGCCCTCTTTAATTGCTCTACTTTTAAACGTAAAAACTTCCATGATAAAAATCTCTTAGATCGAAGTGGCGGTCGTGAAATGAGAAATTTAATCTAATATACGGTTCTGAGAATGCGGGAAAAAACGAATTCCGTTTCACATCATGAATAATCATCGACTGACTTAAAAATCTTTAATTAACAATGAACCCAAAACGAGTTCATTTTCAAGTTAAATTTCTTTTTAAAGCCATATATAGATTCAGTAATTTTAAATCCAGTAAAATATTTAAAATAAAATTTATCATTCTCTATGCCCAGCATGGATTTATTCATAAAGTGTATGCCTTATATAAGTATCACCGGAACCTGTTACACCATTTATCGCGAAAAATTCATATTGGTATGGTAATAAAAATACATTTGATTTTAAAATATTATTGAATTATTACAAACATTTTATGACCTTGAATATTGCTCCATAAATATTTATCGGTGCAATCTCAACGAAGCGAAAATTACTTCTAATTAGAGTTCACTTTTAAATCAACTATATTGTTGTCCTCGGGGCAGTAGATTAATTTAGTGTAAATGTACAGTTCTCGTAACGATTAATCTTTTGTTTTAAGCAGAATTAAATAATACAAGCGTCACTTATTCCGTAAGCTACGATAGTTTATTTTAATTTACTACTTTATTGCGCGGTTTAAACTGTAATTATTTATAAACTAATACTACTGCAACTTGAATAACATATCTTCTCTTACTTTTCAGGTATTGATAGGGGAGGGGGAGGATAAGGGACGTGCTCTTTATTGTAAGTATTAATAATCGCATTGTAAAAAGACATCAGTGCTGATTAATTCTAATACGCGTGTCAGCAAAATTTCATTCACACAGAATTATAAGTTGAGTTGTTATGCGAATAATTTGTTTCATCGGCATAGCAAGTAACGAGTTCAAATTTCAAGCGACAGGCATAATGGGAGCAAGTACTCCTGCCTATAAATAAGGTGTCTTTCAGCAAAGCTATAATGAATCAGGTACAAAACTCATTATATATATATATTTATTTATTTATTTATTTATCAGGGTGTTCCTAAATTATACCGACAAAATGATAGGGGTTGTAGGACGGCATGCCCGATGTGCAAAACACCCGGTCCCAATTTCCGGAGCAGTTTCCTGGTCAAGATACGAGGTGAGAAATTTCATACCTAAGCGCCCGGCAACTCGTCCATTGGGCAGCTCGCTCCCCGGATCTCAATCCTCTAGATTTTCTGTTTAGGGCCACATCAAGAGCCTAGTGTAGGAAAATGCAGTCGGTCAAGAGGCGGACCTTTTCCCTTGCATCAAGGCTGGTTGTGATTCATTCTTCAACACGGCGGGAATTTTCGAACAAACGAGGCAATTATTGTTCAGATGATGCATGTTGTGTTTGCAGATTGGGGACCGCCATTTCGAGCAAATCCTTTAATAAATCTTATCCCCTACTCAATACGGTAATTGCGGATTAATAAAACATGCTATTGCGTCCCGAAGTTCTAATTATTTTTCTTCAAACTCGGCAAACACACGTGCCACCATCCTCAATCCGAACACTCGTGCCTGCAAGCAATACTATGTAAACAGAGTGAGCAAAACACTTCACCATGCACCGAGTCAGCGCATCATAAGTGGCGTGCAAAGTACAAGGATAGCCTTAACACCGGTCGCTTAGGTACGATATTTCTCACCTCGTAGCTCGAACAGGAAACTGCTTCGAACACTAACGTAAGACCCAGTGTTTCGCGTACAACCTCTATCATTTTGTCGATATAATTTAGGAACATCCTCTATATATAGATAAATAGATATCTGTTGTGTCTTTATTTGGGCTAGATTGAGACTAAGCTGTCTCTTCTTCCATCAAACCATTATAGCGAAAGGGAGAACGAGAATAGCCTGTGATATAAATTTAGATTAATTTTTTGTAATATAAGGTTATATAGAAGTTAATTTTCTTTCGCCGGTACAATCCGTGATTATACCAATATATCCTTCCAACATTTATTCACAAATGACCTCTTTTATTATTTTTTACACGAAAGAGGGCAGTATCCTTTAATTGCACTAAAAATTCACCTAGGCTAATTTTTTCAGTGAACTGGTTTCATTAGAATACTCTAGTGGACTGCAGAAAAGGCAAATTGCGAGCATGTATGTATACGCCATATAAGCATACAAAAGGAAGTGAGTAATGAGCGAAATTTTTGATGGAATGAAAATGAGACGAGTTTCGAATAAAATTTCATAGAATATCTATCGCTTGAGAGTCATATAATTAATATTTCCTCTTTTTTATTTTTGAGATTTTTGCTACAGCCAGCCTCATCGTTGCAACATTTCCTCCACGTAAGCCCCGTTTACTTTGGTACTCTTGGCATTTGCACAGACTCTTCGTTCCTCATAACCTGAATGAGGTATGACGAGCGTCGAGGTGGGATTACGCGACTCTAAATGCCAAGAGAAGGGGGAAAAGGAATATTTTGGGAGGGAGGAGGGGAGGGGAGGGAGAGGAGGAGGGGTGAGATGGAAGAGCGGTGAGAGGGAAGAGGGGTGAGAGAGAGACGGGAGTGGGAGAGATAAGAAGAGAAGGGAATGGGAGGGAATGGTGGAGGGAATGGGGGAAAGAGGATTGCAGTGAGACGGGATGTAGCCCGAGAGGACCAGCTGGGTCCTTCTCGTTTCGAGCCTCAATGTCTTCTTTTCCAAACACAGCTTTTGAATAGTCTCCCTTTGTTGGTTATCAACTATTCCCTTCGTTTTCTTTTAAGTTGATCCTGTATGTGATAAAATAATGTTTCATGCGCCATTTCATTTCGTAAAAGGATATGTTTGTAGTTGCTTTCTGTAATTTATTTGGTGCACATGTATTTCCTTATTTTTCATTAAATTTTATTTGTTATGCTTTCGTATACTATATGTCGTAAATATTTTTGACATAGGGATCCAGCGTTGGTCAAACCTTTTTAAATCTAAAAAATAATACCACACCTAAGGTATGGTAAATATTCTTGCAGGTGCATTAATTTATAATAAGGTGTCAAATGATAACCTACAGTAATTGAATTTAATTCATAATGGGTTGGCATGATATTTTTGATTCGTTAACATTATAAACTACTTGGGCTATTATTTTAGATAAAGTTTTGAATTCTTATTAAAAATAATGAAGCTACCTAACTTATTATTTCAGTAAATACTGATATTTTTTAATTATTCCTCTTTACTTATTTACTAATTATAGCGTTTAAATTTTGATTTTACGTAATATAGATTATAGCCGTTAATCGATAACTATTTAAGGTTTCTCGTTATTAAAGTGGACTCAATAATAATATGCTTATAGCATCCAAAATCACACCTGGAGATCATAAATTTGTTAATTTCGAAATGATATTGCTTTCGGGGTACTCTATTACAACAATTCTTTGGGAAGATACACTCCTTTCGCTAAATACGGAAGGAAAAGCAAAAAAAAAAGATAACGTATGCAATCCGAAAATATAGAGTGCGTATTTAACTGGATTTAATATATGGCATATAATTGGCACTCATTTTCGAAAAATTTCTTTTCCCTTATATGCAAATTTCCCCGAAAAAAAAACCTCCGGAATCTCGCCGTATCGTATTAAGCTTTTTAACGTTCGTCCGGCTTTTTTTAGCAAGGGTATCAGGTGTGCGTGCAGAAAAGAGACTTGCTTTAGGAACTAACCACAACCCTCATATTACCTCTCTCTATCTTGCTCTATAACTATGTTCCCCATCTCTCTCACACACATTGACCTAAATGTCTTTCTCTATCCCCAGATCTTTATCTCTTTCTATTTCTCTTTGTATATCTCTGCCGCTTTTTGTTCCTTTGTCAAATCCTTGTACTTTTTTCACTCTTTCTTTCATCCTTTTATCTTTCTGTCAAACCAAATCTCTCCCGTCTCTTCGCTCTCCTTCACATGTCCTCCTCTTTCTGTCCGCCTCGGTATTCCTCTATGCTTCCCCTTTTTCTCTCCCTCACTATGTCTATCACTCTGAGCACTTTCCTCTCTGTTACCTTTCACGGAAGACCGACTCATTCTATTTCTCTGCCTTCGCCGTCTTCCCCACACCCGCTTCTTCCTCCGCGCACAGCACACCAACTACGAGGACACCTCATTCTCCCCTCCCACTTTGTCTCACTATGGTTTCCTCCCTATGTATCTCACTCCCCTCTCCATCCATCTCTCTTTCCATTTCTCTCTCCTCTCCTCTCTTCCCGGTCCCACACCAACGCCGCCTCATCACGGATTCTCCCCTTGGCGCCTCGCCTAATCACTCACCGCTCCCAAGGGGACGATAATGCGAGAGGAAGGAAGGTAGGGGAGGCGTAAGTGCGCCCTCGCCCCTCCGAAAGGGGAATAGTGTGTGGCGGAAGAGGGGGGAATGGAGTTGAGACTGGAAGTGTGGGTGAGGGAGATAGGTATGAAGGGCACATGGGAAAGGAATATAGGGTGGGACGGCCGAGAGGGAGGGAGGGAGAATCCTTCCTTTTCGCATAGGGTGCGGCCGAACAGACGCACGCACGCACCGGTGTGCATTAGGGGAGGAAGGAAGGTTATAGCGCGCGCGGAGCAGGGAGGGGGGGGCTATAGAGAATCGGTTTTAAAGGAGGAAGAGGGAAGAAGGAAGATAGGTTGTGAGGGGGTAATTGGACGAGAAGAGCACTGCTGCTAAGAGAATGATGTGGTGGATATGAGGAGGCAAATGGGAGGGGAGAGAATTTATGGCAAGAAAGAAAAGCTAAGGAGGAACGCTGGGTAAAATGCGAGACAGTGGGTGAAGAAAAGTGAGGAAAACATGGAGAAAAGTTGTTGCGTAGTGGAAGACGAAGGAGAACATGGAAGAAGAAAATATGAATCAAAGCAGGATGAAGTAGATAAAATTAAGGTAAAAGAGGTAGAAAACAAAATATTGCAAAGATAAAATACAAAATTGTATAGGAAACTATGAGCCTGGAATAGCGGTCATGGTAGATTTTAAAAGTGCTATAAATCGCTGGTTAAAAAAACAGAAATTTTCTTGAACCATCAGTGAATCTTAAGTTCTAAGGAGAAATTGTTTGCGAATAACGGGAATTATAGACCAAAATAGAATAATATGACGTTGACTGAAGAAATGAAGAGAAAGAGATAGGAAATAAAATAAAATGTAATAAAGAGAAGGAAGCGAAAGAGAAAATGAGAAAATACGACAGGATAAAATGCGATAAAAAGGAAAGATAAAATGAAGAAATGAGGGCGATATTGGCATTCGGATAAAACGAAGAATGAGGTATGGATTGAATAAAGGTTTGCGTTATTGTTTTGCGGCTATGGAGACGGACAGGTGAGTGTTTCGAAGAGGGAAAATGGAAAGAAGTATAGAGTCTTAAATAAAGGCAACGATGTAATAAAAAGGGGAGTTTATTAGGGTGCAGGGTGCGTGAGATGCGGGAGGTGGGGAAAATGAGGAGTGAGAGGACACGGGAGACTATAATAATGCTGCGAGTGCCTCGTGGAAGGAGATGGGGTTTTGAATCTTAATCTCTGGACGGATGAATAAATGGAATTTGCCAAAGAAGGAAACATTTCCGGTTTGAATATATTTAGTTTGATTGCCTGAAAAGTAAGCAAAGGTTACAAGCTGGGCGAAGAGTAAAGTTAACAATAACTGCGTCCTAGAGATTTCAGAAAATTTTCCGGTTGTCTCGACATGGCTTAGCATCAAGATAGTTTGCGGCAGTACTAATGATGATTTGGATGATTTGTTTTAACAGACCAAAAGACCACTTTCATGCAATATCTCTACGTTTTGAGATTTAGATCGAGCCGAAGATAAACATATAAGGAGAGCTATGACAATACCAATAGTTGTGTGCAAAAGATAATTATTGTTAATTATTATGTAAATCACCATTAGAGTATAATATGGTTTAAGTTTAATATGTCTAAATTAATATGTCGCGTTAAATAAAATAAATTTAATAATAAAATAATAAATTTGTAATATTTAAATTCGAAATTTGCTACAAACGCACATGTATATAAGTCCTTAACTTTTCCAATATGTTAATTTTGAAGTAAGATTCCAATTAGTCCAATAAATAGTGCGTCTTGGTTAACAAAATAAATTAATAGTATAAAAAGCTGAAACATTATACACTTGTAATAGGTATCTTCAATAGCCATAACAAGGTTATGAACAAAGCAAGTGCATCATTTTTCAATTTTTTATACTTAAATGCTTATTCTTAACTTTATTATAAGCTATAAAACGAGCTTAACAATTTTCTATTGCAAGGAGAAAATCAAATAGTTTTTTGAAAAATGTTGACTAACAGCCGAACAACACAAACATATCACTATATATCTAGGATATTAATAACAATATGAGATAATAAAAAATAGTACTGTTATTATAAAAAAATTCAAGATTTCTCATAACTTTTAATCATTATTCAACCGATCATTTTATATTTCGACAATTCGAATCATTCGAAATATAGCCAAAAGCCATGTGACTGGTTTATACTCGTATATCTCAGGGCGGCTTTTGAGGCGCCACCGTCGTGGAGACCTCTCCCCTTCAACATTTCCTCCTCCCACCAAAAGCCCACCAGCCACACCCTGCCTCCCCCTCCCCCTCCTCTTCTTCTCGGCCTTCCTTTTAAACCACCTCCCACTATGCTACACTGTCCACTCATTTGCCTCGGAGAATGGAACGTCTTCCGAGCAGTTAGCGGTCGAAGGATAACGAGGAGTAGGTTTCTCTGAGACGGTTGAGTTGCCTCTCGGTTACCCTCCGATGAGGGAAGGGGGAGGGGCGAATGTTACGCCCCCGGCAAAGGGACCTCTACTCGGCCGCCTGCGGAACTAAGTTCCTCACCTCATTCTCTCATCTGTTCCTTCCCTCGTCCACAATGCTCACCTCTTCCCCATATCCTCTCTCCCTCAATCCTTTCCCCGCAAGAGAGGGCTGGCCACCCCGGAGGAGAATGCTTCCTGCCGAATCCCACCCTCTTTCTCTCAGCTCGCGCAACCTAGCACACCCTTTTACTACCCCTTCCAAAACTCTCCAGCCGGAAACGATGATCCGAGGGAAAGAGAAAGAGCGGGAGAATGGGATTTGCAGAGGAGACGGACGGGGAGTGGGACTTGAGAGAAGATGAAGTTGGCAGAGTTCGAGAGAGAGAGAGAGAGAGGGAGAAAGTGAGAGGGAGAATGTAGTAGAACTGCGGTTGGATTAGTTAGTAGGGTAGTGCGGCTATTGTTTGCGGAGCGGTACAGCTGGCCGCGGTTTCTTCAGAGACAAACGGTAAGAGATGAGTGCGTTCGCAAATTTTGAACTCTTGGATTGTGAACAGTTTTTTTTAACTCGGAACCAACTCCGTACAGTTTAAGTGAAAGCGTCTCAAGTCTTGAAAGGAGAATTCGTCCCACTCGTAGAAAATATAGAAGTAGAGAGGGAGGGGGAGAGAGAGAGTTCTGAAGCGTCTTTCAGTTTAAAAAGCATTTGTTTTTGCCAAATAAACGAAGAGACGACAAACTATGAAGACAACCCGAGTTTATATAACTTTTTATTACGATTATGTTCCTTAAATTTTGTTTGTGAAAAGTTTTTATAGAAATTCTTTGCATGTAACCTAAATTCATAATGGCGATTTTATGAAAATAATGAACGTTTATGGAAATTTCCTCTTACTTATATAGCTTGAAAATTTTCCAAGAGATATCAATTTTAAAAGGACGAATTTTTATCAAACAAGTATTATACTGGTTTGATGCAAAATTAAGCAATTAAATGCATTGTTGAATAAAATATTTTAATAAACATCAATAATGTAATATCAGAAGAAAAACATTATCTTATTTGTATTTAATTTAATTTACTTTAATTTTGCCGGAAAAATTGTGACATTTAAAAAGAAGATGGCAAAAAAGAATATTCATTGATCCATCTTGATTTTACGAAGAAAGCATAATTTTTCATATTATCCAGACAAAGGTGAAATACTCCTTTAGCCAAAACAACTAGAGGGCTACAAAACCCAATGCATTTCGCCCACGAGGCGGGCATCGTCAGGGGTAAAACCTGTTTCAACAGTGACTGAAAGCCAAATCAGATGACTACTGCTGTTTTTCGATATAATGAATTTTGAGATGAATAAATTTCGTTATTTAGCACTCTTATCCGTAAATTGCACAGAAGAGTATTATTATGATGATGTCATCTGAACTTTCAAAAGTATGGCTAGCTGAATATTTTAATGTAAAAAACGCAAACCCTTTACACTGGCCTACGGAAAATTCACCGACCACAATTCCTTAAAAAAATTCACCGACCACAATTCACCGACTCACAATTCATCGAAAACGCAATTCATCGAAACAATTCATCGAAATGTAAATTCATTGAACCACAATTCATCGCAAGTAATATTCATCGACAATTCCAATCCACCTTATAGAGACTGAACTCATGGTTGAATAATAATAAATTAAGTTCACGGAGGGGGGAAGGCTAACCATTTCAAAACGAAATACTTGCATCATGGATGTCTTTCGAATGCAAATATTCGTAGATGAATAATAAACCATAAATAAACAATTAACCTCACAAGGTCGGTAAGGAGGAAGGCTAAATATCTCAAAACGACATAATGGCATCATAAATGTCATTCGAATGCAAATTTTTCTTAGATAAATAATAGACAAATTAAGTTCACGGGGATGGTGATAGAAAGAGGGAATATTATACATTTCAAAACAAAATACTGGCATAATGGATTTCTTTCGAATGCAAATATTTCGTAAATGAATAATAAACAATGAATAAAAAAATTAACCTCACGGAGATGTGGTTAGAAGGAGGAAAGGTTAAGCATTTCATTTTGAATTGATTAACCTTCCCACTTTTTTCCTACTCCCGCCTCCGTGTAATAATTAGTTTATTTATTGTTTGTGATTCATTTACGAAATATTTGCATTCGAAGGAAATCCATGATGCCAGTATTTTGTTTTGAAATGTATAATCTTCCCTCTTTCTATCACCATCCTTGTGAAATTAATTTGTTTATAATTTATCTAAGAAAAATTTGCATTCAAAAGACATCTACGATCCCAGTATTTCGTTTTGAAATGATTAACCTTCCCATACCCCAATGAGCTTAATTTGTTTATTTATTCTTTATTATTCATCTACGAAATATTTGAATTCGATAGACTTCCATAATGCCAGTATTTCGTTTGAAATGTTTAGCCTTCCCATTCCCCAACCTTGTGAGCTTAATTTGTTTATTTATTAATCCATGATTTCAGTCTCCATAAGGTGAATAGGAATTTTCGATGAATAATACATTCGATGAATTGTGGTTCGGTGAATTTACATTTCGATGAATTGACTTTCGATTAATAGCGTTTTCGATTAATTGTGATTCGGTGAATTGTGGTCGGTGAATTGTATTTCGACGAATTGTGGTCGGTGAATTTTCCTAGACCCCTTAACACTAGAAGGGCCGTAGCGGTCATTTTGACCTTTAGCTAATTTAAAAGGAGTGCCATGCTCGTAGTTTTTGAAGCACGAAGTTACGGCTTTGTGACTTTTATTATTTAGGGATTTACACATTCACGCGAAACATTTGGCTTGTACCTGCAACAGGAACGTCTGTAGAGAGGGCCATACCTAGAATGCCATTAGCGGTCATTTTGACAGCAGGTAGTATTTCGCATATACCGTGTACAGGCGAACCCGCACTTACGACCTAATAAGATAAATATGCATTGGACTTAGCTGTGTGGAACAAATTCATTGAGAATTGTACTTGGGCTACAAACCTGGACAAAACGTCAAGGGTGATGAGCAGCTTTTCCCTAACAAAGCTCGGTGCAGCTTCACGCAGTACATGATCAACAAGCAAGATAAATTTGAAATGAAATTCTGGCTTTTGGCTGATGTTGCGTCGAAGTAGATCTGCAAAGGATTCCCTTACCTTGGGAAAGATAAGATGCGTCCTACCAGTGGGTCACTGCCTGAAAATGTTATCATGCAGCTCATAGACCCTTACCTTAAGATTTCCGAAACCAAAGATTTCTACAACGCTACTAAATTTTATGTGTAGTACATAGTGGACCAAATGGCTCATAAATACACTGAGGGCTGCATATCGCCGGTGGCTTCTACACGTCTTTTACAACGTGCTTGATCTGGCTGCAATCAACACCTGGATCATCAACATAGAGGTCACTGGATAAAGTATCCCTCGACAGAAGTTCATTCTCCATCTTGTAGACGAGCTAAGGGCAGAGCAGGTCTTAACGCTGCGTACCCTCTGAAAATTATCCTTAGCTCAAAGGTGACAACGAGCAATACCAATGTCAAGTGCTCTCTAAGTGCAAGGGGAACATAACCATTGACAAACTTGTTCTGTTTGTAATAAGACTGTTTTTGGCAAATTTTCAGGCAAGATTGCAAATAAATCACTTGCCAAATAATTGAAGGTTAAAATTATGCTTTTCATTTTCACATATTTTATATAAATATTTTTCTTCTTATGACATGCAACAATGTTCTGTTTCAATGTAGAGTACTGCCATCTGAAGGAACTAAATCTGATTTGTAAATCACTTCCCTTTTATTTCTAATGCATAATATAAAAACTATATTTTAGTCAAACAAAGGTTCAAAAACCAAGTCAAGGATTGCAGAAGCTATGCAGGCCCCGATATTGACAGCGACCACAACTTGGTATTAAGTGAATGTGCTCTCAAATTTAAAAAGTTACCAAAGAGAACTAATCAAAAATGGAATTTATAAAAACTTAAAAACGATGAGGTAGTGTCAGCATATCAAGATAAAACAAACACTGCTGTGATAAATCAAACAGAGAATGTAGAGGAGAAATGGGAAACTTTGAAGAAAACTATGCTAGAAACTGCGAGTGAAGTGATAGGAAGACAGAAAGTACAGAACAGGAAAGATTGGATAACCGAAGACATTGTTGAGAAAATAGAGAAAAGAAGAAAGCTAAAAAATGATTCCTCTGAAGAAGGAAGTAGGCAGTACCGAGCATTAAGGAATGAGATAAATAGAGAAGCAAGGAAAGCCAAGAAACGATATTTAGAAGAAAGATGTAAGGAAGTGGATGAACTGACCAAGGAAGGCAAACTGGAAAGAGCCTACAAAACAATTAAACAGTTTTTTGGTAACCAAAGGATAAGATGCAATGGTATACAAACTGAAGAAGGAGTGGTGGTGTATGAGCAGAAAGACATTGCTGAGAGATGGAAGCAGTACCTCGAAAAACTTTATGGAGGAGGAGGGTTTGGTGGAAAAGAGACACTGGAAAAGGAAGATGAAGTCGATCCAGAAGAGAGTGGGGACTGTATTTTGCGTGACGAGTTCGATCAGGCAGTGAAACAGCTGAAGGATAGGAAGGCTCCTGGTATCGACGACCTACCAGCAGAGCTCATCAAGGCTGCAGGCGTTCAGGTACAAAAGGAATTGTTCCATCTAGTGAGTAGAATTTATGATACAGGGCAGCTTCCATCAGATTTTAAGAAGTCTATCATTGTCCCACTGCCGAAGAAAGCATCTGCAATCAAATGCGAGCAGTATAGAACCCTCAGCTTAGTGACCCATGCATCTAAGATCCTAACCACTATAATTTTGCGGAGGATTGAGGGGAAGATAGAAGCGATGCTCACGGAGGACCAGTTCGGGTTCAGGAAAGGAAGGGGCACACGTGAAGCAATTCTGGGACTTCGCCTAATTATTGAAAAGCGATTAAGGAAAGACCAAGACACGTTTATTGCCTTCGTAGACCTAGAAAAGGCATTCGATAGGGTCGACTGGCAGCAGTTGTTCAAGGTACTGAGGGAGGCAGGCGTGAAGTACAAGGACAGGAGAGTGGTGCAGAGTCTGTACAGAGAGGAGGTAGCGGTGGTGAGGTGCGGCGAACACCAGGAAGAGAGTAACATCAGGCAAGGAGTGCGACAGGGTTGCTCTCTCTCACCTGTACTATTCAATGGCTATATTCAGAGAGGGCTGGGTGAGGTGAGAGAGAAACTTGAAGGAGTAGGAGGAGTTCGTATTCAGGGGGAGAAAGTTGACATGCTACGTTTTGCGGATGACATTGCAGTATTGGCTGAGAATGAACAAGACCTGATAGCGACCCTGGCAGAGTTAGAGACCACACTCAGCAACACCTACAACATGAACATCAACAAAGTGAAAACTAAGATCTTGGTGGTTAGCAGGCATGGTACGCAGGCGCACTGCTCATTGGGCGGGGAACGGTTGGAGAACGTGGAGTCTTTCACGTATCTCGGAAGCAGGTTAACATCGGACGGAAGGTCAAAAACAGAAATTATAAGTCGTATTAATCACGCAAAGACCGCCTTCAACAAAAAGCGCAACCTTTTCATCTCCAACAGCATTAATAAGCACCTCAGGAAACATTTGGTCAAAACTTTTGTATGGAGTGTATTATTATATGGAAGTGAGACCTGGACAATCGGGGAGGCAGAGAGGAAGAGGATAGTGGCGTTTGAAATGTGGTGCTACCGTAGAATGTTAAAAATCTCCTGGGTGGACAGAGTGACCAACAAAGAGGTGCTGAACAGGATTGAGGAGGAGAAGCCGTGCCTGTGGGATAGGGTACGGAGGAGAAGAGACATCTGGGTCGGGCACCTCATAAGACATGAGGGGCTGGTTAGGACGATCCTCGAAGGTGCTGTGGAGGGGAAGAACGCTAGGGGCAGACCGAGGATGGAATATATTAACCAAATCATGGAGGATACCGGCTGCCACACCTACACAGCACTGAAGAGGCTGGCTGAAGATCGAGAAGTTTGGAGAGCTGCTGCCAACCAATCCTAGGATTGAGCACAAAAGAAGAAGAAGAATATAAAAAAATATTTTAACAATGGTTTTTGGTCAAAATAAAAAATACTAACTATATTGTCATTGTTTGTGTATCTATAAAATAATCCTATGCATCCTTGGGCATATAGAAACTCCTTCCTGTCGATATCTGATTCACAGAAGAATGCTAAATAGATATTTGATGGTAGCGGTCAAAATGACTGCTCGTGGCCCTTCTGGGTATGCAGATGAATCCGTAATTTCTAATGTTAGGAGAAATGTGAAATTATAGTTGTCCCAATGCGAGATTAATTAAACACATCGTGGACACTGCGTTTATTTATTAAAATTGTTTCTCGCCGGCTCGTCGAACCGAGAGCAACTATTCGATTGAAGCTAAAGGGTGTGCCGGTGGTGTAGTGGTTAGAACGCTGGCTGCTACTCGAAAGGGCAGCGGACACGAATCCTGCAAAAGTAGGATTTTTCCAAGTTCGCCCGACCCCCTGAATGTGTGGTTTGAGGAGACCGCGCAAAATCAGCGTTCCGTCCTTCGGGAGGGGCGTTAAGCCATTGGCACCCTTGGTGCTCTTCGTTAAGAGTAGGTTAATGCCGGCAACTGGTTTCCCTCCTCCCTTGTGTGTTCGGTGTTGAAGGAACTACGGCTCTAAAAATCCAAGTGGTTGATTAGCCAAAAATACACACACACATTCGATTGAAGCAAACATGGTGCGCTTATGAGTTCTCCCGGTACATCATGTAAAACTGTTAAGCTTAAAATAAACTATACCCTGTTGCATATATCTTTGTTGCTGAGAGAGAGCGAAGAAGAGCGCTTTCCAGCATTTGATCTTACGGGAACCAATAGGAATGAAGTAGAAGGAGCCTCCCCCGTCGAGAGCTCATTCTCTCTCTGGCCTTCGTTGTGCATACATCGAGTCTCTGAGTGCTGTGTTGCCACGTGCTAACGCCTTCGTTGTTCAAACAGTCAAGCCACCCCCCCCCCCCCCGGTCCCAGTATCTCACCGCTGGCATCTTTCTTTCTTATGAGCTCTCCGCATCACATTCCAGTTTAGTATACATATATGGCAGCGCTGAGTTTGAGTTCTCCAGCGAGGAGACGCCTCCTAGCAGCGGAAACACACGAGCGGTCCCGAGTACGTACGAAATGTCAGTCGCACAGATAAATTAAACAGATTATAGTTAAAATTATAACTTTGTGTATATAACTTTTTTAAATTTTAGATTAAAAGCTATTTTGTAGATTTCATTTTTAGTTAGACATAAGAAAGTTTAGTTTTTCAGAAATTATAACTGATATAATAAATTACTGATCATCAAATTTTAGAAAAAGATTAATTGATTTAAGGCTCTGACAAAATGAATTACTGGAGAATGCTAATTGATACATCTGTGGATTTGCATGTAAAAAAGCGTTAACAAACGTTTCGTAACTCATGCTTAAATACTATAATTAGTATGAAATGACTGTAGTAAGCTAGGTTTTACGTACAACTTACATTACGATCAATATCTCCTCAACTCAACGATTTAGGCAGGGCATAATTATTATTTGTACGAGGTAGAACGAAAAATATTTAAGCGTTTTCTTCCGAGATAGCATGGTATAATGATAGATATATGTGATACAAAGGAAATTTTAAAAAGTAACAATAATATTTTCGTAATTGCATCACTTTATAGTACCCAAAATGTCCGATAAAAATCATTTTGTGGGACAAACGGAATTTTTCGTCGCCCCACCCTTAACGAAACAACTTTGCGTTTATTATTTATGAGATCTGCAATTCATTACGGGAACACCACAAAAACACACGTTTGAACTCAATTTTCTCCCACCCATTTCGTTTGCCGCCCCTGCGAAACAATAACGCATTTATTGGTCACGCCCCAAGCGACAGTAAACGAATGCATTCCAATTAAAATTCCACCAATCTCCGTCTATAATTCACATTTTTGAACCGTTAAATATTTCTGCCTCATTAAATTATTTGGCAGATTTGAAACGCCCCCGCATCATTAAAGCGGAAATGCATTTTTAAAAAACATTTTGTGTTTAGGAGAGTCGAAAAAGAGTCAACTTGCGGCTCACGTGGATTCACCGAACACTTTCCTCTTATTTAATAAAAGGTAATTACGTGTTGCGTGGCGCTACCACCCCTTTCGTTCGGCCGTTTGACTCTTTCTCTCCTTTTCTCCCCCCCCTCTCTCTCTCTCCTCCCTTTCCCAACGGCGCCATTTTTCTCTCCCCCACCTCTCTCTTCCCTCCTCCCTTAAGGCCATCCTTCATAATTATTAAAACTCACTCCCTCAGATGACCTCTCTCTCGCACGCTTTCTTCCTTTCTCCCGTGCATTAGCGACCTCAATGTGAGGAAATTTCTCCAACCCATTACAAACTGCAACCTCTTTACCACCTTCTTTATTACCCTGCCTACCTATCCCTCTCTCTCTCACTCTTACCTTTTCGCCTAATTACCCTTGGGGGTTAATCCGGGTGCGGTCAAATGTTGCCACTTCTGAGAGCGCCGCCCCTCCTCCCTCCACCTCCGATCCTCCCCTTTTCTCTCCCTCAGGAGCTCACCCTTATCTCTGCACTAGCAGACGCCCAAGGCCCCCTCTGCCGGCCCTTTTTCCCTCTCTCCTCCTATTCGCCCAACCAACTATCCCGCACGAGCCCCTTGCCTCTAATTCGTCGGAGACCTCTCGCCAAATAGTTCGGTCCTCACTTTTTCCTCTCTATCTCTCTCAGTTCCTCTATTTTGTTCCCGTGTACTACACATCCCACCCCTATCTTGGCCATTCTTCTTCTCGTTAGCTTACGCTTCCTCTTGTCCGTTCTCGTTACCCTTTAATCGAATTTTTTTCATTCTTCTGGTTTCTCATGTACCTCCGTTCTCAATTTTGATATCCTATACTGTCTTTTGATTACATTATTTTTCTTATTTATTCTTTCCAATTTTTCTTTTCATGGTTTCTTATTGCTCATTCTCTTTTTCTGTTATGCTTATTATTTATTCAGATAAGTAATTATTATAATTTCTATTTTGTTGCTTTGCTCGTCGAAATTTCATCATCACCACCCATATCTCTCTAATTTCTCTCTCTCTCTTCCTCTCTCTTTCACCCACCTTCGCCCGTGGCGCCACTGTTGACCTGGAGGAACATTGCATGCGCGTCACCCACGGGTGTTAATCACGATCTAGAGCGACATGACCATTAGGCGGTCTCTAATTTAATATGTTGTCCGGGAAAGTTTCCTCTCCTCCCCTTGTTTCCCTTCCCCCTTCCTTCTCCCTCTTTTTCCCACTTCCTGCCCATCCTCTCTCCTTCCTCCCCATCCTCTCTCCTTCCTCCGCATCCTCTCTCCTTTCTCTCCTTCCTCCCCATCCTCTCTCCATCCTCTCCATTCTCTCACCCCCATTCCTCTCCTTCCCTCCTCTCTCCAACTCTTTTACAGCTACTCTCCCCTCCCTCCCAATCCAAATCCTACTCAGTCTTTCCAAGGGCGTGTCTATCTGTCATTCCATCCTTTTCCCTAGTCTAGCTGTCTGCTTTCCCCTTTGAAAGTTTGCCATACACAACGGAGAAATTTCATTACCGAAGTGCGCGCGAGGTGTTCTATCTGCAGACCTGCATGTTATTATAAAAAACGTGTCTGTCATGCCATGGTAATGTTTTTCATCAATCAAATGAGAATGGAAATATAATTACTCACTCTTGGGAAAGGTGTACGAAGGATAAAAACGAGCACATGATGAACAAGAAAATTTTGAACTTCATTTGCTTAAGATTTGATCTTCCAAATGGAATATGAGTGCACTTCGACAATAGCAATGATTTATGGCAGGGATAAGATAGCGATAAAAATGTCAAGATCCCACGATTTATGAAGGACCGATTTACGAATTTTTGCTATAACGCAAATTTCAATTTAGAGAATATTTTTTATTTACAAATCGGATTTTCACTTTAACGAAATTTTGTTAGAACAATTTTTTGACACGCGGTTACAAACAATATTATTTCGCAAAAATCGAAATCCAGCATAAATAATTTCACCTAAAAATTTACCAAGGATAATGGCATTTAACTCAATGTCTAGCATATATTCACGCAGTAAGCACGTAGTTTCTTGAACAAGCAATTATCATTTCAGGGCCAAATCTAATTCATCACACATTGATATGTTCATTTTTTCAGTTATTTTATAATTTTCCCCAATTACTGCTCATTATAATACATACTAGTAGAAGTGCCCATCAAAAATGACGTGACATGAATTTAAATGCTTTCGAGTTAAATAATAATTTACTCTTTTGTAGGTATAATTGTATTGAGACAATAATAGAAGCTCTAGTTTTGACAAAAAATGGTTATCAAGACAGCAAACTTATTTAAAGGAAAATTTTTTCCTAAAGTTGTGATTTAAATGATAATTTAAGCGATTTCGAAACGATGGCAAAATTCGATGACAAAAATAAGAAACTTGATTCATTCTTCTTTTAAAAAGTCAAAGCTCTATAATCGATAGTCAACATTTTCTAATTTTAATTTAAAAAAGAATGTAAGCCTGCATGTCGAAAAATCGTATTTTAGGTGTTATATTACGGAAAACAGAAATTATATCATGGAATCGAACCCGGGTCTTTTTATGGAGGTCACTGACTTTATATGCGTTATTAAAGCATTTCTGTCAATTTTTAATCCTCTACCTAGTCGGCATGTTTGTTAAAACCCGTTTAAAAGCGTTACGCATTGTGCCAAAATTAGTTTTTTAATGAAAGATAATAGAATATTTGTCTTTGTTACCGTCGTATTGTTCATCGTGGCCAAGATATTGTTTAAACTTCAAAATAGCCTCTAAAATTCGAATGGACCGATTCGTCCCTTATTCGAATATCGACAGCAGGAAAATGAAATTTAGTTCCTTCTGGCGTTCTTTGATTCAATCCCGAGTATGTACGATGAGTCTAAGTAATTTTAAAATGCAAATGATTAATTAATATACTAAATAGATGCTCGTATTAATCACATGGAGAAAATGAACGCTCCTGGAATCAAACTCACGATATAATGGTATACAATATCATGTTTAAAATGTCCGAGAAGTAGATCCCAGTATATTGCGAAAAAATCGTCGAAATCGTCCTTTCCGTTCTCTAGTCACTCGCGTTAAATCATAACGCGCCTCCAGAGGCGCAACGGTCGAGGGCTAAATTCCAAGGTACAACTGCATTTTGTTATGGAAAGATGTATATTCTTTATTTACATTTGTTTAATGTATTCTAATTTATGAATGATACGTAGGTATTGCTACATGCGCTGACTAGTGTTTAAATTAAATAAAAAGTCATATTTGCTTAACGAACCACTTTTCAGGATCGTATCCCTTTCATTAAAGAAGGCATCCTTGAAACTTTCCTCCCTGTGCATACTAATTTCTAAACTATAAATGTCTTTTAATTTTCTGTTTTTTGTCGCGAAATATAATTATGATTTTACTAACATATTTTATATTGAAGCTAATAAAGAGCATTAATTTCTAGTAAAACCCAAAGTGGATGAAATTCCGTACATGGTTTATGGTGCATTTTGAAAAATGAGGTAACAGAAGAGATTTAAATTCATTAAGCAAGGATTTATTAAGTAATCACATTTGCAAAAATGACGTGACATTTCCTTCAAAATGATTTTCAGTTTTTTTCAGACTGCAAATACCTTAGAAGCAACATAACAAGAGATTTAAAATGTACCTATGAGGTAAGGGCCAGAATAGCGAAATCTAAAGCCGCCTTCTGAAGAATGATACATTTACTAACGGGGAAAAATAAGCGAAGATATACGAAAGAAATTTATAAAATTCCATGAATGATACTTCGTTTTGAATAAAACAGAAAAATAGGCATTCAAAAGAACGATATAAAATCGGAATCGGAATTTACCTCAAGAGAAAGAACATAATTAAATACGTGATAGTATGAAAACTAGTAGGGAAAAGAGAAAGAAGAAGAAAGCAGTTTCAGATCCTAGATGATTGGAATCATAAAAAGACTCATCAAAGTTCCTGGAAAAAGGAGAGCGTGGATATCCAGGTGAAACCATAATAAGGAAACTGCCTAAGGACAGATTGCTTATGACGACGATGAGATGATTTTAATGAAATTAAACTTTATAGCTATTTGTTCATGTCTTCAATTTTAGGTATTTTAAATAAAAACAGTTTTATATCATACTAAGTTAAATATTATTCGCAAAATGGAGATTTATATGAAGAATTGAGTTACAATTTATAAATGAATCTTACGATTAATATGGGTAATATCTCAGCGCATTAAATAAATTTTTGAGGAAAATATTTTTTTTTTAAATTAAAATTGTAATATAATAATTATATTCTATTTGCACTATCGAGGTAACATTTAATACCCAAGCACCAGCATTATTGTGTTGCATAATAAATACTAGTAGTTGGTGCTTGTATTCTGCAAGCAAATCATATCAACATAAAAAACATTCATTTTTCATAGTCCATCATTACAAATATTTTTTTATTTCTAAATATTTCACCTCCGGAGCGATTTTCGTTTTTCCCTTAAGTATAAATGATAGATTAAAACAAACCCAAAACTTTTCAATTTTACAAATTTTATACTTTCTCCATTCTGTGGTACTAATGCTACACATTTCTGCAAAATTTGAAAGTTGTAGGACTTCTAGAAGTGAAATAATATTTTTCCAATTGTTTAAAATTTAAACATTTTTAACGGCCGCCGCAGTATGTTTATGGAGAGATTCAAATGTTTATTTGTGCAAATGCATTACTCTGTAAATAACTTGAAAATTTCAGCTTCCTAGCTCATCCTGTAATGTCTAAACAGTTATCTATTTGTTTAAACTTTAAGAATTTTTAACTGCCAAACAAATTAAAATATCAAAATTTGTATAATTCGTATTTCGTTTTTTTACGAATTCTACTCATAAAAAAAATTTCAGGTCCGTAGCACATTTGGAAATACATAAACTTTGAAAATTTGTTTAAACAATTGCGAATTTTCAGCGTCCGCATTGTTGCACTTTTTCAAGAGTTTCGTTTTTTCTAGTCGGTTTTGCACATAATCCTACCTAAGAAAAAAAATTCGAATCTCCAGCTCATCTGGAAGTGCCTAAACATTAGTATCCTCCTATATGTTATATGTTATCTCCTCCTCCTCCTCTGTAAGAAACGTCTATATATAATGATATGATCAAAAAACTATTTTTTAAAATGAAATAAAGGATAAAACACGGATCCGGTTTGCTGTGAAACTCGTTGTACTAATTGAAAAAGAAATGTGCAAAAATCAGCTCAACTCACGCCCTTTACGTAATCGTAATTTATTTTAAATCGGAATTAAGGGTATTCCGAAAAGATTTATCCTCTATTTAAACTTATCATCGCTTAAAACTCGACTTACAAAGTACTGGGTTATAATTTATTCTGATATCTCATAAATGAATTGACTCGTTCGTAGTTTATGGGCGGCGCCGCTTAGTCTTGACATTAATCTCTCTATCCTGCCGACATCAATCCTTTTTACCGTGAATTTTTTTTCCGCCTCAGAGGTTAGACCTTTCGGATGAGGATCCCATACACTTAGAGGGCCAGCGGTTTAACTCGGATAGATCAAACACGCTTTACTTGTCTCGTCATTCCTTCTGCCAAGCGCTCTGTGGATTAATCCTGGAATTTTACTTGCATTTATAAGGGTTTGTGGAGTTTTTTGTCTCCTCTAATTTAAATCTGACATCTCGTACTATAAAAATTAATTCTTTCATTAATAAAGATGTAAGTATAATTTACAAAGCTATTTTCGTGGACTTTTATAAAATATTTCTCTATCACTAAAGACAAAACTATAACACTAATAGCAAATAGTTCAAGTTTTTATGTATTTCTGTTGGTAATTTGAGTTTTAATTGTTTTAAGTATCAGCATAACTCTTTAAGCAATTTATCGTCGTTAGGATATTGACATTATTTTTTTCAAATACAAAAGTGTGTTGATGCCAGGAGGAAAATATGTAATTTAATTTTAGTCTTTCATTTGGTAATGGGATAAATCAATTAGTTTATGGATTCATTTAATTGCTTTTCAGTATGAATTATTTCTCTTTGAAACGGTGGTGTAACTATCACCCGGGCAGCCAAGATTGATCAACATATTGAATGTGAACGTCATCACAGTACTAGCCAAAGGATCCACGCCATCTGCGTTACTAAACAGATGAAAATCGTTAGGAAAGAAATCGAGACTATATCAGTCACAACCCACCGCAGTTGGCGGGTATTAATTTGAGAAGAAATCTCGCGAAGAATTTCATCAGCCGACGTTACACAATTAATTTCAAATGGGATATCACGACAAGATTGCATCCACGCGATCCAACCAAAATCACAAGTTTCAGGGCAGGAACGCAAGACGTGCATTTGTAAGCTCTGACGTATAAAAGTTTTTGCTATATAGCCCTGATTTCATCCATGTGCCCTTATTTTATTTTTTGTAAAACTTTTACCTATTGAACTATTGTAGCAGACTTGGTTTTCTTAAAAATTTTATATGATAAAATGCACGACGATTTACTGTTGCTATCGGGCCAGCAAATGTTTAAGCTGACCCTTCCCCAAGACAGCGCGTCAAAATTCAGTTACTTCAAAACTGATAAGGCCTATTTGTTGCCAAACGAAATAATTATCTAAAATGAGAATTGGGGAATATTGAAAAAATACAGACAAAATGTTAATTACCCTTCTAAACCCTCGAAACCTGACTCAAAAGCATAACTCAATGTCATCAAAACCAATTCTAGATTCAAGGTCAAAATGAAGCAAGTAAACTGAATAATTCGAATTTAAAGAAATGAATAACATGTTTTTAAATCTTGTACGAAATAATCCTCTTAGTAATTCCTCCAATTGATGGTGTTTTCTTTGGCATGTTGTATTAAAAACTGAAGACTTCTTCCCGAAGATGAAAGCATACGGTGACCTCAGATACATGAAGGAGCTTTAATTAAATAACGACACAGACTATTTCGCAACTATGCTCTCCGCAATCGCTGGAGGGGGAGAGGGTGTCGAGAAAAAAGGGCGCCAGAAGATTCAGAATCGTTGTTGCAGTTAAAGGATAGTTTTTCAGAATTAATCTCTTATTTGTCCGCATATACTTGCTATAAAATTAAAGTTATATGTACCAGGCGTTGCTCTGGTCCTTTTGAATTTAACAAATACAACAGTTAGAAGAATTAAGAAGGAAAATAAGTTTTATCCTTTTTAAAGATTTATTAGCAAATTCAATACTTTATCATAAAAATATTGCTTTCTTTAAAATGAAATGTATATGTAAGTAAAACTTAAATTTATAATACTTTACAGCAAAAAGTATACAGATCGATTTTTAATAAGTATGATGAACATTATTAAATGGTTATCACACTCGATTTTCCGAATAATAATTTATTTGGAATGTCATCACTGATCAAAATGATCTTAGAATAATATATTAACATCGACGGAAATAATTCCTTGAGCGGATCACGAGGACTAAAAAAGGATACGAGGATGTCAATTAGGAACTGACGTATGAGCGAGACGACGAAAACCGGGGACTGTCTGCATTTGTAATAGCTCCGAAGAGAATAGCAAGAAAAATTGGTTATCAGATAGCATAATTAGGTAGTTGAAGTAATATTTTTTATTCTGATTAGTTGAATAATTTTGATTACTTAGTTGATTAAAACAGGCTATAAAATAAATCGAAAAAATTGAATATTTTGCACGGATCATTCCTGATACATTGTTTTGAAGTATTTAGTAATTTAAATGACGTAATGCACCAAGGGGAAGAAAATATTTAGTAGACTGAGAGATAGATATAATCGGGTCGTGGTGTTTAGCTGTTTATGGTGCGTTTTCGGTCAAATTATATCGTACTAGTGGTACCCGCAAAAACTTTTGCGTTGTCAGTCAGAAATCTGCTTGTTTAAAAGTAATAATATCCCATTCCTCCTTAAAAAATTAATAAACTGACATTTTTAAATTCATGTCTGTTTTTATAATTTATATGTGCATTTTTATTGCTTCTCCCTTACGAAAAAGGTTGCATTCCAGTATTGGAATAGAGAAAGATTTTTAGTTTCTCCATACGTAGTACATATATGGGAAAGTAGGTACAATTTTTTCATGAAAAAATCGATTTCGAGTTTTCAACGGAAATACAATTTGAGGTCCCCCTTTCGCCATTTTCTCGATGATGTCTGTGTGTATGTGACAGCTTTTATGTGGGTGATATAACTCAAAAACCATTAACCAGATCAACGCGAAATTTTATATTTAACATTTTTATAAAATTCACAAGAACTATTTAGTTTTTGGTAAAAATCGGTCAATCGAAAGTGGGTCACTTATCTTATCTTGTCACTTATCCGTTATTTTGAAATATTTGCTTTAATATTTGATAAATGTAAAAATGCATTAGAATAAAAGTTGTAGGAAATTTAATTTTTAATAACCTTTGTTTCAAACATTTCATCTACATATACAGTTTACCCTGGAAGCCACCGCAAGGGTGTGTGGCAGGGGGTGCATTAACACCAAGGGGAAAACTCCAAAATTAGATCTGGGTTTACGCCGCTACGCGAGGTTACTTTTGATCGCAAGTTTTTTTCTGCTCAGCTATCGTTCTAGGGAAAAATGAGCCTTTGTATCTCTCCGTCCTACAGGCTATCTCTCTTTCAATCAATCTTATTTTACGAGGATGGTCCATTCTACCGATATAGGTGGGAGTTCTTATTATTTCTTCGACGTCGCTGGAGAAAGTATAGGTTCTAAATCTTTCAAGAAGTTTTAACCTAGCATGTAATCGGCGCTCAGCTAGTGATTCCCATCCTAAGTCCTGTATCAAGCTTGTAACGCTTTTATTTATATCATAACAATTTTTGACAAATCTAGCAGCTTTTCGCCGCACTTTCTCTAACTCAGTGATTAATTCTTCCTCGTACGGATCCCATATGCTCGACGCATACTCTTGCAGCGGTCTAACTAAAGAAAAGTCACATGTCTCTTTGACTTTTTCTTCGCTTTTACCTGCTATCCGTTTGATGAATCCTGGTTTCTGCTTAACTTTCCCGGATATATTTCGTATGTGTGTGCCTCACGAGAGGTTACTTGTTAAAATGACACCTAAGTATTTGACGGATTCGGCTAATTATAGACGTACGCCTTCTATACTGTAATTCATCGCCTCAATTTCTTTGTTTCCTCAGGATCTCATGACGGAACACTTACCTAAGTTCAGCTCTAACTGCCACTCTTTACACCACTCGAGAATTGCGTGAAGGTCGTTAGAAAGTAATGCTTGATCAGCAGGACTGTTAATCTCTCTGTAAACTACCGTATCATCCGCGAATAACTTGATTTTACTTGTAATAACATTATCTAAGTCATATATGTATATAAGGAATAATAGGGGACCGATGACACTTCCCTGTGGAACGCCGGAGGCCACGCTGACCGAATCTGATTTAAATCCATCTATGACTACTATTTCCCGGTCATTGAGAAAGTCCCTGATCCACTCGAATATCTTTAGATTTATTCCACAGGCTTATAATTTTTTCAATAACTTACTATGAGGGACTTTATCGAATGCCTTCTTGAAGTCAAGAAAAACCGCGTCTAACTGAGTCTTTCGATCACCGGATCGTAGTATATCATGTGCAAACAGAGCGAGCTGAGTTTCACAAGATCTTGCCTTCCTAAAACCGTGCTGATATTTACTGAGAAAGTCCTGTCTATCTAAGAAGTCCATCACAGAACTAACGATGATGTGCTCTAGAATCTTGCAAGATATTGAGGTTAGCAAAATCGGCCTGTAGTTTTCTCGGTCGCCTTTTTTCCCGCCTTTATGTAGCGGAGTTATAAACGCTAATTTCCATTTCTTAGGTATAACGCCATGACTAAGTGACTTACTGAAAACTGTTTCGAGATAAGATGCTATTTCTAACGCTAATTCCTTTAGTACTCTAGCTGGTATCTTTTCTGGTCCCGGGGATTTGTTTGCATTGATGATTTTGAGCTGTTCTGCTATCCCGTTCGCTGATATAAGTATATCGTTCATCTTCTCTTCGCTTGGTTCGGGTGGATCGTCCTTCCCTTTCTTCACTTCGGTCGTAAATACGCTTTGAAAAAATGAGTTTAACAAGTTTCCTTTATCAATGCTATCGTAAACTACCTCTCTTTTGTCGTTTCTTAATGGTGCTACGGTTGGGCGTCGATCTTGAACTTCTCTAACATTAGACCAAAAGATTTTGGGATTTTCGTTTAGATGTTCACAGAGAATCTTTTTCTTGAAGTCCATTAATGTCTTGGGCATAATCTTTTTAGTCCAAGTCCGACAATTTCTGTACTTGTTTGAAATTGTATTTATTACCACCTGTGACGTATTATTTTTGGCGCATTTAGCTTTCGAGTGAAGCTTTCTTTGTCGACTGAGAGCAAATCTAACCTGCCGATTATACCATCTAGGTTCCCCATTATTGGTAATATATTTACTTGGTATGTACGTATTTATACCTGTTCTAATTACTGAAAAGAAAGCTTTCCAAGTTTACTCAGCGTTCTTCGTGCTTGCTAATTTGCTGAAAGTTACATAATCTTTAATAAGTTTCTCTTTAAAGTCCGCAAAGTTAGCATTTTTAAATATGTACACTTTTCGCTTAGGCTTGCGATAATTTACGAATGCTATGTTCAAGAGAACTCGAACTACTCGGTGATCGTTGATTCCTTCTTCAATAACTACTTCAGAAACACGTTCAGGGATAGTAATTGCTATTATTATTATATTGTCCTCTCTCGTGTGTTTTCTGACTACCTGGATAAGGGAATGTTTATTGAAGATGTCTATTAGTGCTTCGCATGACTCACGATTTCTACCGGGTGGTGTGAAGCTGCAACTGCGCCAATTTATCGAGGGTATATTGAAGTCTCCCCCTACTATAATAAGACTTTTGCGGTTTCTCCATCTGTATTGAGTTGATTTTGGCCTCTAGCTCATTTATTTTTTTCTGCGTCTGCACCGGGCGGCCTATAGCATGCACATACATGGATGTTTTCTAACCCCTCCCTGCTGATTGTACACCAAATGCTTTCTATTCTGTTTTCCGTAAACTCAATTGGCGAACTGATAAGCGTGTCCTTCACCGCTATAAAAACTCCACCTCCGTTCCTATTTACCCTATCTCGTCTGTGAATATTATATCTTAAGGGGAAAATTTCTCCGAAGTTAGCCAGCTCTCTGTGCCTATCACTACATCTGCCTCAGTATCCTCTAATAAATTCTGAAATTCTGCTGTCTTATTCCTGATACTACGGCAGTTTATATTTAAAATTGTTAATGAGTCGCTTTCGGGCAGCTTATGAGTTTTTTCTGTTTTATGGATGGTGCGACTTCTAAGAGCGGCGTTGTCATTGCTATTGTTAGCGCAGAGTTTATTGAGTCCCAACGTCGACCTAGGTATTGACCTACTATCCGAGTTAATAAAGTTATTCTGATAATTAGTGCAGTTATTTGATGACCCCGAAATTGACCTACGCACTGGCCTACTCTCTAATCCAAAAGAGCTCTACAATGCTCGTAGATTCTACCACCTACCTTCTGGGCTGCCACGGCAGTATAGTGAACTCCCGATCGGTTCAGGGGCACCCTACACGATTCGAAAACCGGCCCGAGTTCCACGAAATCTACTCCCATGCTCTCGCAAAACTTCCAGAGTCTCAGATTCAAGCCGATCACTAGGCTCCAAACCGTCGAACCCCGGTCGGTCCGCGGAAACATGCTGCATACGGTCAGGCGCATGTCAATACCCATGACCCGTCGGAGTCGGTGAACTTCAGAGCACAGGTCCCCGAGGGAATCCAATATCTCCTAAGAACCCCGATCCTCTGCATCATTGGTGCCTACATGCGCCACTATCCGCAGCTTGGAGCATCCCGTGCCACTTGCCGCCGCCCGAACCGCCTTCGTCACCTGTGGCACTGTTCCGCTTGGATTACACCAGGAGAACACCCGCTCATCTCCCTCCCTGTGAGCCCTTTCCCTCAACGGGGCCACTGAACGCCGGACGTTCGAGCTACCTATCACTAAGATTCCCCCCCTCCCAACCCGACCTTCCCTAGCTGTGGCATCCCTCGAGTCGGGGGGAGCGGATGCGGCCACAGAATTCGTCGTACCATCCTCCGATAGCGCTTCGAATCTGTTTTTGACGGGGATAGAGTCAGCTTCCGCCTTCCCGTCTCCCCGACATGGCCGCCCGACTCTTCCGCGACCATTGGTTGCCACCTTCCACCCGTCGGGCTTGGAAGATGAAGCCACCCTTTCCGGGTTAATGTCGCCTACGGCTCTCCCTTCGACGGCCCAGCCAGCCTTCGCTCTCGAGCTAGCTCGAGGTACCACCTTGGTCCGGCAAGGCGACTTGGAGGTCCCCGCATCTTCACCCCCCTTCGGAGCAGCATCCAACTCCCTAACCTTAGAGAGGAGCTTCGCCAAAATCCTCTCGAGTTCTGTGATGCGTTCTTGGAGCAGCTCACATTCAACAGAACTTTTGAAAAGAGCAACAGAAGACCTATGGGAAGCCATACGTAATTAAGTTAATTGAATTTACTTAATGTGCGTACTTGAGGACTAAAAAGGAAATAGAAGCGCTAGGATTGGAAAGTTACTCTTTATATAAAAAAGCGAATCGGGTCGTTCTATCTACATCTACAAGTTACCCTGCAATTCACCAAGATGGTGGGTGGCAGGGGGTGCAATGCACCTAATCCTACCTAAAGATTCTCTAACGCAATTTCCTATTGTGATCTCGTATTGTCCTCGGAAAGAAAGAGCCTAGATAACGCTCCGTCCTACAATCGATCTCACGTATTTTATCGTCTCGATCATTTCTACTTATATACGTTGATGCCACAATTATTCCCACTACCTCTTCTTTTAGACATTCCGACCTTTATTTCTCCAGAAGTTTCGACCTTGAGTCCAATCTACTGTCCTCCTGTGATACTCAGTTCAAATCGCTCAATAAAGAGGTGACGCTTTCTTTATGTTCGTACTTTTGTTTTACAAATCTGGCTGCCCTGCGCTGTACTCTTTCTAGTTGAATTATGTGTCCCTTCTCGTACGGTTCCCATATGCTGGCTGCGTATTCCACTTGCGGTCTTACCAGTGACAAGTAGCATGTTTAACGTACTTTCTCTGTACTGTTCCGTACTATTCTACCCATGAATGCCACTTTCTTGTTGGCCGCGCCTATAACTCGACGAATGTGCATGTCCCACGATAGATCTCGACTAATGGTTACTCCTAAATATTTTACATACTCAGCTTGTCGAATGCTCATTTCATCTATTTTATATTCGAAACCTAAATCTTTGTTCTTACTTTTCCAGAACGTGACTGCAGAACATTTAATACAATTAATTTCAATTTGCCATTCTTTGCACCACGCTAAAATGGCTCTTAAGTCTTCAAGTAGTGACTGATGATCCTCCTGGTTTTTTATTTCTTAATATAGAACGGTGTCATCGGCGAAAAGCCAAATTTTACTACGAACAACCGAGCAGATATCATTTACATAGATTAAGAAGAGCAGAGAGCCCAATACACTTCCTTGAGGAACACCCGAAGAAACTTTAACGGGGGACGAGTATTTCCCATCGATGACAACTATCTGTTCCCTATTCGAGAGGAAGTCTCTCACCCAACCGACAACTTTCGGATTGATACCACATTGTCCTAACTTCGCAATTAATTTCCTATGAGATACTTTATCGAACGCCTTCCTGAAATCAATGAATATGGCATCGACCTGAGTATTTTTCTCTCCGTATCACAAAAAATCGTCCACGAACAGCCCGAGCTGCGTTTCGCATGATCTACCTCTCCGGAATCCGTCTTGGCATCCGCTAAGCAATGAATGACTATCTAAATAGCGCATTACAGAGCTAAAGACTATGTGCTCAAGTATCATGCACGATAATGAAGTTAAGGATATCGGCCTATAATTTTCGGGGTTCTCTTTGTCGCCACCGTTATGGATGGGAGTAACGTGTGCTACCTTCTAATCTTTAGGAACTACTCCTTCCCTAATGGATTTCTCGAATATAATTTTCAAATACGGCGCGATTTCAGCAGCTAATTCTTTAATTACACGATCGGGAATTTCCTCCGGTCCAGGAGATTTATTTGGCTTAATTGAATGAAGTTGGAGCGGGATGCCATTTTCCGAAAATACCAAATCTTCCAATCGCCCTGACGCATAGGAATAGGGGTTTCACATTCATCGTCATCACGAGTAAAAGCTTACTGAAAGTGATGATTTAATAGGTTTGCTTTATCCGTACTATCGTGAACTACGTTTTCCGTTTCCGATCGCAGTGACGCAATAGTAGGGCCCCTACCTTGAACTTCCCTGACGTAAAACCAAAATGCTTTCGGGTTCTCTTTCAAGTTTTCCTGTAAAACATTCTTTTTATAATTGTTAAACGCATTACGCATTGCTACTCTGGCTATGAAGCGCGCCTCCTTGTATTGCAACCTTATTATTGCAATCTGTTACACCTTAGCTGTTGAGGATGTGTTATTCACGAGAGAGTGGAGTTTTATTTGCCGTCGGAGAGCGCTTCTTACTTCCTGGTTGTACCATCTATTTTTTGCACTATCACGCTTCAGTTTGCTCGGAATAAATTTTTCTGTACACTCTCGCATCATATCTCTGAACATGCACCAGGATTTCTCCGCGTCTGCACTATCGGTTAAATCGCTGAAATTAGTATATTTATTTCGCAGAAAAGACCTAAATCTTGTGAAATCGGCTTTGGCGAATACATATAGTTTTCTTTTGGCCTTAACCTGTTTCTCAATAATTAACTGAAATTCCACGTACACTGCCTTGTGATCGCTTATTCCCTCAGCATCAGATACTCTATTCATACGCTCAGGAAGATTAGTAACAAATAAATCTAATATATTATTAAATCTCGTGGGAAATCTCACTAGCTGATACAATGAGTGCTTACCGAAAGTTTCTAGTAAAGCCTCGCACGATTCACTCTCTCTACCTCCGGGATAAAAGCAATTATGGCTCCAATCAATTGACGGAAGATTGAAATCGCCCCCAATTATAATGGCTTTAAATTTATTAGACGAATTTAGCGTCGCCACTTGTTTCTCCAGAGAACGAATAGTTTCCACGCTCGCATTTGGGGGTCTATAAAAAGCGCATATATTTATAGTTTTTGAGTCGCTTCCTTTCACACGACACCAAACACTTTCGACTTCGTCGTCGTTAATCTGTATTGGGTAACTTTCGTATTTATTGCTAACTGCTATAAAGACTCCACCTCCCGACCGGATACATCGATCTTTTCTGAAGACGCTATAGTCACGAGGAATGATCTCCTGACTGGCTTTGTCTGCCGTAAGCCAACTTTCAGTGCCTATAACTACATCAGCACGCAGACTACGAATAAGATGTTCAAATTCGGCCTCCTTCCTGCGAATGCTGCGACAATTAACAGTAATGATTTTTCGTTTTTCGCTATGACTACGTAACGATTCCTCGTGCTCTACTGGGCTCTTATTATTGGTATTATTATTAATAATATAATTATTATGATCATTTACTTCCTCCTTATCCTTCCTACTATGTCGACTATTTCTACGCTTGGAATGTATTCTACTGTTACTTAACGTCGGGTTTATAGCGCTATTAAGGTCGCACGCATTATCTACGGAACTGTTGCATGGAAAATCGTTTATCCCCATACCTTCGATAATTCTGTTACCGCACGGATTTCTTACATTTTCCTCTATTGTGCTCTCAATTAATCCCGTATCTGTAAGCTGCCTACATCCTAACCTACCATCTGATCTACTATTGGCGTGCTTCTCAACGCTTGCTGAAAAATTACAATTGCTTAAATCTAACCTAAAAAAGCCCTAGAATGCTCAAACACCCTACTCGCTACCGCCTCCGCAGCCTCGGCAGTGTAGTGCACACCAGAACCGTTTAGGGATGCCCTACATGAGTTCAGGACCGGCCTCAGGTCAACGAAGTCCACTCCATTGACCCTACAGAAGTCCCACAGCCTACGGTTAAGCCCGACCACTCGGCTCCAAACCATAGAACCGCAGTCCGTTCGAGGAACAGTGCTACAGATGGAAAGCCGCACATCAGCACCAGACTCCTCTCGGACACGAGCAACCTCAGCGGCCAAGTCCTTAAAAGAGCTTAAGACCTCCTCGGAGCCGCGCTTCGAAGCGTCATTAGTACCAACATGGGCCACCACCCAAAGCGAGGAGCAACCCGTGCCCGATACCGACACCCTGAACTTCTTCGTCACCTGGGGCACCGAACCTCCTGGTATACACCTGGAGAACACCCGCTCGTGAACTCCCTCCCGGCGGGCCCGTGACAGTAAAGGCGCCACCACACGCCGGACGTTGGAGCTCCCTATCACTAACAGCCCCCTCTTTCCTCCCGAGCTCTCCTTGGGCCCGGCCTCCACCGAGGAGACGGGAGCGGGCACAGGCGTAACGGCAGTGGAGTCGTCCTCCGACAACACCGCAAACCGATTACTATGGTGCGAAAGTGGAATAGGTTACTTGTTCTCAGGCCAGATAAACGTTGATTTTTAGTAAACAAAGACGAGAAAGAATTTGGTGATAAGTGTTCTAAGCTCGGCTAGCCACGCAGTAGGGGTCTTACTTGACGGTAAACAAACAACTTAGGGTTTTTCAACGTGCACGCTATAAGTCAAGGTCAGCTAGGCTAAAAGTAAGTGAAAGGAGAGTGCTGAAACTACACAAATAGTAAACCTTTGCTTTGAATTAACCCTAAAATTTACATCTACGAGAAGAAAATGATATTATATAGTAAGATTAACCAAAATAACTTTTCTAAAAGTAGGCGTTAGTAAAGGTTAAGCACATATACACCATCAAACGTGGTATTATACAGTATAAAGTAAAGACGATTTATAAAATTTAGAAGGAAATGAAACAAGTAAAAAAATATATTTATATCACGAAAGGTAGTCAACAGGAGTATACTAGCTATACGGCAAAGGTTTTAAATAAATTAATAAATAATAATAATAATAAATTTGCCTTCAATAAGCTTAGTTATTTAAGAATTAGCTTTCGATATGGAAGTATCGATTTCGATTTGGCAATGAGAGATATAATAAGGAAGTAGATTAAAAATAAAGTCAAATACGTTAAAAATATACTAAAATATACTAAATAGGGAGCACTTAGAGCTAAGGAGGCTTCACTATTGGAAAATTCTCCGCTAAGGACGCAAACTTAAATGATAAGGGTAGACTATGGAAATTTACGTTAAGTTTGTAATTAAAATGAAGTAATATTAATCTAAGAACACAATAATATTAGAATAATACAACAACTATAAATCAATAAAGGTTGTACTTATCGCTACAGCTACTCTTAAAAACTATTGGTGAGCCAAGGCAGCTATACTACGGGATACAGCAGGTAGGAGCAAAGCAGCGGGAGCAAAAGTGAAAGCACATCTGCTCTCGTCGGAGTCCAGCCAATATGTTATATTCTTAGCTGCCACCACCACGCAACCTACCGACGACTATTGTTAACAATTGATTCTTAATTATGTCTTAGTAACGCTCCTTTTTCTTTTCTTAATTGTTGGAGTTTGTGGATATATTGCTTGGTTTTCATTAATACAAATTTCTGAAGCCAACATGTTGGCCAACATGCTAGCGACATTTTAATACAAGTGGAAACAATCGGTGAAATCTCAACTTCTTTTGGACAACATGTTGGAAGTTGGCTGCAAATACTCGCTGAATTTGTTGCGTTCGATTTTATTTGTAAAGTGGTGACACTTGCCCGACATGTTGGCAGAGTTTGTGTATGCGCGAGCTCAAGGTCAGTCTATTCTACTGTCAACAAACCCTTGTTGTTTAATGCGCGCTGCTGTCGGTCTTCATTGTTCGGCAAACTAAGTCAAAACACATATCTGTACTTCTAGAGTAGACAAAAGCAAATACAATTAAACTAATTGAACTCTATGAAAAACATTGACTTTTATGGGATGTTACATCTAGAGAACATAAACCAGCAATTAATCGAATTGATGAGCTAAGCAAAATCAGGCCATAGTTTAACTGCGATACTGATTAAGTAGAAAAAAATTGCCTCCTTAAAAATCACAGTACTTTCTGGAGCTAACAAAAGTGAAGAAAAGTATGAGTAGTGGATCTATAAAAGACAATATTTACAAGCCTTCCCGGTATGGATTCCAAATACATACATGCTTTTTTGTCACTTTGTTCATCGTCAAGAGTTCAATCACTACTTCAACTTAAGCCAGCATGTCGGCTCCACAACATGTTGGCCAACATGTTGGTGACTATTTTATTAATGGAAACATAGCTTATCCGATATCAGAAGGCTATGGTTTTAGTTTATTTCTGTTCTTTGGAAAGTCTAAAATTTTCTATCAGTTTTCAGATATTTATTTTTATGTAATCTATTTGGAATTTTTAGAAATATTACAGATGTGGAGAAAGTCATGTTGTGGCTACATCAGATTTTTTTGTTTTGGTCAATCGTTAAAAATTCCCATAGACGCAAATTCTACAGGAGGCAACACCGGGAAAGAGTACGAAAAAGTCATAAAATTTAAAAAATAAACGCGTGCTTCTGACTAATTCTTCCGTCTAGAATCTAAACATTGCAATAATAAGATATTTCATAGTTTTAACCATCAAATAAAGCAAACAAGGAGATTTTCGGTCCATATTTACGCATTTTAATGAGTCAAGGAAATAAAACTTGCACCTTGAAAAATCGGCCTTATCGGAAAATCCCCCGACCAAAATTCATCGAAACACAATTCATCGAAAACACAATTCATCGAAACACAATTCACCGAAAAAACAATTCATCGAAACACAATTCATCGAAATGTAAATTCACCGAACCACAATTCATCGAATGTATTATTCATCAAAAATTCCAATTCACCTCATGAAGACTTAAATCATGGATGAATAATGAACAATAAATAAACAAATTAAGCTGGCGGGGGTGAGGAAGGTGGCGGGTTAAACATTTCAAAATGAAATACTGGCATCATGGATGTCTTTCGAATGCAAATATTTCTTAGATGAATAATAAACGATGCATAAACAAATTAACCTCACGGGTGTGGTGTTGGAAAGAGGGAAGGTTAATCATTTCCTTCTGAAATGTTTAACCTTCTCTCTTTTCTTCTTCTACTCCCATCTCCGTGTCTTAATTTGTTTATTTATTGCTCATTATTCATATAGGAAATATTTGCATTCGACAGACATCCGTGATGCCAGTATTTTGTTTTGACATTATTAACCTTCACCCTTTCCTCCTTCTACCCCCATCTCCTTGTCTTAATTTGTTTATTTATTGCTTATTATTCATATACGAAATATTTGCATTCGAAAGATATCCATGATGTAAGTATTTCGTTTTGAAATGTTTAAACTTCCCCCTTCCACATCCCCGTGGGCTTAATTTGTTTATTTATTGTTTATTAATCATCTACGAAATCTATGCATTCGAAAAACATCCATGATGCCAGTATTTCATTTAAAAATTTTTAGCCTTCCCCTTATATCCTGCCCCCACCTCCTTGTCTTAATTTCCTTATTTATTGTTTATTATTCATTTACGAAATATTTGCATTCGAAAAACATCCATGATGCCTGTATTTCGTTTTCAAATTTTATCCTCCGCCCTTCCTCACCCCCGCCAGCCTAATTTGTTTATTTATTGTTCATCCATTATTTCAGTCTTCATAAGATGAATTGGAATTTTAGATGAATAATACATCCGATGAATTGTGGTTCGATGAATTTACATTTCGATGAATTGCGATTTCGATGAATTGTGTTTCGGTGAATTGTGGTCGGTGAATTTTCCTAGACCCTAAAAATTGAAACTCCTGAGTAAGCATATGGGAAAATATAATCTTCTCCCGGAGTTCAATCTGGGTCACTTTCGTAAATGTAAATAGTTCTCCCGGGGTCTACTAGTTGGCAGAAACTATATGGCGTTTACAGCATTTCTCTATTACAAACTGTTCAAGAGATAAAAGGTGGCACAAAGGGACGGAGAGACGGACAGACAATGAGTAATTACATATAATCATTTCCGCACAAAAATTGCTTTATGTGATATCAATTCAAGAGTGCCTCAAAACTTTCTTTATTGCTCAAGATTTTTCCGTCAAATTCTTTCCGCGATTTTGGAGGAGTTACACCTTTTACATGAAAAAATTAACACTTTTTAATAAAACCAAGCGAATTCTTGGTAAAGAAATGGCAGAAATTTAATGCACATAAAGGCTTGAATTAATTTAGCAAAGACGTTAACCGAGACATGAAAAATCAAGTCAAGACATCCATCGCGAAGAACAAGGCGTTTCAAACATTCACAAATATCAAACACTCTATCAGCAGTGAAAGTTTCCTGGTAGTTAAGGACAAAGCAAGAATCCGAAGAAAGCAATTTTCCACATTATAACTATTAGCTTCATTAAGTTTATCGCATTTATTTAGCACGTTTGCTTGGAAATGGGCACCCGACTGAGAGTTACAATTCAACCAAGTTGCTGTATCGGCAGCATATTTTGACTCCAACTGCTCTAGTCGGCACGTGTTCGACTCTGTTCGGCCTTGATGAAGCACGTACCTCACAGGCAATTTGTTGAACGAGTTTCCGAGTTCCTCGCTTCTTTTCCTCGTCCACGCTTACGCCTCACCCGAAGTATGGCTAAATGACTATTTACTAAATTCATGTTAAATAACAATGGAAAATTAAATGATAGAAAAAAGGTTTCTCCTTCGTAATGAAAATCAGTTCTTAATTTCTTTTAATGTAATGACCACATATTCTAAGAAGAGTGGATTTGACATATGTTCAGCCGATTCCCATACATTATTCTTTTATCAGTTAAAACATGATTAAATACGGCAGCATATTCGGTAACTACACAAGTTCTCTTTCAATTTTCGATTTAGTTCATCCATGTAATGTAAAAATAATTATTTTGTTTTTATTACTAAATATAATATAATTTTCACTATGTAATGACCAGCGATGAATAATTTGCATTAAATTTTTAAATAGCGATTGGTTACAATGATATTCACATAGTAATTCAATTCGGCTGCTCTATTTTAATAGATACTGCCTTAACCCGAGAACAGGCACGCATGGTGACTTAGTCACCCCACCAATATTTACATTTCACTCATCCACTCGTGACACATGTTTTTTCCCTAAGATAAAGAGTACCTTTCTTCTAAACTCCCTTGAGCATATTTATATCCCTTTTAGGTCTCAGTAGCATTTAGTCCGTGATACAGAGCATTTCAAAATCTTTCTTGGGTGACTCAATTTTTATTCTATATCTGGCTGTAATTTTCATAAATTAATGGAATCTCTTTACAATTGATCATTTTAATGTTTCTACCCACTCTTTACGTTTTATTTGGAAGGTGAACGTTTCGATTTACATCGCGATTTGGAGAAAATCCATGAAACTCTTCAACAGAGTAGTGACGAATGAGGGATATCTGATTCCGACAAAAATGAAGTTAATCCATTTGACCACAATGCCAACACTGAAGAATCTGACCAGGGAAAAAAAAGGTCAGAAGATGAGATTGATGGTGCAGGATCTCAAAATTTTTTCTTTGAGATAGATAAAGAAAAAAATGGAGAAAAGATGTCCGCCTCAAAATGTTCGAACTCATTCTGTGAACATAATAACACAATTATCTGGACCAAAGCACGTTCCGAAATCGAGTGCTTCTCGTTATTTTTTGATGAAGAAATTCAGGACTTGGTTACTGATTGTGCAAACATTTATATTCGTTCCAATCGGCAGAATTACTCCAGAGTAAGGGACGCTAAGGAGACGACAAGAGAAGAAATTTGAACATTGATGTACTTGTTATTGCTGCTAGGTGTGACTAAATCACTAAATCTAAATGGTATATGGGAGATAGATGGACTGTAAAATACGTGAGAACTGCCTTGACAGTGAATAACACAACGAGAAGTGAACTTATATAATTGTTATTATTATTATTCTATTATTCATAATATTATGTTAAAACTATAAATTACCATAATTACTGTTATCTAAGTCCGATTCTTATTATTATTATTATTATTATTATTATTATTATGCGTAAGTATTGTAATTATTATACAAGTTCTTTTGTATGCAAGTTAGCTAATCTATGGTTTCGACCAATAAGATATATTTAACAAACATGTAAACTATATGGGTTTAAAATAAATTTAAATTTTCCAAACTTTTTCCTTACTAATTTATGAATTTTAAAAAAATATAAATTAAAAAATCATGAATAATTATGTTGGAAAATGTAATTTAAAATGGGGTGACTCAGTCACACCCCGCGACCGTCTGTGTTCCAGAATTGAGCGTGCCAACTGCCGAGTTAAAAGCTACCAAAGGAGAAGGTGAAATCAAAAGTGCACGCAAGAAACATCTTTCGAGACGACCAATTTGTCTGCATTTGACTGCTGAAAATAAAGGACGGACTTTTCTCCCCTCCTCTGAGCACTTAGTTATTGATTAATTTGTCTCACGAAGGTCAAGGAGAATACTCGTGAGGTATTATGATTTGATGAGGTTTTATGGCGGGAAATTTAGGCTTTTCTTAGATTAGTTTCATTTCAGCCTTATTAGTGTTCGGAGGTGCTGGAGGAAGTTGCCGATAAGTGAATTCTGCTTTGAAGAAAATACGATGCATCCCTTCATAGTTGTGAGTACATTAATCTGTACATCAGTAGTAATTAATTAACAGTTTATTCTTCAAAGTAGCAAAGTTTTGAGGCATATGTCAATGCATTTTTTTATTTTAGATATAATTTTGAAAGAGATATAATTCGTCATACTCATAACAAAGTTTGAAATTTTAAATACTCTGGAGAATTAATGACCTTGGCGGAAACAAATAAAAATAGTAATACAAGTTTTTGAAAGAGTTTGCTTATGCTATGTCTATTTTAGATCCGTTGAACCTAATTTCTTTTTCCATTCCAGTTGCGGCGTGATTATGAATCCGACACATTTCTTCCATTTTCCACACCAAACCCTTTCCATTCATTTTCTTTGTGATCCCTAAAGTACTTTTCATTTCTCCCCCTTTCAGAGCCTAATATTTAACGACCCAGTGAAGCGATACCACCACTCTGTGATTAAGTTCCGTGTGTGTGCGTTTGAGTGTGTCGAGAGGAATCCCTCTCTAAGCGGGAGGATGAGGATGCCTTTCATTTCTGAAACATTTATATCGCAGCAAAGGCAAAGAGACGCCGTTTCTTAGGGCACTGTTTTTTAAACGGTGCACAGTAGTGTGCCGTCATATATGAACCGTGGTCAAACGTTTGAATTGGAGGCACTGTGAATATCTAAATATAGGCTTAAGAGCAAATTACGAAATTAAGGATTGGTTACAGGTTAAAAATTAAATATGATGGCATTCCGTTGGGCACGTTCTGGTTGGCCATCACAAATTAATATCCAATAGGTTGGTTGGTTGACTTCACTCTCCCCTGCCAGGGCGAAGTAAGCAGTACCCAGCGTATCTACGCTGTTCCCTGCTGAGTTCAGTAATAATATATATTTTCACTGTTTATAGTCACGGCTCAGTTATTGGCGGGTCATGGAAGGGAAAGGGATAATTTGGGTTTTTTGTGTGGTGCTGCTGGAACGTCATAGTCCCATAAATTCTTTATTAGCGGATTATTACAATTTCTCAGGGTATTATAAAAATTTTTGTTTATAGCCTCCATATATTTCGGCAGCGGTTGAATTTTTAAGTCTTTATGGATGTCTTCATTCTTTTGGAACCATCTGGCACCCGTAATGAGACGATGCATTTTATTTTGGTACACAGTGAGCCTTTTAATTTTCGTCTTTCCATAGTATGACCAGACAGGGCAGGAATATGTTAAGATGGGACGGATCATGGCAGTAAACGTCAATATTTTGGTCTTGAGAGCCATTGGGGACTTACTATTTAGGATGCAGTAGAGTGCTTTTTTCGCGGCGTTTGCTTTCCCTATAGTCTCACTGACGTGTGCGTTCCAGGTAAGTTTTTTATCTAGGGTGACGCCTAGAAATTTCACTTTTTCATGCCGTGGAATGAAGGTATTGTAAAGTTGCAGCGGGACTCCTTCGCCTATTTTAGGATGTCTTGAGAACACCAAGTTGACGCATTTACTGGGGTTTACTTTAAGCTTCCAATTTTTCATCCAGTCCCCGATTACGTCTAGGTGGTCTTGGAGGAAATCCGTAGCCGTGTGCGCATTCCGGTGTTTTGCGGCTATCGTAGTGTCATCCGCATAAAGGAGAAGTTGGGTGTTTTCGGAGCGCGGTATGTTGTTAACAAAAACATTGAAAGGTTTGGAGAAAGAGCAGAGCCTTAAAGGACGCCAGCATAGCATTGGAATATGGGAGAAGAAGAGGTATTAAGGCTTACAAAAAACTGACGGGAGGAAAGGAATGAGTGAAGAATTTTTATAAGGTAACTTGGCGGGGAGTAAGTTCCGAGTTTGTAGATAACTGCTCGTGGCCATACTTTATCAAAAGCCTTCTCAAGGTCGAGGAATGCCGCAGTTGTGACTTGTTTGCTGTTAAAACCATCCATTATGAATTCAACAAGGCGGAGTATCTGGTGAGAAGTGCTCATGCTTGCTTGGAATCCGGCTTGCTCATTAATAGTGATGTTGTTGCTTCGGAGAAATTGTTGTAGTCTGTAGTTTATTATTTTTTCCAGAAGTTTTCCAAGAGTGGGTAGTAGACTTATGAGGCGGTAAGAAGAGGGAATGGTGGGGTCTTTTTGTGGTTTGGGAATCATTTTAATCATGCCAGTTTTCCATGCGGTGGAAAAGTAGGATTGTATAAGGCAGGAATTATAAAGGCTAGTCAGGAAATGTAGGTATTCTTCAGGAAGGTTTTTCAGAGCTTTATTGGGGATTTTATCAAAACCTGCAGCCGACTTTTTTTTACTTTGTTTGATAATGGTGGAAATCTTCAGTGACGAGGTCAAATTTGGTTTAGATGTAGGCGTAAGACTGATATTTTCGATGTATAGGTTTACATCTTCTTCATGAGGCGAGGGGGCGTCATTGGAGAAGGACTGCTGCAAATGGGAAGCAAACATACCACATTTTTGGGAATCTGTAGTGGCCGTGACTCCATTCAGATACAATGGTGGAGGCATTGTTTTTTTGTTTTTAAGGCTTCTTGCTAATTTCCAGACGGAGTAATCTTCATGTGAAAGGTCTTTAATATGATTGTTCCATGAGCTCTGTCGGTGTAACTTGATGAGGGAGCGGACGCGGTTCCTTAGTGCATTGAAATTACTTCTGTCTTCTGCGGATCTGGTATTTTGCCATTTTTTTCTTGCGGAATTTCTTTTTCTCATTGTTTCGATTATTTCTGGAGGCATCTGGTCAGGGGATTTTGATGATACAGAGAATGAAGATAACTGGAGGGAGGAGTGAATGGAGGTGGTAAGGGTTTCTACCGCAATGTCAATAGCTTGCGGAGAATTTAGTGGTAGGGATACAAGGGTTGGAAGAAATGATAACGTAGCTTTTTTAAAGGAGTTCCAATTGATTGCTGACTGTGTGCTGTCCGCCAGTGAAGGTAGGAGATGGTAGGTGGATAACACAGGCAGGTGATCTGAGGCAGAGTTATCAAGAACCACAAAGGTTGGAGGTTGAGGTAGATTTGCTGCGAGGACTATGTCCAAAATATCCGTTGAGTTAGGAGAAACCCTGGTGGGTTGTAACGGTGAAAATATTGAGAAATTATAACGTTGCTGTAGTTGGTGTAATCGGCGGCCACGCTGGTTGCTGACAAAGCATCCCCATGCAGTGTTTTTTGCATTGAAGTCTCCTGTTAATATTGATTTTTGTTTTAAAATTTGGAGGATTGCTTTTCTATCTTTGGTTGGGTATGTGTTGCCCGGGGGGTGGTAAATTGACCAAATTGTGCATTGTCCCCGGTCGGTGCGTACGCTGAGGCCAACTAGCTCTAACGTTGTTGAAGGTGGATTAGGTAATTGTGAGCAAGTTATCCCTTTCCTTGAAAAGATAATGACACCGCCACCGTTGTTTGCCCTTCTATCCACCCTGAATTGACGATAGTTTGGTACGAATATTGAATGATGAGGCAATAATCTTGATTCCTGAATGGTGACTATACCCGGTTGGTGAACAGCGATGAGTGTTCGGAGTTCTTCCTCTTTCGATTTGATTCCATTGCAGTTCCACTGGAGAATCATGAGGTGCTCTTTAAGATTCCTACGGGCCATTGAAGTATCCGATAAGAATGTTCCAAATTTCCTCAAGGACGATTTCAAGCTTTGTTTTCCCTGGGGGAGGAGGCCGCATAAGGAGTCCAAATAGACGTTTGACTGCCGACATAAGGAAGTGTAGGGCGTCTCCATCTAAGTGAGCAGAGGGAAAGAAGTGAGTGGAAGCGGAGGAAGCATGAGCGTTTGGAGGCGGGATAGAAGCTGATGGAGAGGGAGAGGGTTGGCGAGATGGAAGGGAGGGAAAATCAGATGGCGGAAAATTAGATGGTGCTTTAGCGGCCTCCGCGTCCTGGCGTCTCCCTCTCAGCTTATCCGCATAGGATTTGAAGGTTGGGCAGCTTCTGTAATTTGCTGAGTGAGCGCCGCTACAATTTGCGCATTTTGCTGGCTCCGGTTTCATCACTGTACATTCGGCAGCAGCATGAATGTCACCGCATTTGACACAACGCCTTTTCAGACAACAGGATTTATAAGTATGGCCAAATCTTTGGCATCTCGTACATTGTGGAGGTCCCTGGGGTGGCTTATAGGGAGTAATTAATGCTTTAAGGGAGCCGATGTACGGATTATTGTAAAGGCGTTGCGCCTCATCTTCACTGCTTACAATGACTTGGAATATTGGAGTTGGTCGTAGCGGGAAGGGAGACGGTAAGGCGTCAGGGTATAGTTCCAGTTCCTCTTCCCGTTTCTCCAACATCTCCAGGGTAGGTTTTGTTGTGTGTACTTGACGAAGGCTTTCCACCGTTATATTCTTCAGTTCAATAATACGCTTGAGGGCATCAAGTGGGTAGTCAATGGGCAGACCCCGGATTGCAAGGACTGGTTTCTTTTCCTCAGGGAGCCTGTATGTGACGTACTCTATGTTGTTTTCCTTGAGGTGGTTGATAACCCCCCGGAAATCATTTATAGAGGAGCATTGGATTTTAAGTTGCTTCGCCTGCATAACTATCACCGGTTTCATCGTGCAAACATTAATAATACCCGGTTCGCGTTTGTGCCAATTGATAGTTTCATGAATGAATATTGGCGGAATGCCATTGCGTTGTTGGGGATTAGTAGCGGTATCATTGGGCGGCGTCTTTTTCACTAATGGCCTCGGAGGGAGATTGCATTGGCTAGAAGAGTCAAACGGGGCGAGATCTATATCTATCGATTGCGATTCTTTCAACAGAGGGGCGAAAGAATTTTTAGTTGGAATGGGGTCCCTAACAATCACTTTTTTCGGAAGTTGCGGCGAGTTAGTTTTTCGTTTTTCTTTACGTGATTGAACTAAAACGAAATCGTTTTCTTTCGTTTGTGGGAGAGTTGTATTGTTTGAGGCAGCGCCGCATACTAATGCAATGAAATTCGGGTTATCAAGCAAAGTTTCTGGGATATTTATATTGACGGTTCCAGCAGCGGGAGGTAACATGGGTTGGGGGGAGGTGAAGGACGAGCCGTGACTCACTGAAGTCAGCTGTCTTGAGGTTGAGGGGACGTCCCACGGCGGCCGACCGGCCGAGACTTCACCCGCCACTGCGGCAGTGGTTGATGGTTACTGAATGGTCCTTCTCTCCAGGTTTTCGGGTCGGATGTCACCAGCAGTCACCGGGTTGGGGTCGAGGGAAGCAGGGGAATAGGCAGAATCAGTCTCGCTGTCAACCGAAACGGAGTGTTCCGGCGAAAGAGATGCAGAGGGAGTCGACATATCCTCGGACATGTCGATGGGTTAGAATCCAAGCAGGCCGGGTCGTATATAATCAAAGGCGGTCACTAAAAGTATTCCGAAAATCGTAGTCCAAGAGAGCGGTAGAATACCTTCATCAAGCTAATAAACAAAACACTACACCGATACGGCTAGCTCGGCTCACCCGGCTAAAGGAGCAGCCTTCGGCCGGGTTAAGGTTTGCTCTCGGGGTAAGGAGCTCCTCGTAAACACGTCTGTTCTCTCCGATAGCTCCGCCGAGTCTCCTAATATCCAATAGTGTCAGGCAATTCAATCACATTTGAAAAAATATTTTTGACGGCGAACTTGTTGTATTTTCAAGTTTGACACGTCAAAAAACGAAAAGAAAGAAAGTCGGAGAGCGGTCGAACAAGAACTCTTGAGTTTCACCGTTTTCGCATATTTTAGTTCTATAACGAACCAAAACGATTTCGAAACATTATTAGGGACATAGTCTTTGCTTTTAGGTCCTGTTGAATGGCGTATAAGTCGTCCCAGGCAAACGTGTCTAATTGAAATGAATGTTACCGCATCTAAAGCTTGCATTTAATTTGTATCGTAAATAGAAATGTGTTGAAGTAGATAAAGGTGCACGTCTTTTTATTTAAGTAACAGAAATTTTCAAAAATATACGCAGAAACTGATTATCCAATTATACGCGTTGCTTAAAATAAATTCATCCAGCTATCGATCCAATTTTCTCAATTCTCTGTCGCTCTGATTTAAATTGCATTCGTCTTAGCTTAGTAATCGTATTTTTAATGCATTTTTGGATTCAAATTGCCAAAGCTAACAATATGCATGGCATCATAAAATCTAATATAGGAGGTTCTTGCTATCCGCGGGAATTATGTTCCTTAAAAACACTGTGGTGTCCAAAATCATGGGCAAGAAGGCAAAGGGGAATTGGTTCTTGGCTCACAGGACAACATTTTCAGAAGGAAAAATTTTAATTTACTTCAATAGAACAAAACAATAAGCTATAAATGACAGTTGAAAATACATAATCATTAACAATTACATTGCGATTTTAGGATAAGTGATAAAACGTATAAAATCTTTTTGAACCTTAACACGTACATCAAGGCTTTAAACCTTTTAGAGTTTTCTAATGACCTAAATTATCTACGTTGCATTACTAACTAACAGTATGTGTAACTTTTGTTTCTACAAAACGAGAAGTGAGAAAAAAGTGACGATTCATAAAAGGAGTTTATTCAGCATTAAGTGGCGACTAATACATTCCTAAATTATAGAAATCGTCTGTTTTCAATTATGTTATCTACCATGCAATTTGTGAATCATTAAAAAATATTTTATGCGCATATAATGGACAACAGGAGGCCAATTTTCATGTTTATTGACGCATCAACAGTTCGAAATACGTATCTATAATCCGTGCTTGAGCTAAATATTTAATCATATTATCCATTAGCAGTATCTCGTTGAGCGGTTAGAGGACCTTATAGCATGATTTTACTTATGATTTTATTTCTATGCACTGAAGTCGCGTGCGACTCTAGTTTTACCCACTTTACGCAATAAAACAATCCGTTGAAACTTACTCCACGATTGTGAATTTAAATTTGGTTTACATATTATAATCTACTAACTATAAATTCTACCGACAGACTGACTAACTGACATAATTATCTCCCGGGGACTCGCACTTTGGGCAGGTCCTCTAGACAAGGTTGGACAAGCGTGCTCTAGACTAGAGCAGGCTTGTCCAACCTTTATTTTGAAGTATTCATACTGTAAAAATGAAACATTTCTAAACAAGTGCATTCTTATAGAAAAAGAAAAGTTATTTCGTTTTTTAAATCCTTATATAAAATCTAACATTAAATTTTACAAGGTAGGTTGGTGTATGGAGAAACATTTCGTCAGAACTATTTTAATACTGCTATTCAAATATTTGTTCATGAGAATTGAACTGCCACTTGATTTAATAATTTTCATATTATAAAAATCATTTCAATTCATTGAAACAAAACGAATTCAGTCTAAAAGTTGCGTATTTTAAAAGTGGAATTTATTATTGAGCTGCAAAGATCCTAATTGCAATGGAATGTCTTTTATAAATTCAATGATTTGTTCAACCGTTGAAGGCGTGATGTGGTGGAATAATTCCCTATTGATTACTAAATGAAATTCTTATGATTTTTCAATATTTTATTAGGACACGACCTAGGTTTTGACGCTTAGCGTAATCATCAGGTGATGATGACGCTAAGCGTCGAAACCTAGGTCGTGTCCTAATAAAATAGTGGAAAATTACAAGAATTTTATTTAGTAATCAATGATTTGTATTTCTTATCTTACTTGAAATCACGAAATTGAACACGCTGTATCACTAAAACCATCATCTTTATGGGATTTTTAATGAATATCACCTACTATTTCATTAGACTTAATTCATGTGTGTTACTACGGTACTTTTAACTTGATCCAACTGGCGGGCAACATTGGGGTCTCTCGCTGGCAACATGTTTCCCGCAAGGTGTGTTGAACAGAATTGCTCAAGAGACTGAATGTTATGGCATTGAAAATTATGTAGATAGGAGACCAGATCAGTCCCAAATACGACAGAGCTTTGAAGACACTTTATCCGATGAGTGAGTAGAAGATTACATTTTTACAAATTATTATTGATGAATTGAAAAATGATTTTAAAACAATTTCTATATTTTTATTCTCATGTTATGACTGAAAAATAATATAGTATTTTTTATATAACCAATCTTGAGAGTGGAATAAGTTTCGAATTCATCATCGTATTGCCATCATTTAGGCAAAAAATGATTGTAATCTTTTTTAAGGATACTTAAATATGCTCTCAATAATTTCTCAGATATTCCACAGACACGCCTGAAATATTGCATCTGAAGCATTAAAATATTACCTAAATAAGGTGAAATAGTCTCCACTATAAATTTATTTTATCACCTCTCTTTGCTTGGTTGAATATTCTTCCAACTACCCAATCACAGAGTATCGATTTCATTTTTGCTTATTACTGTTTTTTTGGCATTTAAAAAAATAGCTTATGTTTTCACTTCTTCCGTCCGTGTGCAAAATTTTGAAGCGACAAGAGGAACTATAAAGCAAAGATTTTCAAGATAGTTTTGACTGATGACAAATATGAATGCTATTGATTTTTGGAGTCCTTTCATCTATTATTTTACCTTTTAGCAGGATTTCAAAATATCTCATATGAACTGTTTGTATGGATCCGTTATTATGGTAAAGTTTCGTTTTGCTTAATTTGTTCGCTCAATTTACGTTAGAAAAAAGATAAATATCATACTAAAACTGCTTAACAGAGGTGAGGTAGGTTTTAAATAACTTTTCCTAAAATTTACGTGAACATTCTAGAGAAACTGCTTTTGGAATCACCTTTGCAGTTTTTTTTTAACTTTTATGGCTTAATTTCCTTCTGTTATTCTAATATTCTCCCATATGCTAAAATACTCAAATATAAAATAATTTTGTTGGAGCGATTCTTGGCAGTAAACTGATTAAAAATACTACACATCTCTGTCTTCGTTTTTATTGCTACATTTAAGTAACAAGCAACTCCCAACTCCACCCCGAAATATACATGTATTTTACTCATGAAGGTGATTCTGAAAAAAACAGCTTGTTCTTTGATAAATTCATTGAGAAAATAATTGTCTTTCATCATATACAACAATTATTTATATTTTATATTGCATAAATAACTTTATACATTATTTGGTCGATAGGAATATTTTAGATATCATTTCAAAAATTTCTCTGTCATTGTCGCTACAGCGTACGCCATGCATATATGCATAATTTATTTTGCATTTTTCTTTTTCATTTATTCTTAACGATATTTCATCGAAATTTTCAAAATATAGTGCATATGCGGTCAACTCGTCTTTTATTCCATCACCTCTGACCTCTCTCAGGTTACAGCTCCATGACAACTTCCATATTCTTCGCCTTTGCTCTTGGGATCTTGCCTCACCTTGAACTATGAAGAAACAAAAGACCTTGTTACCGCGCTCCTTTAGCGTTAAATATAGGCCATTTAGAATGGATAGTTCTCCCTTGCAAAAGCCCTCAAAAGTAACCTTTGTGAGATTTGAGCGTCCCCTTTGGCCTCTCCCTTGGCTGCTCAACGTCCAACCTGGAGCATCACGAGGTGCCCACGGCCATCATCTGAGAAGATTCTCATCCTTTGTTGCAAATGGATACTACTATCCTTGTCAACGCTGGATCAAATTTCATCTTGACTCGTCCCTTTGACCTCTCCTTGCGTCGATGGCCAAAACAGGAGTATACGTTCCCCGAGGCATCTTTCATAATATGAACGAGCCACTTCGAAAACCCTCGCTGCGCCGTGGTTTGGAAGATTCCTTGCTAAAAGATTAAGGGTACTTCATGAGAATATTTTTCGAAAGATAATTTTCGTAAGCAAAGCAATATGTGTTATGCAGAAATTTCCTAAATAATCTAACTAAGGCTTTTGATATATCTTCCTGAGATTGATGAGTGAATATAGGGGCTCATTTACATACATGCGTAGCACGAAGATTTAACGATAAAATCGATAAATTTATGCTTAAGCCGTGTATAAGTCGGATAAAATTATGTTATGACTACAAAATAATAAGAGCGATTAAAAAACCAGAATAACATTTTCTAAAATACTTAAATGTTATAAATTGCAGATTTCATGATTTTTCAATATTATTTATCAATTATTATTCTTATCAATAATTTAAAGTCGGAGAAGTAAGAAATATTTTATTAGTGTAAAATAATAACCTCTGTCATGTATGAATTAATTATAACCCAATGTTATATCCAAATTACTTCATGCTTTAGCTTATACTGGCAATATTATATTAATGTTTCTTCGCGAAACCCTATTTTTCACAGAATGTTTTATACCACCATTAAAATTGTAATTTTCTTAAAAAATAACCTGAAAATAATTAAGAAATGATTAGGCGCTAGAAAATACAAAATTTGGTTTGTCATTAAAGTTAAATTTTGCTAAGTTCTAGCAAAAAACAAGTTTTACTCTTTGTTACAAACATGAAATTGAGAAAGATGCGTTCAGCAGACTTCGCCTCGATCGCTTTCACTTTCACTCTCATTAAATGCCATCCCTTAAAACCCGAGTTCAAATCACTCATCAAGTATTGATCATTCTAAAAATGTATATGAAGCACGCTGGCAAATAAAAGCAAAGACTAGAAAATGATTCCCTCTCATAAACCGCAAGGCGTTCTGGATTGGTAATACTTAAATACGAAAAGTGGATTTCATCAATCGAAAAAAAGACAATATATTCTTTATTTACATGCGAGACACAAATAAATCTCCCCTATCGAGCGTTTTGATAATTCGGCCCTAACTTTCAAGTGTTGACGCAACGATAACAGTGAAAAAGGGAGGGAAGTTCCAACAGGGGAGCCATAAACACTCGTGACAGTTTGGGAATAAAATGAATAAAATTTACGTTTCCTCTGAAAGCAGAAGTTGTTTCTCAGGAATGGAGATGGACGGGAGGAATCCAATATCGTCTTAACACGCTTTATATAAAATTAGTCACCCTTGTCACCGCATGCTTAGTTTATTATCGGAATCGTATTCTATATAAAAATTTAAGAAAATTATACAGTTGGCAGTCCAACCGCGGGACCAGATGCGATCGCTTATACCCTTAGGTGGTGCCTATCCCTGGCTTAAGGGAAATCCGCTATTGAATACAAGTAATGCAACTTTTACTATTAACATGTTAAATTTCCTTTCTTTTACGCATATTTTTCAGCTTTGTTTAAATTTCAATTTTGAAAAGTATAATAAAATTGCATCTTATCAATTAAATTTTAATAATATTTCGATTATAAATTTTGCACGGTAACGGATTTTTAACTTACGTACATAGATCAGTTTATTTCAAATTCAAATATCGATTAAATATGTTATGAAAATGATATTTCCTATGGTTTTTTTATTTTTGGAGCCAGAAATGAAAAACTGACAACAAAATCGTGTAAAACTAAGTCAAAAACCATGTTAATCAAAACAGGTCAAATGTTTTCGACCGTGTAAAAAGGAAATCGTGTAATTCAAATACTGTGTTAATCGAGGATTGCCTGTATGTATCTTCCACAAATTTCGTATAAAATGACCGGTTTTGCTACGACCGTAGTATCGTTAGGCTCATCATCTGATGATTGAACGGTCGTAGCGAACCTGGTCGTGTCACATCAAAATTGTGGAAGATTTTAATTTTTTTCATAAAACAAAACAACTTAACGGAATGTAGGAAGACATTTAGCATACTGGTCAACGAGAAAGATATATCATTTTTGAGACTTTTTCTACAGTAAGCTTGGGAAAAAATCTCCACAATTACATGACTTTTGAAAATTTCCTTGAATTTGAAAAGTTATTCGTGAAGCACGGGCACTCCAAGTTGTACGCCCAAGGAGATAACGAGGATAAACCTTTCGCTGTTGCTATTCCTCTCTCTTTCCTCATTCCACTTCCCCTCATCTGTTCCTTCCTCAAGCAACAGGGGAAGAGGCGGAAGAAAAGGGAGATTGAGTGGGGAAAACTGAATAAAAAGGAAAGATGATGATGAAGGGGAAGTGAAACGGGAGAGAAATCGGAAGAGGAGTAGAGAAAAAAGGAAATAAATAATGACGGAGGGAGAAGTGGAAAGAAGATGGGAAGGGGAAAAAGATGGGAAAATAAAGGAAAGAACGAGGAGAGAGAGAGTGAAGAGAAAGGTATGAAGAGAATGAGACTGAAATGAAGGGGAGAGAGTGAAGAAAAAGGGATAAAGAGAATGAGACCGAAATGAAGAGGAGAGAGAGTGAAGAGAAAGGTATGAAGTGAATGAGACTGAAATGAAGGGGAGAGAGTGAAGAAAAAGGGATAAAGAGAATGAGACCGAAATGAAGAGGAGAGAGAGTGAAGAGAAAGATATGAAGAGAATGAGACCGAAATGAAGAGGAGAGAGTGAAGAAAAAGTGATAAAGAGAATGAGAACGAAATGAAGAAGAGAGAGTGAAGAGAAAGATATGAAGAGAATGAGACCGAAATGAAGAGGAGAGAGAGTGAAGAGAAAGGAATGAAGAGAATGAGACCGAAATAAAGAGGAGAGAGAAAGGAAGATAACCAGATGAGAGAGGGATTGAGGTAGTTTGGGAAAATGGGGTCGCTCTTATTTACTTTCGTATTCCGTTTTTCTTCTTCCCTTCCCTTGATCCTCTCTCCAACTGTCCCGTGCGTCACCAACCCACCCTCCTCCACCACCTCACCTCCCCCACTCGACGCATCCCTTTGCTTGCTTTTTGGATTCCGTAGAGAGATAGCTGGATAAAGAGTGGGATAGAGAGAGAAAGGGAGAAATGGAGAGACAGAAACCGATGGAGAAATGAGAGAAGGGGAAGAGAGGGAGGAAGTTGAAGAGGGGAGAGAGATGGGGTGATGGCACGCCTGGATGGAGAGGAGATGAAAAGCGTGGAGTGAGAGTGAAAGTGAAGGATGGAGCCCTCTAGGATCGGATGCGAGATTATGAAACTCCGATTCCTCACCTCCCTTCCTTTCTTTCTCTCTCTCTCTCCCCCCCCATCAAAGCACAGAAAGTAAGCAATTCAATCCAACACGTTTTCTCTCTGTCATGTTTGCGATACGCCTTCGATATTCTTTTGTTTCTGAATCTGACTCGAATATAAGAAATTCTTGAATCTCAATCGATACGCGCTTCCTAATATGTCGATAACTCGGCGATCATTATAGGGGGTGTACAGAATTTTTTTATGAGAAAAGAAATTGATTTTGATTTCTGTATCATATTTTTATTATGTAGACATTTTGATTAACATGAGAAATAAAATTACTTTAAGCGAGAACATTAAGCAATTTATTTATAAAATATCGTTATTATCTTTTCATATTGTCTTCATAATTTATATATTTTATATTTATTCAAACATTGGAATGACGTCTTAATTTTTCAAAAATATTCAAAATGTCAAAGGCGAGATAACAGACTCGTAATCGTGTACACAATTTCTTTATGGCGACTGCTATTATTAACGTTAATAAAAACATGAATATGGCTTTAAACGATGTTTTATTTTTTTCTTCCCTTCCTGAAAATTAGCTTTCCTACAACAAAAATTTTCTATGAAATTGATTCCTCAGAAATTTCCGTTAACTTGACCAAATGTCGCGAAAGTTAAAAATATATTTGTACGTAAAAATAAATCATTCTTGAAATAAAATATATTCCGATCTCGTTTGTGTAACGTCATCTGGTGCCAAACGTGTTTACGGAGATACCGAGCCACACGTCTCCGTTATTTCAACGCCGGTCGCCTCCGAAACCGTGGTGGGGTAGTAAAGAATCTGACCAACACCGCCAGCGATTTTGCTTTAATCTGCATCCTAATACGGAGAAACGAATCCGATGCTGATACTCGGTTACGCGTGACGACGAGGCGATTCCGATGTTTCGCGCTGCATCCGGGAGAGGGAGTTGCGGTCGGGAATTGCCGTGGCCATCGCGTCTCTCAAGTCATTCGGAATACGAGATGAATGCGGATCGCCGAGCTAGGACGGGATCCGCGGGTTTCCCGCTCTCTCTTTCTCTCTCTCTCTCTCTCTCTCTCTCTTTCCCTCTCTTGTGATAGCGGTTTTCGCTCTCACACTCACAGTGATCCGTCCTTGGGGCGACCTTGGCTGAAAGTAGATCTGTTCAGTAATGCAATCGGAAAAGGTAGAGAGGACGCTTTTATACACCGCAGCGTAAATTCCGTGTTATCAAGTCTTCTGATTGGAGCTTCTAGGTTGCGCAAAGCAGCGGATGTATAATGATCTAATTTATCCCTCTGCATCGCCCCTTATTCCATCCGCGCGTTTTTCTCTTTTCGCGAATAAATCTTCCCACTTTCTCTTTTTTCTTCGCTTCTCTCTCGCCGCACTTTCTCCGGATCCTTCATTCATTTTGGAGACCTTTCTCACTCTCAATGAATTCAACCACAGACTCAATGAATGTGCCCCGCCATCTTAACTTTTCCAAAGCATCACCGTTTCCTCCTATCTCGATAGAGATAATAAAACGTCGACACCTTGTTTCATTCATTTATCCACGACTTTCACTCTTAAATGTATCGATATCTCTACACATTATTTAGCGTCTCTCTTCGCTTGCATTATACTATCTGTAATGAATGATCCATGACTTTAAGCCAATACTTCAGAAGCATATTACCAAGGCTATTCTCTTTCAACTATGTCTTATGAATTGGTCCGATTCTCAACGGCTACGGAGCTATGGGAATTTGAAATGCAATTTGGAGCTTTGGTCCTATATTCAATACCAGAAGGCTACGGTTTGAGTTTATTTCTTTGTAAAGTCTAAATTTTTCTCGCAGTTCCTTGAAATATTTATTATAATTTATATTTGGAATTTTAAGAAATATTACAGGTGTGTAGAAAGTCATGTGGTGGCTAGATCAGATTATTTCGTATTGTTTTTCGTCATTTAAATTTTATATATGAATCAAACATTCTTAAAACCGGGACATAATGAGTTATAAAGAAGAAAATCCGGGACAAACCCGGGACTTGAATTTTCGAATTTTTTAATTGCGTGTACTTAAATAAAAAATAATAATCTTCGCAAATACCTAGTGCAATTTTGTTTAATGTATTAACAAATAATTTCAAATTAATGAATGCGAATGATATCCTACAACAAAATACATCACGATTCGAAGGTAACAATTATTTTAAGGACAAATCAAGTTAAATATACGTTCAGATAGCATAGGAGGTACATATAGGTACATATAAATAAAAAAATATTACAATTGCAATATATAGTTTTAATATGATTTTATATTAATTTGTATATTTTTTCATTAATATTTTAGACTATATCTGCTTGTCTCATTTAAATTTCTATTGTTTTTAATCATCGGAAAGTTCTTGAAAACTCACATGTACTTTAAACATACATGGCATAATAGTATTGATTATTTTAACATCAAGGTTGTTACGCTGGTCAGAGTATACATAATTAATTTTCAAAACATTCATTCCAGTGACGGTCCCCTAAGGTTTTTATACGCGAAGGAAAATTTCGCAGCCCCTACTTAAAGCTTAACCAGATATCTCTCGATTGACACGTGTTCGGTTTATTCCATCTACGCCTGATACAGTTTATTCAATATTAATCAGCTTAAAACGCAAATTTAAACACGTTTATAAGTGGAATTCACCTATTAGCGACCCGAAAGCCGCCCCACTGAAGCCTCCGGCCGAGTGCGGTAGCAAACGTCACACACGCCTAGGACCGACTCTGATTCATTCTATACGTGCATTATGTGCCAGTAACACAAACAAAAAGCTACAAAATTTCTCAGTCTCTGTGGTACGTTCTTGAAATTCAAATGTAGAAAAATAAAAAGCCCACCGATCGTAAAAAGACTTACTACGCCAGTAAACACTCCTTTCTTTAATCTTTCGAAATTGCATTTTATCGGCATTTCAAATTGATGTATATGAGATCCAATGTTTATAATTATTTGCGCGCGGTTTGTATTTCCTCCCAAAATGCTTTTTAACAGCATCCATTTCATGTGCTTGAATACATTTAAGGGTTCAGCCCATTTTTCCAGATATGCCAGGGTTGTTTGATACTAAGTAATTAGTTCATCTTAAAATTATTCAATTTTTTCTCAGAAATATTGTCATCAATAAAATATTTTTAACACTGAATAAAACCAATTTTTCTTCATTTCGTACTTTGAACACATCAATCTCTCTTTTACACAAATAATTACTTCTATTCTTCTTTTATTTATGATTTTTTTATTTTGAGTGTTTCTTTATTAAAATGCAACTACTATGAATAACATGTATGCATGCTTGTGTGGAAAAATGACAATAAATTACGAAAGCTTTTCTTTTGAAATTAAAAACATTTCGAGTTTCAAATGTTTTCGCCATTTCTGCAATCGCTAGGTATAAACCTAACCAACGAGTATCCTAATATAGCAGTAATATTGCATATTGTATATCTACAAAATAACAAACGCTTTTCAATTGCACGGTTCGTACTGTATAATTTCAAGAATGTGATAGTATTTCAAGAACTGCTAGTTCCACATCACAAAACAATGTCTTGACTTCAGAGTGCACTGCGTAATAGAAAACATCAGCTGTGAATCACTTATCCTGCAAACTGTAATCGTTTTTTCGCTTAGTTTATAAGCAAGTTTCAATATTTCAGTATCAGCTGGGTGCTAGAGCTTAGAAACTGCACCGAATTTCTGTTGTTATTCCATTTTAAATGATCATTAATACCTATCCGATAGCACTCCATGCCCAATTGGAAATACAGCAACACACACACAGCACTCAACTTTCTTATCATGCTTCCTTTTCTTTATAAAAGGACATTCTTTTTGTAAATTGTCACTGAAAACACACTTCCTTTTACCCATGATAAAAATTTTAATTTTTTCTTCTAATTAATATAACTCGTGATGTGGCCGTATGTGCCAGAAATAATTTATTACTTGTTCACTAAAGGGCAGCAATATGCATTACACACATAATACTGGTGTACAATTAACCAGTATCAGCTACGGACCGCGCGTTACGAATTATAAGTCATGTGTGAAATCCCAGCCAAGTTGTTAGGGTTGCCGGTGGTGTAGTGGTTAGGACGCTGGCTGCTTGAAAAGGCAGCCGGCACGAATCCTTCAAGCAGCGGGCATGAATCCAAGGTCGCCCGGCCTCGTGTTTGTGTGGTTTGAGGAGACCGCGCAAATTCAACGTTCCGTCCTTCAGAAGGGTCGTTAAGCCGTTGGCCCCTTGGAGTTCTTCGTTATGAGTATGCTAATGCCGGCACCGGGTTTCCCTCCTTCCTTGTTATCCAGCTATTCTTAGATACTATTGCGCGTAGGCAAGAGGTGAATCAGCTGGGAACATACATTAGTACATTAACCAAGTTGTATGTAATGGGAGCAGCAACGAGGTAATAAAATTTGATAGATATTGCGCGGAAGATAGATAAAAGCGCAACAGAGAGTCAAGCAAAGACGCTGTCGTCGGAGGAGAGTATTTTGCGGATAAGAGCACCATTTACAACAGATGTAATTACAAAGTTCATTAAAGACGCAGAGCCACGTCATACTTGGCATTTGCTAATAATATGTGGTTTCGATTGAACACATTTATGAAATTAAGCGTTAAGAATATTTTTTTAAGGCAGAAAAAAATTATCTGGGACAAATGGGTGTCCCGATGAAATACATCCTCTTACTTTTCGCATAACTATTTTAATGTGGTTATTGTTTTCGTTAGCATGAATTTTGCTGCGTTTCCGATGCATTTTGTGCTAAAAATACTGGTGGATTATTTTTTTAGTCAAAGCCATCGACATTTTATATGATTTGAATACTGTTTCGTGACCGTTTTGTTAGAACTGGCGGAGTATTGCTGAACCAAATTAACTCTGTTAAATCAAGAGATAGGATGATATAAGTGAAAAATGCATCTTTTCTTATCGTAAATGTCATTTAATTTTGATAAAAACATCTTTCTTAGCGCTCTCGGGCGCCAACACGCGCATGCTTCAATCAGCTCATATACAAGATCCATGACAGCCCATCTATTTAAAGGGGCTTATTTTTCTTACCCATTCAAAATAATAGTTTCGTTCAGAAACATGCATTAAAGCAAAAGTGCAGCGTTTACATTCGAATTATTATTTCAAAATTATGCTCCAGAATATTATTTTATAACCTACAAATTACAATCTTAAACTTATGTAATCAGATTACAAGAGACCCTTATTAAAAATCGATTTCCATTTCATCGGTATACTCTCAAAAACCTTTTGCTGTTTTAAAGTGCATCTTCGATGGCAATTGAAGCTCTCAAAGACCTTTGGCCGTCGTCCCATCGTCGACAAATCATCTCAAAGACTCATCTCAACCCAATTTCTTAAACACTTAAATCTCCTTACGCCGGAGTTACGTATTACGCCAGCGCCTACCAAAAAACCACCGTATTTTTTGATCCTCTAGTCATTCCGTCTTGAAACACGCGCGCACACACAGATGTTCTCCGTCTAGCTATCTGGGGTTGGTGAGCTGAGGACGGAGTGCGTTTACCGGTAATCCTCTTTTGAGCCAATCTCTCGCTCCCTTCTCTCTCTCTCCATCTCACTCACTCTCCAATTCGCAGCAGGGTCTCAAGGGTGTCTCTAGGGCGAATTGCCCAATCCAATAAGCCTCGTCCCTTTCTCCATCCTCCATGACACACACGCTTCCTCTCACGCACTACTCCGCTCCATCTCCATCTCTCTCCTGCATACCTGTATTTTCTTTTCATTCCGTCGTTCATCTATGCCAATTCATTTAATTTTTAGTTCTCGTGCGTTTTTCCTCCATCACTCTGTCTCTTTTAATTCCCCTTGCATTTCAGTCACGTCTGGTCATTTTTCGAAAATGTTTATCTCTCATCTTACCTATTAATTTCTCGCTTCATTCCATAACCCAAACTCTTTCAGTAGTGTCCTCTTCTTTCTTTTAACCTTTAGTTTGTCTAACTCTCACTACCTCTCCTAATTTTTATCCTTTCCCCTCCATCCCTCTTTCTTTCTTTCATTTTACTAATCTCACCCTCTCACCGCTCTTTCAATGAGCGAGAAGAAAGAATGGAGACGTTTCTACACCCTAGGGAGATAAACGTGACCCGCTTGACCTCTTCGAATTTAGAAAGCCTGAGACGGGATAGAGAGAATAGATTTCAATATCACTTGTAAGATCAATTTTCGAAAATATGCTTAAGGACTAATGCAGATACAATCAGGATATTTCCTTTATACATATATTAACTTTACATTTCATAATAATAAAACATTTATTTTATTATTTTAAAAACATTTTGTAATTTATCTTGAATTGGATTACTGATAATGTAAAACATATTCATGAGAGTCCCTGACCACCAGCTGATGACACATGCATGTTTTATCGTATATTTTGATTTTAATTGATAACCTGAGGTTTTAAAATATTTGTAACCATCAGCTTGTTCTTTTGGGTCTAATGCAGCGGTTTTCAGGCAAATTCGTCAGGCGACCCCTCCGTCCGGATGTTTGGTCGCTGCGACCCCGCGCAAAAAAAACACTCAGCTTTTCTCTAAACGGGGGAGGGGGGTGACGATGATATGGAAATTAATAATAAAAATGTTATATTTTGTGGTCTTTATAAATACAAGGTTAGCACTAGATATTATTTTATTTGCAACTACGTATGTGTATTTAAAACATTCAGACAATGTGTGGAGTATAGTTTAATTTTTTAACTACTAATCAATACTGAGATCTAATTCTTGTTTGTTTTTATTAAATGAAAATAACCCATTTGCTTAAAATATTTTGTACGTTGATAATTTAAATAATGAAGTAAGTGGAAGTGAATTTACCGGGAGTAAAATTTCCCGGGAGCGAATTTACCGGGAGTGAAAATGACCTGGAGTCAAACTACCGGAGTGAAAATGCTGAGAGTGAAATTACCGAGAGTCAAATTACATAGTATGGTTATAAACTACAAAGGAATCTATATCTGCGAGTTACATTTTAGTCTATCGAGAGTCGTAGCCTATTCCTGATCCACAGGTCCACAGACACAGGTGGCTGTTTGTCGTCAAGAGTAAGGATTATCTCACAACAATCTATCTGGGCCTAATTCTCCTCTGCCTGCTCTTATCCCGTTGAAATGAGCCGAAGTATTGTCAGGAATTATGGTGTCAATGGAGGCCGATTTTGAAACCATGATGGAAATATCCTCGATGCATTAGATTATCTTTGAAGTACGCATTTTAGGGATATTAGAAGTGCATCAAAAGCAATGCCTCGTGCATATAGGTCACGCCAGTAATAATGGAAATGCTCTACTTTAACCGAGTTTGCGCTGTACGAAGGTAGTCTTTGACGGTGTTCGCTTTAGAAGTGACGCGCGTATGTGTAAAGTTTAAACCAATTTCATTGGTAAGATTTTTTAGCGAAAAAAGATTACGCTGCAAGTCGAACATTTTGTGCTGAAGTTTGATAAGAATATCCTATCATGAATTAACGCGTGCACAAAAAGATTATTACAAGATGATCTTTCGAATCACCGTTTCTAATAACAAGCCTCGTTTTTTCTTAAATCCATTTCAATCACAATTTTTGCAAGAGATTTTTTAAAATTATCCACTCATGGAAGACTGGCTTTCTATTAACTGAACGAAATTAGTATAACGCCATCACTTTGGTGTTTTATTTAAACGCTACAGCTTGTATTTTAACATCTCGTACTTCAAGACAGGTTTTTATTCCATCGTACATTCATTACGCAACGAATTTTTTTTAATTACGTCAGTGTCCGAATCAATTTATTTAGCCTCTCATAGAAACATCGAATTAAAATCGTCCGCTTTTGAATCCGACAAAGTTTGAACATTTTAACATGGCCCAAATGAATCTGCAACAAACTGCCTTTTTGTTTCAAGCAATAGGTTGATTTTTATTTCCCGAAGTAAATTAGGTTCGATTCCTCGCGCATATTTCTCCCTCTTCAACTATAGGTCTCCCTTTTTTAACTTATTTTCCTCTCTCGGCGTAAAATAATACGTCCCTTTGCATCCAGACTCTCCCCTTATATCCACGGCCGCTGTCCCTCCTCTCCCATTTCTCTAACAGCTTTTCCCTCTCTATCTCTCTTTCCCTCTCTATTCCTCTCCCACTCTCTCCCCCTTTCCTCCCTCACACACCCTACTCAGTTTTTATCTCTTGCCCAACGGTGGTCAGGTTTTGTAAAGCCTCCCTCTCTCTCTCTCTTAGGTCCCTCTAGCAATGGTCTGCTTCGAGTTCATTTGCTACTGGATGTTAAAGAGCTACCAGTTAGACTTTGGAGGGGGAGGGGAGAACTAGGTGTGTGTATGTGTGTGTTGATTTAGCGGCATTGGCGATCTCAGTCAAACAAGAGGCGTATGGGTCTGTGCGTGGGGGAATGGAATACATGTTCTCATTCCGATCGAAAAAGGACTCTTTGGCAGAGAGATAGTGGGAGGGAAAGTGGGAAACGGGGTGGAAGGGAACTGAAGAATTGGGAAGACAAAGGAAGGGTCAGGACGAGAGGGGTAATACTCTAACCGCACCGAAGACTTAAAAGAGATAGAAAGTTATCTCGCAGCGCAATTTTATGAAAAAATGAATTAGTTATACAGAAAAAATGTTTTCCGATTACTAATACATATAAAATATTTAGCTAAAGTCACCATTTTTAGCCGCGTGGTACTTTTTTGCGTTTAGTAGATAAGGAATAAGGAATTGGCGTATTAAAATTGTTCAAACAAAAGAGACAATAATTGAGTTGATGTTTATAGTGCGACGTTAATTCATATTAAAGAGCGTGTTTAATCAGAGAAAGAAAATTTACCAATGGAAGATGTTTCGAAGAAGTCTCAATCAACCAAGGTTTGAATTGAAATGAAACCTCAAACTTTTTCTGGCAATTAGTTAAGCAGATTTATATCATTTTTTATTCTTCTATTAATGGAGTAAAAATTTCATTTCCTTTCAATTAAAGTAAAAAAAATTGTACATAACATCTGCGAATTTTATTATGGAAATATTTTTATTCGATATTATGTTTAGTTCTCAAATCACATTTTGATATATCTCATTTCGATAAATAATAAACTGCGCAAAATACATTTCAAAAACTTTCTCACATACGTATATACGTTTGGTACACTTTGTAAAATAAAAACGCTTATAATTCAAAGTTAACCGTAATTTAGCGTATATTTTAATGCCACTGATCGATATTTAGTAATTCTTTGGGATATATGGCTTAGTTAGTACTATTTGTGACATCAGTCTGTTCGATTGGATAGATTTTAATCAAAATCCTTATAGCCATTTTTGAGTAAATCGATTTTATTTTTCAAAATATCCTAGAATAAAGTACCCTTAATATCATTCATCTCTTCAGAATATCTTTTATGAATGATATTATCCACAAATATAAGATATCATTCGATTTAGTTTAACCGTCTAGGCCAGGGGTCGGCAACCTTTTCTGCATGGCAGGCCACATTTGCAGTGGTGAATGCTTCGGAGGGCCGCATTAGGAGTCAAGAAATCCTCGGCGGGCCGGATGAGCGAATAAATCAGAAGTTTTCTAGAGATTCTGTGATTTCATTTTAACTAAATCAAGTCTACATAATTTACTAGCGTTAAAACTTCACCCGAAAAGGCTTTGAGACCATAATTTTACTCAAAACATATAAAATTGCCCATGAGAAATTTTCCTGATCACTTTTTCATTACAGCTTTGCGGGCCGCATAAAGCGTTCTTGAGGGCCGCACGTGGCCCGCGGGCCGTAGGTTGCCGACCCCTGGTCTAGGCTGTAGTAAGATTTTGAGTGGATCGCGGCGGAGGCGTAACGTCATAGGGATTAGGTAAGGTAGCTTAACGTAAATTGCAATGTCACTGGACGTCATATGGTGACCTTTTGAGAAATATGGCTTACAAAGTGTTATTTAGTAAATAAACTTTTTCTAAAAATCGCCAAGAATAAACTACCCTTTATTTTTGTGCAATATAATTTTTATGAAAAAGAGTCTGCAAAAGATAATATATTGCAAATGTACGAGATATCATTAGATTTAATTTACACATTTGGGCCCTAGGATGGTGAATAGACAGACAGACAGACGGCAGGGCGAAAACCACTTTTACGGAATCAGGGACACCTAAAACGTGTATTTCCATCAAAATCTCGAGGTCGAATTTTTTCACGATTACAATACTTTCTCAATATCCTACATATATGAGAAAGTAAAAATTGATCCGCTTCATTTTCTGGTCGAATAATTTCATTTGTATAACTCACCTAATTAATAATTAAATGAACTTTGATTAAAAAAGAATTTGCTAATAATTTAAAACTTTTCCATTTATATTTATTAATTAAACGCCTTTTAATCTCCTTTTTTATTGATTAGAGCACATCAACACCAGAGAATTGACAGGCAGCAAAGTCTGAGGAAGATATTCTAAATAATATTCTAAAATAAAACTGTACGAAAAAAATATTTCCGTTTTCCGAAATGATCTATGCGGGCAAATTGTCATACTCCCAGTTTAATACATGTGATTAAATAATTTGTGGTATCGTCAAAGGTATTTTTAGCTTTTGTAAATGAGTCTACATATAGCTTTATAGATAAAAATAATCCCCTAAGTAAATGAAATACGAGGCGATTAAAAATTATTTAATCATCTTTTTAGTTTTAACCACTACTCAGAAGACGGTATGGTAGAATAGCACGTTAACGGCATTCTGTATTGCGGACTATAAATTGAATACATAGTAGGAAAAATTACCTTAATATTACTTTTATTGGGCCATTGTCTAACCTTGTTAGGACTGTCCATAATGAGTATTGATCAATGAGTATCCAGGGCCTATAAATCACTTATAAATCTACGTATGAGGAGCTCATCATTTTTGTGCACCGCTTCGAACAGCAATACTAAAAAAGAGAAGAAATATATCCCAGAGGAGGCGGTCAGATCAAAATCATGAGCGTCTTTTATCCTCTCTTGTTGTCCTAAGAGAGAATGGGGTTGCTTTAAAGCAATAAGTTCCACAGAAAGAGAGAGAGAAGCGTACAGCTGGAGGAAGAGAGAAATCCTTCCGCCAGCTGACGTGATTGGCTCTCAGGAGAGAGAGAGTCTCTCCAAACGGTAATCCTTAGCCCGTTTTTCAGTTTGCCGGTGACCTGGTCCGTGAATAAGAGGTCAAATCCAGTACAAACAGGGCGGGGTCACGTCCGTAGCAGGCGGCCTCGTGGGCGGAAGGGGAATGGGAGAGGAGGGAGCGGGCTGCCTGTGGATGCGAGTAGCCCTGACCTCGCGTTCCCCTCCTTTGTCCACCTCCCTCCGACAAATCCCAACCCCCTCTATATGACTACGCGAAGGGATGGAAGCGTGTGTGAGAAAGGGGGAAAAATAGAGGAAAAGTGTGTCGTCCTTATCGCCATACTCAAGACACCGAAGGGACGGACTCTCTCACCCTCACAATCTTAAAGGACTACTCCCTTACAGCCCTTTCTGCTTCTGCAGCCCAGATATTCCTATCCCCCTCCCCTACCCACTTCTCTTTTCCAGAGTAACTCGCGCCGTGCAAAAAAAGCTTATTCTTATTTATAACTCTCCTATCCTCCTTTCTCCTCCGCCCCCTAACCTATCCTGGCGCTCTACGCTCCACCTCCCTGGCGGACTCTTTTTACGACATATCTTTTCGGACCGTCTTTTATCGTTAATGGGAGGGCGATCTTCCGTTTCTTAGAATAGACTTACCTCCCTATATGTTCCTCTTTCTCTCTTCCTCCTCTCCATACTTCTATCTATACGGCCACCCCTTTAAGGTTTTATTCGGTTATAAATTTCTCATAAGAAAAGCTTAAATGCCCCCCTCTCTCTCTCTCTTTCATTCCCTCTCGTTCTCCTCCCCTTCCCCCGTACCGTTTTTGTTTGCGGGGAAAACGATGCTCTTCACGTTTAATAAATTTCGGCACTTTTTCGAGCTTTGCATACACATCCTGGAGGATTTTCCCCTTCCTTCGGATCCAAGCATCGGCGCGTCAAGGGATATGTGGTACGACACGAAAATTAAGGCGCAATTTTACAACCGTTGTCCGATTAACGCGGTTTTCGGGATTCCCCCTCCCACATCCCCGAATGGTCCTCATATTATTTAAGGTATCCCTCTTGAATGTTATGTTTTGAGCTTTACTGAGCAATAAAGATGAATTCAGGAAACGATAAAAGCAGCGAGTTTTAAAAGGGGAATCTCAAAATACGTAAGCTATTTGATGTCTAACCATCAATTCGGAATGGAATTCTTACATATTAGCAAAATAAAATTAAAATGTGTGCGTTGAGCCAATTCATTATTTTTGTATCGAGATATGGTTAAATTTATACGACTTCAAAGAAATTATCTGAATTTAAAATATTGAATAATGCGCGATTATTAATTTTAGTTTTAGCAAAGTTTAATTTAAAATTAAATCTATATGTGCATATTCTAATGGAAATAATCAATGAGCCCGGAAATATGAGCAAAAATGCAAATTTATGAATTTTAAATACCGATAGGGTGAATAACATTTTTTTTAAAACTTTATGTGGAAAATCTTTATGATTCTGTAAAGGTCAAAAGTATTAAAACGTTTTCCTTCAAGGCGATGGTCTATTTCGAATTGAAAAAGTACTTCCAGCAACCTGATACAAGGGCTGGGAATTCATTTTATAACTAGGAGATCCGCGGGATCATCGGCCCCGCTCAGTCCACTTAGGGCTGGAGGGGAGAATCACATTTCGGGTCTCTGGGAGGCTCCCTGTACATTTGAGAGAAATGTTTATTTGACGTTTTCTTCATCGTTTGATGTTTCCGTATGTATACCAAATTCCGGTTGATTGGATAAGTTTTGGAAATTAGCGCAATGCGCTAACGCAAATTACGCAATAACTATATTCTAGAAAAACTTTATACATTCGACTATAAGTTGCTAGTACATGCACAAGAAGTTTGGTAAAAATTAGACGACAGAGAGGGCAGTTATCGAATAACAAACAAACAGACAAACAAACAGAAGAACAGACAAAATGCACATGCACTCAGCAGGAGAGACCTCGCTTCGCTCGGCGAATAAAAAACGGATTCAAATTAATTCTTAAGTTTATTGCGATCAAATTTGTCAACATCATCATCATGCTGCTGTCCGATGACAGGTTTTAGCTGAATCGCTGCCTCCATCTCTCTCTCTCTCTCCCAAGAAGCTTCTTTTATCTATATGTACTATATTTCTGCTTTATATTCTCTAATATTTCTATTTTTTTCTTCCTCTCCTTTTCTTACGCTAATTTTGCCTTCTAAGATAGTCCTTTGTAAACACTGTCTTCTCAATATGTGCCCTATCCAATTTGCTTTTCTTTTCCTGGTTGTTTTTATTAGCATCCTTTCTTCTCCCACCTCTTCCTCTCTGTCTATTTCACTTTCATTATCCTCCTCCATACCCAAATCTAAACACTTTCTAAATATTTTCTCTTCTTTCTCCTTACCGTCCACGTCTGCACAATAAAGAGCTATGCTCCATATGTAGAATTTTGCTATTTCCTTCCTTGTTCTAAATTTATTTTCTTGCTTGTGAGAAGCTCCTTCTCGTTAAATGCTGCTTTTGCCATTGCAACCCTACTTCTGATGTCCTGTGTACTACTTCCGCCCTGCACTAAAATACTGCCCAGATATTTGAAACTACTTACTTGTTCCAATTTTTGGCCATTTACCATTATATTTAATTCTTTATGTTCCTTTGAAACCACCATGACTTTCCTTTTTCCGGCATTGACCTTCATTCCATATTGATGGCCAACCTCCACTAGTCTGTCTGTCATCCTCTTAAGTTCCCTCTCGTCTTCTGCTATTAATCCCTGATCATCTGCGTATTTAATGGTGGTAATACTTTCACCTCCTATCCTAAATCCTCTCTCTTCCATCAACGCTTCTTCTGTTATTATTTCTGCATCAATATTAAATATGGTTGGTGAAATATAACATCCCTGCCTCACTCCCATCCCTATTGAAGTACTGTATTTGACCGCATAATCGTCGCAGATTTTATGCCAAATTATTTTGCAAAAAAGTAGGGTGCGACCATTATGTGAAGGTTTTTTTTAAATAAAATTGTGCCGGTATTACTTAAAAATCATTTATTACTAAACTGTCTCTGGTGCAAGATTAGGATGCACGGAATACTCGTGAATATACGTTAAAATTGAATAGCCCAAATCGACGCACATCATTTCTTCGTGACAGTTTAGCGAACATTTTTCCGGTCTGAAAAAAAGTTAACACATTAGTTGTTATTGATTTGTGCATTATAGTCGAAATATTATACTTGAGAAAATTTACTGCAGTGTTGCGAAGTACGGACTTACAAAATTTAATCTTCTGTGTCCGAAGATTCTGCGCCGCTATCATTGGTTTCGTTATCTGACGCGCCGTCCTCAGCGCCACTCGTACAAGATGTGTTTACTTCGTCGACGCTCTGCCACAGTGCGTCATCTTCAGATCCATCTAGTGCATTCGAAATTCCCGTCTTTTTGAAGCTTTTGACGACTGTTTCGTGTGGTATAAGGTCCCAACTCTTAATTACCCACGTGCAATGCGCGAGAGATAAATGTGTATCCATATGCCACTGGTGAATACATTGCTGCTCTGTTTACCTTTTAAGTGGCGTGACGAACAGAATTATACCATGCGCCGATTACGCGATGAAAGGTTATAAACCAATTTTTGGACCGAAAAAACAGGGTGCGACGATTATGCGGTGGCGACGATTATGCGGTGAATTACGGTACTTTCTGTTTCTTCTCCTTCGACCCTGACTCTAATCGTTTGATCTAAGTAAAGGTTTTTAACCAATCTTTTATCTTTCCAATCTATTCCTATTTTATTTTATATACCCAACATTTTATCCCATTTCACTCTGTCAAATGCTTTCTCTCAATCTACAAAACAAAAGTACATATCTGTATTGACTTCTAGCGCTCTTTCTATCATCATCCTCATACATCCTATAGCATCTCTTGTCCCTCTTCCTCTTCTGAAACCAAATTGATTATCATGCAGATCCTTTTCTATTTTAACTTCAATTCCTTTGGTTATTATTCTGTTTAGAACTTTAGCTATATGAGAAATAGAACTAGTAGTTCTGTAATCCTTACACCTTTTTGCATTATACTTTTTCTCCAGTGGTACCATAACAACATCTGAAAAATCTTCAGGCCACATGCCAGTATCATATACTTGGTTACAGAGTTTTTTGATTTGCTTAACTGCTTTCGACCCCAAAACCTTAAGAACGTCCACTGGTATATCATCACTCCCAAAAGCCTTCCTTCTTTTCATGTCATCAATTGCTCTTTTAACTTCAGACTCGAGAATACATGGTACTAGCTGGTCTTTTCCACATCCTCTTTTTTATTTAATTCAATATTTCTTGGCTTTCCTTCTTTGTCATACAGCACCTCAATGTATCCTTTCCAGAAGTTCTTTGCATTGTCTGGCTCCGAGAATATTTTACCCCTTTTGTTCATGATTCCTTTACGTCCTATCTTTCTTGCCTTTTGCTTGAATAGTTCCCTTGCTTTGCTATACATGAGGTCTGTTCTACAAATTCTTTCACACTCGACAATCTCTCGCATTTCTCATTTATCTACTGTTCTCTGGCTTTATCTGTTTCCCTTTTTCAAGTATTATTTAACTCGTACTTTCTTTGGCCTTCTTCAGTGTTTATGTTCCTCCACTTTCTCCTCTTCCATTTTTTGCAGCATGGCTGCTGTGACCCAGGGTTTTTTGTTTCTTTCACCTGTAATCTTTCCTACCTTCTATTCCATTACATCTTTAATGTTGCTATGGATGTATCTCAACTCCTCATCTACATTGTTCCTATTTTCTTCAGCTCTCTCCCCCAACCCTTCCTCCAGCTCAGTCATGATAGCCTCCTTGGTCTTAAGGAGTTCCTGTAAGTTCCATTTCTTGTTAACTCTTATGTTTCTCTTAACGCTCTTCAGTCTACATTGTGTATTTTCCACCAAAAGGTTGTGGTGGGAATCAATATCTGCCCCAGGTAGTATTTTCAAATTTTTAATGCTATTTCTAAATCTTTCATTGACTAGTTTGTAATCTATCTGATATCATCTCTGGTCTCCTGGGCTTCTCCATGTGTAAAGACTCCGCTGGTGAGGCTTAAACCATATATTAGTTACAATCAATCTATTTCTATGGCAGAATTCCACAAGTTTCTCCCCTCTTTCATTTCTCTTCCCTAGTCCATGTTTTTCCTCTATGTTATCTTCCTGTCCCTCTCCAACTATACTGTTCCAGTCTCCCATTTCAATGGTGGTGATCCTTCATTTTCCCTCCTCCCCCAATATCTCCGTAATCTGTTCATACATTTCATCTACTTCGTCATCTTCAGCATTAGTTGTTGGCATATACACTTGAATTATAAATATTTTCCACTGGCTGCATCTGAAGTTTTACGGCTATTAATCTATCATTAACTGTCACAACCTTGATAATTCTTTCAGCTACCTCTTTTCTCATTATAATCCCCACTCCCATTTCCTTTTTCTCACCTCCCGAGTAAATAATCTTAAATTCGTCTGAATTTATGTCGCTTTCTCCTTCCCACCGAACTTCACTAAGACCTATTATACCAACATTATTCCTTCTCATTTCCCATTTTATGTTTTCTTATTTACCACCTGAATTTACAGTCCTAACATTCCATGTGCCTATTCTTATTTTCTCTCTATTTGCTTTCTTCTTATTAATGTTACGTTTCCTCTGTGCACCCCCTAGAGTAGTCCCCACCCAGAGATCCGATTGGGGGACCAATTTACCTCCAAAATATTTTACCCCAGATAGATCCATAGAGGTATTTGCAGCTTTTCAGCCTATCATGGGAAATGTAATGAGGTAGTTTCCCCTTTCTTTCCTCATCGCAGTTTACAAGAATGATTACCCATCTGTAGCTGTTCACATCCACATGATCACCACCTACAGAGGTACTGTGCAAGCTGCTTCCCTTGCACAGGAGGATGTAAAATCCCCAAGACTGCTTCTTAGTCTGACACTTCCCCTCCGACCTTTCCGGCTTGGATGGTCCTACCAGGAGAATTATCTACCGCCGGCATAGCTCATTGGTTCATAAGACTACACAAACCCTCCCAACTCTGTAAGGTTATGCAGTCCTTAGGGAGGGATCAAATTTGTAGTCACACATTAATTTTAAGTCCATTTATTTTTAGTAATCTCAATTTTGATTGTAATAAAATGAACACATATAAGAGATCTGTAGTGCATCTGTCTTATAATAACTTTTGCCACTCAGAAATAACATTTCTTCTTTTAATGCAAACGCAGAGTTCTCAAAAATGCAATCATATTTATTTCATTCTATTTCTGGAAACGTATTTATAAAGCATCGGGGTAGCTCATCCTCATATCCACATTAATAACTTAATAAATAATGGAAAATACTTTTAATATGACATAAAGACAGCATCTATGTGTAAATATTTGATTGGATTTCCTTCCTAAAATTAATTGTGCAAGCAAGCCAAAAGTAAAAGATTCTGGAAATGCTAACTCAACCACAAAAAAGTCTCCATTTATATACGTCAACGTTTTGCACTTTTAAGTAATTTGAATTTTACATTTAATTTTACGGATCCAGTACATGATTATTCGGTAGTTTATGATAAATTATAATCAGATTTTGAAACGCGAGTTAGTCATTGAGTTCGACAACATTTTAAAACTTCAGTAACAATCATGTAACTCGAATAATTAAAATTGGAATTTTTATCAAGTTTTATAAGTTGCGATGCACAACAAACAATTCTTACGTGAGGATTTTCATTTTCATTTCAACTTAGACCGTTAAAAAGTATTGGTAATCCAAACAATGCTAATGGACAAATTTCTGAAAATGCCGAACGTAAGCAAAAAAACACCATTATTGGAGAAAATAGTCTCATATCTTATTACAGAAAAGCATAGTGGAAGAAATAATACACACCATTCTGCGTGAGAGCATTATAAACTACAGGGGTGAAAGGAAAACTTAGCGATCGAGGAAGACGTTGTACGAATGACCGTCCCTCGAGTCGCCTATGAAGCCAAGAAGAAAGTTTTCGGATGGGCGGCGTTAAAGGGGGGTAGGTGCGGGGGAGTGGGATGAGGGGGTGGAAAGAGATCCGTCCGATATAAGGGTGAGAGAGAGAGAGAGAGAGGTAGAGAGTGCGCGCGAGGGCATTTCGGGAAAAGGGTTGTGATATGTTGGGGTAGGAGAGACTGGGAGGAGGAATTGGGAGAGAGGAATGGGGACCATCTCTTTCCCGGTGAGAAATTTATGGCGGAGGCGTAAATCTCAGAGAGTGAGAGAGAGAGAGAGAGAGGGAGTGGGAGAGAAAAAGGTATCCTCCGCGGATCCCTAGCTCTTCCCCGATGCACTCCTCGACTCCCCCTACCCATCCCTATTCCACACTTCCGAACCTCACTATTCCTTCCCCCCCCCCCCCCCAGCCACTCCCTCCATCCCAAACAACACCAACACCTTCCCGTCCCCTTACGTCACACACATAAACCCACTGCCCCCTTCTATAGGGAAACCCTTTTCCTTCCTCCCGAGCGGGCGTCCCGCCTCGCGAAGCACGTAGAGATATAGAGGGACGTAGGAAGATGGAGAGAGAGAGAGAGAAAGAGTTTGTGCGCGAGAGTGAGTGTGAGAGGAGGAAACGGGGAAGGGTGTGTGTGTGTGTGAGAGAGAGAGAGCATCCCTTGATTTATGGAACGACCATTCCATGCAAATTAAGGAGCATAACTTACGAGAAAATAGAGAAAGCGGGAAGGAAGGATGTGGGAATGGTGGAAGAGGAGAGAGAGAGAGAGGGGGGGAGAAAGAGGGAAGATTTGAGGATTGAGATGCGGAGGGAGATAGAGAGGGGGAGGGAAGGAGACGAAAGCGAAATCTGTAACGTAGAGGTGCGGAACGCAGCTAGTGTGGGAGGGGTGAGAGAAAGAGAGAGTTAAGTAATATATGCGGATTTCGCCCTGGAGTCACATTGTGAGGACAGAGTGGGCCAGTTGTAGAAGTAAAAAGGGGATTGAGCTAGCTGATGGGGATCGAGAGAGAGAGAGAGAGTTGAGGGGGAGTGAAGGGGAGGGTGGGAGAGGGAGAGATGGGAAAGGAGGCTGTTCGCTAAAGGAGACGGCAAGGGATGATGTGTCAAGTGCTTAGCAGAGTCAGATGTTTGGGAGGGGAGTGCCCGAGGAGGATGGAGAGTGAAATGAAGGGGGGGATGAGTAGGAAAAGTGCCATATGGGCCGAAAGAATAAGAACGCTCCTCGATAATTAACACCCTAACTGAAGAGAATAAGAGGGAGAGATAAAAGAAGGAAACGGATTTTTTGTTCCAGCCAACCTGTGCTTCGAAGAGCTATCTTTTTGTTCCATCGCATTTTCAGCCCGTATATCGACTCCCCCGAGAAAGGTTTATCTACCTTGCCAACCTAAGAAAAAAAGAAACCAAGCCGGTCTTCGGATTGGAAAAGAAAGGGATTTAATAAATCACAAAAGGCGTTGTAAGGATTAGTACATCTCTATAGAAGTCATTTTTGCGGTGAAACTGTTTAATTACCCAAACGCAATACGTTATGAATAACTCAAGATGGCGAAGTCGAATGTTGCGTGAATGTGTAATCGCCGTAGATAATATTGTGGTCTGCAAATGAGGTATCCCACTGGATACTTTGCAACCTTAACATTCCTAGGCAAATTGTAGTAAATACCTATTAAAAATTATATTTAATCAAGCATTGATAAATGAAAATGGTATAACAAAGCCTACATTAGTAAATGTTTGCATGCAAATAAATCAGCATTTTTAATCCTCGTCAACATAAAAAATGAGAGTATTTAATAAAGGGGCATCATTTTAAAAAGATTTTGTTTACGCAGGAATATTTTCCGGTCCATGAAGATCGATTTTCGCCCATCTTCCCGTCGCCATTGATTATTATTCCTGAAGAATTCTACTTGTAAAAATTAACGCTATCTGCATAGTGTGAGGTGTTGCAAAAAATACCTTCATAATTATTTGAAAAGCTAAATCCAAAATTTAATACATAGTATTAAAATCATTCACATAATTAGAAATTTAATATTTCTTCATATATTAAGTCTTAATAACTGCTAATTGAGAATTAGAATTTCTTCGCGCTGCATAAAGTAGTACAGACGAAAGTGCTTTTCTCCATTAAAGCATCAGTAAGAATTTTACTGCTATGAATAAATAGATAAATAGACTTTGGTAAGAAACCCCTAAAAGTAACCTGATTCCAATATTCATTTTGTTTTTGTTATTTTTCCTATGAAATTTCGTAATAACTACCGGTGGTTAAACTTTTGGATGGTATAAAATTTTTCAAATATAACAAACATTTTAACGTTTTTAAAAGCTCACGTTGCTTGGGATCTTATAATTGATTTAGATCCATATATAGAGGAGTTTCTCGCTTATTGCTTATTTTCTCTCTTTTACTACAAACATCTGGCACCGAATTGTACAAAACGCGTGACGCAAGAGCAACCTCTAACTGCACTTTTGAATAAATTATAATTGCAGATTTTACCCTTCTGTGAGTTTAACCAACGTCATAGAGTATTCCATGAAAGCATATGTCCAGGAATTAACGGTATGTAAAATTAGACACATCCCTTCAATGATATGCTTCTGAGCGAGTTAATAGCAAGACCACATTAGAGAGTTATGGGAGTGGGATTTATCATTATGTCTGAGCAAATCTTCACGAAAAAGATTAGCGTTAGCATTCCTAATGTACTGCATATGGTAGTTAGATACAAAGGTAACGTTTTTTGGCAAAATTAAATTTATGCCAGCTAAAGAAACACCTGTAAATAACTCTTTAGAGTTGACGAGAAAGATATAAAATCCAATAGTTTTAGAAAACACATATAGATAATTTGAGGTTATTAGATTTTTACTATTACCCAATAAGTGAAGATAGAAAACTTTATTATTCCAAGGATATCTCCATTTGCGCAATGACAGATGAGATAGCTTCAAAATTTTAATTTTTTATCTGATAGACGCTTTTCTATTCTCATAAGTGTAAAAAAGTAAGAAAATGTCATCTACTAGTACTATAATTATATTTAAACAGATTTAAAATCTAAGCGAATGTAAATTTTATCTGAATACCGTCAGAGATTTCCAATGAATAAAAGTCTGATGAAAATACCTTCGAAGACAAATTATTTTCCATCGTATTTTTCCAACTGCTACTAATTAATATAAACGCCGTAAAGCATTCATTTAGCGTAGAACTTTTACCAAGAGATCCGCTTTCTTCTGTCACTAACACGCTGAATTTTATGCGGAAGGATTATCCTTTAGCTTCAATTAGGTGGAGGTATAAAAAATGAAATACTGCGATCAATACCATGACATTTTTGGTTTAATGTTTAAATGCTGTATGACCTTTAGTATGGAATATCGTTCGTTGGTATTACTGTGTTGAAAACGAACATTCGCAAATTAATTTTTGAGAAATGCGGAATTTACGATTAATTGAAACTTCTTTATACAGGTACTGTTTGTTGAAGATCTTAACAGCCTAATTAAAAAATATACTGATTAAGCGCGAAACAAATAGTTACCCATTGAGAAATTGATGAGAAAACTCATCCAAAAATTTAATTACGATGATTCCACAAAAAATGCCATAATGATTAAGTTATTATTTGAAACCGTATTGAAAGGTTTTTATTTGCTCATTGTTTATTAAATTTATTCAGTCATAATAAATTTATGTATAGCCGAAAATTGGTTTTTGATAATTGAGAACGGTCACTTCTTTTGCCCAAAACAAATTATCCGCTCCATTGGTTAAAAAACTGTTCGGCGGATGAAACAGTTTTTTCACGTAAACTGAAAACGTTTCCAGTCAAAATATAGCATTTAATTGAGATTTATTTCATGCCCCGCAAAAAAATTATTTCATTTGCTGTCTTGTTCTACCCCCTTGAGTGAATTAAACCGTTAAACCACTTTCGTTTCCTCAATGCCTCGATAAGTATTAATTATAAACACCACTTACATTATTTTTGCGGGTTTGGGGTTTCGAAATCATTTTTCACACCATGATTCCCGAGGGAGACATTCATGGCAAATTTTAATGTGTTCCAGATTCTCTAAGAACAATAATTTCCCTCTCGCATCACCATCTCCTTCCGATTGGTTTGTCATCCGCTCACTTGGCCCTCCACCCGTTGCAACTAAAAGCAACGACGATGACGTTAGGTAAGGGAACGACTACCTTGTTTCATGCACCATGCGCATGCAACAACCGCGCACCCGTCGTCATTTCGAGCACAGCGCATGGTGAGTGAAAAAAACGAGAGGGGAGGAAAATTGAAGCTAAAGAAGGGAGGAATGAATGGGAGAAAAAGGCAATAGGAAACAAAAGGAGATAGAGATTTAGCGGAAAAAAGCAAGGAATGGGAGATGAAGAGGAAGCAGGAAAGAAAATAGAGGTGGAAAAAAGAGGGAAGAAAGAAAGAGCAAGGAAAGAAGAGCAAGGTTGAAAGATAAAGAAAGAGACGGAAGATGGATACAAGAGATAGAGGATTTTGAGAGAAGAATTTGGAGAACTATAATATAAAACATTAGAGGTATATGGAATGATAGGTAAAAACGAGAGATGTGGTAAAACGAAAGAGATCGAGAGAATTGGGGGCGGGGCGACGTATGGTGAGGCGGGAGGAGGGGAGAGAGGGCGTGGGAGGAAGGAAAAAGGGAGGAGGGATAGGAAGGGATAGGATGGGGTGAGGAGGTGGCAGATAGGGATAAATGGGGCGGAGGCAGAGGGGAAGAGGTGAGGGGGAGAAGAGACGGGGGTGGTAGCAATTGTCGGATGCGATGGAGATCGTGACACGGTGGCGCCGGTGGCGTCCCTCCGCATTATTGACATTCGGCGAGCGCGGCAGGGAAAATGCCCTATCGGGACAAAGCGACGCGGCGGATGTTGGGATATGAGAACGGTTTGGGACAAAAACCGTAAATGGTGTGGCGGGCGAGGGCAGGGGGTACCTGCGCCAAACGCTCTCTTTTTCCGCAGATCGATTTAATTCGGCGGTGCTCGTAGTCTCCTCGGCGACCCTATCGGTCGCGTCGTAAAATTGGACGGGTGAATGGTTTCGGAGGAACGACATCGTCGTGATACTTTTTAATGTTCCGCGGAATGTAGAAAGGGAAAATTAACATGTGGTCCCAAAAACAGTGCTAGACTACGAAATTCGCTATTTTTTTAAATTTTATGCTACAAACGATCAAAAAATTGGTATCACATCACCATCATTGAAAAGGCTCTCCTCGAAATCGACGATTCTTTTATTTTCACTTCAGCACGTCCGCAGACACAGATGGTCAGCATATCATCAGAGGTTTCCTGAATCTGAGGGGGAGAATCTGCTCCATATGTGTGGATGATATATTCTCTCACATTCGTATACCAATATAAGATTTTTGGAACGCATTTTACGAAAAAAAAGACGAGTATATAGCATTTATTTTAACTACATCATTTATATCCGATAAAATATATTGGAGAAACATTTTATTGTAATCTAGTTCCTTTTTCGACTATTTTAAAAACATTTACTTCAACGAACACTTCTATTTTGCATCTCCTTACCATGTTTCTACTTTCTCCTTTAAATTAAAGAGCACTCCCTAGAGATACCCCCGCCTTTCTGGTAAACTCCATATACCCATCCCAATGCAATAGGCAGTCTAAGGATTCATTTTTACTTTCTCCATACACGTAGTATAGGGGAATGTATTGTATTCATGAAAAACTCTGATGTGGCCACCACATGACCTTCTCAAGGGTCAATTGTTAACAATAGTCGTCGGTAGGTGGCGTGGTGGTGGCAGCGAAAATATAAGATATCCCTTAAACAATGCATTATATGGAAAAATGTTTCAAGCAAAGGTCGTATAAAATTGCATTTTCCACAACATTTATTCTAGTACATTTTTACATTTATCAAATATTAAAGCAAATATATCGAAATAACGAATAAATGACAAGAGCAAACACCCACTTCCAATTGACCTATTTTTACCAAAAACTAATCATTTTTTTTACTGTTATAAAAATGTTAACTATAAAATTTCGCGTTGACCTGATTAATTGTTTTTGAGTTAGAGCACCCACAAAAAGCTATCACATACACACACACACTAACACAAAGACACTAAGGTATCATCGATAAAATGGTCAAAACGTGTTCAGGGGACCTCAAAATGTGAATTTCTGTTGAAATCAGTCGGTTTTTTCATGAATACAATACTTTCCCCTATACTACGTATATCGACTTTGAGATTTCAACGGAAATACACGTTTTGAGGTCCGCTGAACACGTTTTGACCATTTTCTCGATGATGTCGGTGTGTTAGTGTGTGTATGTGATAGCTTTTTGTGGGTGCTCTAACTCAAATACTATTAATCAGGTCAACGCGAAATTTAATATTTAACATTTTTATAAAAGTCAAAAGAAATGATTAGTTTTTGGTAAACATCGGCCAACCGGAAGTGGGTGTTTACTCTTGTCACTCTTTCATTATTTTGAAATATTTGCTTTAATATTTGATATATGTTAAAATGTACTGGAATTAATGTTGTGGAAAATTTAATTTATGCAACCTTTATTGAAACATTTTTCCATATAATGCTGTGTTTAAGAGATATCTTATATTTTTAGCTGCCACCACCACGCCACTTACCGACGACTATTGTTAACAACTGACGCTTAGTTACGTCTTACTAACGCTCCTTTTTCTTTTCTTAATTGTTGGAGCTTTGTGGCTATATCCAATATTAGAAGGCTATGGCTTGAGTTTATTTCTGTTCTTTGTAAAGTCTTTAATTTTCTCGCAGTTTCTTAAAATATTTATTATTACGTAACCTATTTGGAATTTTTAGAAATATTACAGATATATATATATATATATATATATATATATATATATATATATATATATTAACTAAAGGAAAAGAAAAGGTAGTGATGAGGGTGGCAACAAGGTGTTGAGGGAAGCCCAGCGGACACTTACCAAGTTGAGGACCAAGCTGGTAGGCTGCTGGGGGCGTCGAAGAGACACGTAAAACACACGAACACGAAATATATATATATATATATATATATATATATATATATATATATATATATATATATATATATATCCTTAATGTCGAAGCTCTCTGTAGCTGATGAAGGAATAACTCCGAAAGCTTCTACGTTTGTGATGTTTCTGTGTTGTTTTAGTGTTATTTTACGTGTGTCGCTTCGGCAACCACAGGGCCTCGCCAACCTGAAATCGTCTGATTGGTGAGTGTTCACTGGGCTTCCTCATCCCAACATCTTGTTGCCATCCATATATCCATTTTACCTTTCCTTTTCCGTAAGCTGTTATATATATATATACATATATGTGTGTGTGTGTATTAAATATCTAGAAGTGATTTTTGTAATCATTGTAAACAATTAAGCATTACTTTCGTATCATTAGGCTGGTTTCCAAAGGAGACAGCCTTATGAAATTGTTCTGTCTGAGTGTGTGTCCCCTACTAACAACTTTTGAACCAATGGACCGATTTTCATGAAACTTGGTATGAGTTTCATGCTGTCAGGGCTCACCTCCGGGTTATATTTTATTTGGCTAAGATTGAAGTCCCGGGTTCGATTCTAGGAACGTTTTTTGCCTATTTGTTTTACATAGGAAATCTCAAATCCATCCTGCAGAGATGTTTTCTTTGACACATTAAAATATCTTAAAATTGTGATATCGGATCGAGTTTTGTACTGTTTTATGGAAAAAATGTATATTCTAATTCTTATCACCGAATTTTGATAATTGATAGTATTTTCTTTAATTTCTACTAAAACATAACGGTTTTGCGTTTAAATCGCATTTTATCGGATTGTTGGCATGGAGATATTACTGAACTCGGCTTGAGCATGGACGAGTGAACAAATGGGTTATTTTCTTTTCCGCGCGACTACTCTTCAGCAATGGACTGTTGGTACAGACATATTAGCGTATAAACATTAAAATTTATTAAATTCGTTTATTTAAATAAAATATTTGCAAATTATGTTAGAAAGATTTTGATATTTATTTTAGTATTTTAAACCTGATAACGCTCTATTAATTTGTTTTCCAATTTTTCTCTATCATTTATAAACTTTGAACTACTAGTGGTATTTATGGTATGAGAATTTCTTGTAATGACTAACACATACTGAAACATTTCCTGTCAATATAACTACTCAATTCGGGACGTCAAATTTGGGAAACCAGCCTGCATTAGTCCTGGTTTGAGCTTCTTGTTTTATTTTAGTTATTGTTTGTCGTTGTTTTTGTTAACAATTTCTGGCCTCCGCCCCTCATCTCTTCCTGTTCTTTATGGTGTATATCAGGGCATTGTAATCGGGCTATTGTTATTTTGTTTATATATTGATGACGTCAGCAGTATTGTAAATAGCACCGATAATTTCATTTTATTTTATGCGGATGATTGCAAGATATTTATAAATGTTAACTGTATGGATGATACTATCTCTTCAAAGGTGTCTTATATATTTCCCGAGGTCTTTTGCGGGGCCTCATATCAAATTCTTTTAAATGTTTCCATCTCTCTATTACATTTCGTAAAAACGTCATTAACTACATACACTCAATTATGTATGTGAACATAAGAGGTTACTTATCTGAAAGACCTTGGCATCATCACTGATGATAAACTGTCATTTTGTGATTATATTAAGTATACAGTTAAAAATTGCATGTCCTTATTGGGCATTATCTACAAGCATACCAGCCTTAATCATGTCATTTCTTTCGTTCTTTCTTTCTCAGGTGCATTTTACATATTGCGACTTACTATTCACCTAACCTCGATAAATTGGAGCGCATATCGTCTTTCTTTTTGGCTGTAGTTCGTTAACGCTTTCCTCATTTGCGACATTTACCCAAAGCTGATATCGTAAGTTCCCTCAAAATTCCAATTTTTTTCTCCTGCAGAATCAAATCCGATTACTCTCTTCTTTATAATATCATGAATGGTATTCTACGCTTCTCTCTTTTCCTGAATTATTTTTCTGTAAGAATCCCCTCGAGATCCGCTAGACTATCTGCACTCTTTCATTTGCGTACACCTCGCCCCTCTCTGTAGGTCAAACGTTCTCTTTTCTTCCGTCTTCCCAATTCGTACAATTTCTTCAGCAGTAATTCTAATCTCGACATTTTTCAAAATAGAACTTCATTTATGGCATCTATTCTCTCTTTTCTTAAATAAGTCTTTCTCTGCCACCATTTATTTATTTATTGTATCTATTTATAATTTATATGTCATCTGTTTGTTTTATATTACTTAATATATTAATTACGGTATTTGCCTTATATTTACCTTATTTTTATGATATTCAGTGTAATTTGCCTTATACTGTTTCTGAATTCTTGCTAATAAGTAAATAAGTATTTTATAATAAAATGGAAGTTAACTTATATATAGTATAAATATAATATCAGTTTTGTGGCTATAAATATATTAAAATAAAAAAATACGTTTTCCAATTAAAATTATAGCAACAAAATTATAACGACAATTAAAATTATTTTCTGGATCAGTGAAAATTTCACGTTTATTTTTAAAATATGTTTCCATGAAAGAAGGTAATGAATACATTGTAAGTTGTTCTGCGAATAAGAACCATTTGTTAGAAATAGGCTCGTTTTTCCTGTAAATTCTTTTTTGTGCTGCGCACACATGTTGCTAGATTATTAGTTTCGGAGTGTGCTGAACTAATACGATCAACATTTCCTGCTTTCCTTGGCTAACGGATATTAGGTTCCCCACAATCTGGGAACGGTAAATGATTTTATCCTCTTTGTCGGCGGGACCTCGATCGGAAGAGAAATAAATGCTCTTCGGTGATGAACGACGCGCGCAAAGGAGTTTACTTTTGTGCACGAAATTTTAAAGATATGGTCACCATGTGCAATTTATCGAGGGCATCGTACAATTTTGAAGCACCTTTCCAGGCTCTTTTATTAAAATATTTACTCAGCTTCCACTTAATAACTCAACAAAAACTTTATCAATAGATATATGATCGATAGGATATTGTCTCGATAATCCTATCCATTTATATGTTTTTTAACATTTTTTAAGTCAGATATGAGACTTGAGCACTGAATAATAATTTATGTATATATTTATGTGTATATAGTAAGTTTATTACATTATTTATACGCAATATTGCCAAAATTTTAGCTAAAAAGGCTATAAGACTTTTTATGTTACTGGGTGGGCCACTAATGACATCTAAAATCATTGATACGGCCAAGTTAATATTTCAAGTTACTGCTTTTGAAAATATATTGCTGTACCGTATCACAAGCGTTTGTTAAAATACTATTACACCACTTTGCCCAAAACTTATCATTCAGATTTTAATAAAAATTTATGATTACACCCGCGGACACAGATAAGGATATAAATGTTTTGAGAAGGTTAATAATGGATAATGTGTGGCGGGTGAAATCATTGAGCGGGCCGGAGTTTGAGAACAGCTGATTTATACGAACCACTGAAGTATTTTCCATTAAAGACTTTATATATGCAATATACTGGGCATTTAGACGAATAAACAAACTAATTATTTGAAGAAATTAATTTATCACTTAAAGGAATGAAGAAACTATGGCGCGCGCATCCAGTGTGAGATACAGCACTAGTTTCATCACGTCTATAACCACAGATTGCATTTTCATTCCATAATTTCCTTTACATAAATAAAAGTGACAAAATTAACTAATAAATACTTCACAAAACACTTAAACCAGTGAGACGAAAGCACAAGTTGAGAGTTACGTAATCCATACTGAATAGCTTAGAATATAACAGCGAATTGAAAAAAGCAATCACAGCGGACAGAATTCCCTTTATACTTAATAGTTACTCTATCTTCATTGGAATACTTTTTCATTTTATATAGTTTTGTGTTTGATAAATTTCTTAATTTATATTTTATTTGTATTCTTAATTTTACTCCATCCCTGCTCCCTTAGCACTTTACCTTGGACTGGTTCTACCCAATGCGGCATTTCCTTCAAACGAAAAGTTATAAGATAGACTACGTTAAGGATTTTGCACACGCCTCACCTATTGGGTATTAATGAACAATAATTGCGGCGGTCAAAACGATAATGGGAATTAAGCCATCGTGGGTCGAAGAGGCCAAACGATATTTTCTCTCTGGCGGGATAAGCGTCGGATTCCGCTATTCCGTGTTATTAAGGTTGAAATTCCACTGAGAAGAACATTTATTAACCACATACTAGGCTACAAGCATTACACGGATATTAACTATATACATTCATATACATATATGTATATATATATTTGGAGATAGCAATACTCTGTTGCTGTTAGTGTTCAACTTATAAATTGTTACATTTACCTGAGATGCAAGTATTCGTTTTCGATGGGATATTATAAATGTTGAGGTATCCTCCGGATAATACGCGACTCGAAGAATAAAATATTGTTATTCATCGAAAATATACACAATCAGTAAAATTTAGGTATCTTTTATTATTTAAATAAAAATTAAAGTTTTGTAACCACGATCTCATCGACACAAATAAATAATGGCGCAATATTTATAAGCATAGAAGTCAAGAGCTTACAACTGTTTCCCTAGACGATAACGTCAGCCAACGGAGCTAATGCGAGAGGTAATATGGATCAACTACGCAAATAATGTGACCATACTTTGGGAATACAATCCACTAAAGGTGGCCATATTTTGTGCAAATCCAAAATGGATAAATGGGTGTAATTAGAACAAAAATTAAACAAATTCCACTGTGTTAAACTTTGTACAATTTCCACAAATACTGATGTCGGAATGGTATCAATTTTAATACAGACTTATTATTTATATTTTAATTCAAATTGCACTCATTCCCCTATAAATTTGGAATTCCGATTTTTAATTGAAAACAATCCGCGTTTCTTTCGTGTCTTTCCTACACTTCATATCAAGGAATATACACTAACATTCCTGCTGCACTATTTAGGGCCACTCTTAAACATGGTCGGAGGAGCATTTTACGAGCGAGTCTTCATCACCTAGCTTCTTCCTTTGCGAGAATCCGCGCATGGGAACGATAGACTCGAGATTTTGGGCGGGCACGTCCTTCCCAGTTATTCGCAAGTATGCGGCAGTCCAATTTGCCTAATGGGAAGCCTCACGCGCCGAATCACGTTTTGCAAGGGTTCCCCTCAGCACGGGGGTGAGGCGTTTCCTTATCACGCAAAGGGTAAGGTTCTCTTGTTTCGTCATGCATACCGCAGAACATAAGGATTACCCCTGTGCGTGTCTTGTTGGATTTATCGCTTCGCGTGCTTGAATCGACGGGAGAGGAGCTGCCGACCTTCATGTCCCCAATTCCTTTCCCCTTCCATGCCACCTCCGCATCCTTTATTCTTCTTCGCCTTTTCTTTATCATGTTTCATTTTCGTTGGGCAACCTTCATGCGGACTTGGCAAAGAAATTATGAACATTTTATCCCAGCGACAGATGCTAGAAACTCCACTCCTTTAAAATCGGGATTTGTTAGTATTTAATAGAATGCCACTGAAGCGAATTTTATAACACTACAAATGTTAAAGACACAAATAAATAAATAAATGTAAAGGAATAGGTGATGTATCCGTGTGTCAGAGAAATATATTTGAAAAGGGAACACACAGAGAAAATGGAATATTTCAAATTATACAGGGTTTCTATCAGGAGTAGTTTTAATGCGGATATTAGGCTTATTGTTAAATGCTATTAGCTCTCCGAGTATTTGGTATATGATTTTTCCAGTTGAAAAAGCACATACATGCCATAGTTAAACAAGGGGAATATTTCTGGGCTTTATGCACGAAACGAATTAATTTCGATATAAAATAATAATTAATCTCCGCCTAAGATTTTATTGCAATTTGTAGATAAAGAACACCGCGAAAAATGAACTCAATACTTTTTATATGCTACTAATTGAAGAATTTTCCATTTAATCCTGTTATTTAAAGCTCCTCGGCAAATACTGTGCACTTAATTCATCAATAAACTTGGTATAATAATTTGGAAGAATTTAGGTAGATTTAAATGAATAAAAATAAATCGTTAAAATTGAGCGTTAAAAGGGTGCAGTATAACAGAATCGATATTACAATAGAACATACGACTATAAAACTAATCTAGGTTATTTATCCTTTAATTATTTCTGCTAAACAACTTTTATTAATGAAACTAAATGAATCTATAAAAAAGGAATCATTTTTAATAGTCTAACATGCGGGGATTTATGTTGGAAAATATCTCTTAATAGGTTATATTATTATTATTATACGAGCCACTATTCATGTTGAAGACAAAAGACTGACATACAGCTGAGAAAGTGACTAACAACCGTACAATTACAAAGTTATTTAGAGCACAAGACATTTAGAATAAAATGCAAACAAATACCACTAAAAACATAAAGTGCCGAAGAACTATCAGATCTTTTCTACTAAATTTAAAAGTAATTTATGAAAGAATAACCGTCCGCGTATAAGCGAATGTAAAAGTAACAGGAAAAGAAACTTATTATATAGGTAAGTACATATAGCTATTGAATGTTAGGACCGAGGCAGCATCAATCTGCATAACACACAATTTCAACATCTAATGGACCGGTATTCAGTTCTATACGAATTTCATACCAGCATAAAAATAATGGTATTTGTTTCGAATTCACCATTTTCCATCGATATTTTTTAATATATTTTTTTCTGAGCACGGGAAGTATATTTTCATATCATTCGCCTCGCGAACTGGGATGAACCGAAGCGCCATTCCATTCCATCCTCAAACACGCTTTCCATTAAATCTTCTTCATAATCTCTCGAGGCTTCTTGCAATGCATACAATCCGATCTCTCGCGCCGCTCCGCGTGTGTACATGTTTGTATTTCCCCCTACCGCCTAATCCAGCTTGCTCTTTGACCTCCTCTGCGTTCCCGTCTTTACTCAATCCTCTCCGATTAACTCCTCCTGCATCCGTTTCCTCCATTTCAAGCTTCCACTCGCCCCTTCTTCCATAGGTTCCCGCCCACTCACACAAGAATGCGAGCCTCAGAACCGATTTTTAAAAATTGGGTATCGTGCGAAATATCTGACAATTCTTTAAATAATTCTTGTCTCTGATAATTGCTGGACTCCTTGATCTACGAGGTAAGAAAAGTCCATCGGTTGAAAAAATGTTATTTATCCATTTATCGCCAAAACAATTATTACTCACGACGAAAAAATATATTATATATATATATATATATATATATATATATGTATGTATTAACTAAAGGAAAAGAAAAGGTAGTGATGAGGGTGGCAACAAGGTGTTGAGGGAAGCCCAGCGGACACTCACCAAGTTGAGGACCAAGCTGGCAGGCTGCTGGGGGCGTCGAAGAGACACGTAAAACACACGAACACAAAAACACACGCAAGCTTATCGGGCCTATGCCCTTCTTCAGCGAAAGAGTAACGTAAAGTGACACACTGGGCGGGGAATGACAGGGTGATGTGGGAAGGTTGATGATTGGAAGAGGTGGGGAGTAGGAGGGGTGGATAGCCAATAAAGAGGGAGTGTGATGAGGTAGAGTGCGAATAGTTACAAAGTAACAAGGAGACATTGTAAGGGGGCTAATAGGGTTAGCGGAGGTTGAGGCCAGGCGGAGAGAAAGAGTCGAGAAGATGGATATGTGCTAGTTCCCAGTGTCGGAGAAGGGGGGCAGGAGTGTCATAGGGTAAAGCGCGAATAATCCTAACATTGTAGCAACTATTGAAGGGGACATTGTGGGTATTAGCATGTAATGCAACTGGGAGGGGGCGTCTGAGAGAAATGCTATTCCGGTGACCGTTCATTCGGATGTTTAACGGATTGCTGGTGAGGCCTACGTAAAACGCGGGACAAAGGGTGCAGGTAAGGAGGTAAATGACGTTACGGGTGGTGCAGTTGCTTCTGGAGGTGATGGGGTAGGTGATGTTGGTGGAGGGACTCGAGAAAGAAGATGATGGTAGGTGGATAGGGCAAGTGAGGCAGCGAGGTTTTCCGCAGGGGTGGGAACCTATTGCAAGAAGCGTGGTAGAAGTGGGAAGTTCCTTCCTCCACAAGATATTTCCCAAATTTGGGGGCCGGCGGAAGGAGAGGAGCGGAGGATTGGCAAAAAGGTTGATAAAGAGGGACTGATGGGAGGAAGAGGTAAGAATTGGGTGGGCAGCATGAAGGATTGTTTTGAGAGCTTCGTGGATACCAGGATGGAAAAGTGTCGTAAGAGTGAGTGGAGGGGTAGATGCAGGAATAGTGGGTGTGTGAGGATGAGATCCAATGTGGGTAGGTGTCATCGCCCTATGGATCTGTTCGCGGACCAAGACTGGAGGGTAACCACGTTTGAGAAGAGCATCCTCGAGGACAGAGTAATACTCTAGAAGGGATGCTCTATCGGAACAAAGCCTCCATCCTCGACGAGCAAGGGCATAGGGGATAGAGGTTTTGGTATGAAGGGGATGGCAGCCATCAAAGTGCAGGTATTGGAGGCTGTTGGTGGGTATGATGTGAACACAGGTGCGGATTTGGCTGTCTTGAAGGTAAAGATCGACATCCAGGAATGTGATGTGGGAGGTAGAGGATTGGTGGGTGAAGGACAGTGAAGGATGGGAGGAGAGACGCGAGAGAAAGGAAAGGAGAGAGTCAGGTCCATGCGTCCAAATGAGGAAGACATCGTCGATGTATCTCAGCCACAAAAGTGGTCTGAGTGGAAAGTTGAGGAAGAGTCTTTCCCATTCTCCAAGGTAGCAATTGGCGTATGAAGGCGCCATTCGGGTGCCCATCGCAGTGCCTCTAATTTGAAGGTAGTGACGACCATCGAAAGAGAAGTTGTTCAATTTGAGCACCATTGCTGCCAAGTCTAATAAGAAATGGGAGGAAGGTCTTGCGTCGGGTGGTCTTGAGTCCAGGAGTTTACTAAGGGCAGAGAGTCCATCATCGTGGGGGATGTTTGTGTAGAGGGAACAGACATCGATAGTGGCCAAAATGGTATTGGGTGGGAGAGGAAAGGGGAGGTGTTTGAGACGTTTGAGAAAGTGGTTAGTGTCTTGGATGAAGGAAGGGAATTGACGAATGAGAGGTTGTAGGTGGGAGTCAACGAAGGCGGAGATGCGTTCTGTAGGGGAATTAAAGCTGGCAACAATGGGGCGGCCGGGGATGTTGGGTTTATGGATTTTAGGGAGAAGGTAGAATGTGGGTGTGCGGGGTTTGTTGGGGATCATTAGAGCAATGGCGGAATCGGAAAGGCCTTCCTGTTTGCCTGAGGAATGAAGATAGGATATATATATATATATATATATATATATATATATATATATATATATATATGGATGTCAACAAGGTGTTGGGATGAGGAAACCCAGTGAGCACTCACCAATCAGACGACATCATGTTGGCGAGGCCCCGGGGATGTCGAAGCGACACACGTAAAATACAACAAAAACACAGAAACATCACAAACGTAGAATCTTTCGGAACTACTCCTTCTTCAGGGTTCTCTCTCTGTAGCTGAAGAAGGAGTAGTTCCGAAAGCTTCTACGTTTGTGATGTTTCTGTGTTTTTGTGTTATTTTACGTGTGTCGCTTCGACATCCCCGGGGCCTCGCCAACCTGAAGTCGTCTGATTGGTGAGTGCTCACTGGGTTTCCTCATCCCAACACCTTGTTGACATCCATATATTCATTTTACCTTTCCTTTTCCGTAAGTTCTTATATATATATATATATATATATATATATATATATGCTGATTTGAATGTAATTACTGTCACAGAGCCGGGAGCCTGTGCACTATCCACGGGTACGGCTACTGTGTGCGAAGCAGCACCAGCAATCAATATATATATATATATATATATATATATATATATATAAAATTAAAATGCCATATTAGGCTAGGTAATTATATTTACCAGCCTTTTAAACTTCATTTTAATTAAAACATGATGACTTGTTTTTAAATCTATGGCAAAGACTCCAATTTATATCAAATTTATGTTGCTTGATTTTCGTTGAAGGTCTGTTTCATTAATTTAGTCCCCTCTCATTGCCTTTTCGTTTGTTTTTCTATATTTGACTCTGATCCAAATTATGTTTTTTTACTTTAAACTAGCTTTAAGTACCCGGCGTTGCTCGGGCTTCTAATACCAGTTAATAGAAAGCATCGCGATTTCTGAAAATTTAAAAATCAAACTACGATATTATGATTAATTCATATTGTTTGTTCATTTAATTCACAGAAGTTAAAGAAAACAAATCGATATATGAGGACACCCTGTATATCCGTCTGTCTGTGCGGAGTGGTTGTCGGGGTTCCCGGGTACCCTATGTTACCCGTAGGATCATAGGAAGTCACTTTGCAAAGTTTGGTCCCGATAGGTCAAAATGTATGGGAATGCATAGGGAACAGACAGACAAACAGACATTCAATTTTATATATTAGTTTATCTGCTCTATATATAACAGAATATTTTACCAACCGAGAAAACATTTCATTAGACATTGTAATTTCTCATCGCATAATTAGTTAAACGATATTAGATGGTAATTATTGAGTATTTATATCATTCATCAATGATGAGTTGATAGATATCTTTGTTGAAAATCATTAATTTCGTGATTTTGTGCTTTCAGAAAGTATTTGAATTGGCATATTAAATATTTATGACCGACAATTTCTTAACTGGATTCTAAATAATTACATAAATCATAAATAACTTCAATCTCGCTCGTACGAGATTTTATTTTATGTTAGCGCATCACGAGTGTACATTTCTTTGAATTGGCAAAAATTTCAATGCAATATTTGAATTTCTTTTCTTTTAAATCTAACGTACCTTTTGCGATAAAATTGCGTAAGATATCCCTCGATCTCTCTAATTTTACGCACACGACGGGGCGCATAAATTCATTTTATCTCCCATCTTCGCCCTCGTCTCTCGAGTGATAAAATTCTCAGACACATACTGGAGGGATTCTTCCTACCACTGCGAGAGTGAGCAAACTCTTCCATTAGCAGAAAACAGTCGGAGGTTGGAAGAGAAGAGAAAGAGAGAGAGAGATGTAGAAAAGAGAAATTGAACACCCTGAGAGAGGATTTTATGCGTTTTCTCATTCTCTTCTTCAAGCTGATGCACAGAATGGAGATAGATACTTGTGCACAGATGCAGTTTGAGGTGCGATTTCTACTCAAGCGTTAAGAATACGTGTGCTTGCGTGCGCGACTCCCTCGAGGCACTTCCGTAATCGGCACGAATGAAAGTAGCCGCAAGCTAATTGTTCGAACGTTTTTTGCGTGCTCGCGATATAATGCGAACTCACGCACACGAAAACAACACGCTTCTTTCCTTCTCTCAAGTTCCTCCCACCTCCCTCTGTCTTTCTCTTACTTTACGTCCGAGTTCCTGAAGACTCGATATGGCAGAAGTGGAGACTCGCATTTAGAAACTTTTTCGTCGCTTGTCTGGTGTGATTCGAAATCCATGTGAACATCTCTTACTCTCTCAATCTCCCTCTCTCACTGAATATTTCCTTATTCCCTCTCAATCACTTCCTCTCTCTCTCTCTCTCACTTTCTCTGGTTCCCATTTTCTCTCTTAAAATTCTCCTTTAGCTCTCTTCGAATCTCTCTCTCTCTCTTCCTCTCTCTTCTTCTCTTTTACACTCCCTTCCTCTCCCTTACTCTCCCTTACTCTCCCTTACTCTCCCTTACTCTCCCTTACTCTCCCTTCCTCCCTCTTCCTCTCTCTTCCTCTCTCTTCCTCTCTCTTCCTCTCTCTTCCTCTCTCTTCCTCTCTATTCCTCTCTCTTTGCACGTCATAACGTTCGAATGAATGTCGATCCGTCGACTCAACGGTCGCTCGTTAAAAAAAAAGTTCGCGAGAGATCTCGAGCGTTAAGCGGCGCCAAAAAACCAGTTTATTCGACGGAAGAATGGACCCATCCTTTCTTTTTTTTCAACTTGGGCTCTCTCGACTCGGTGCTATCGTCTTTTTTCTGTTTTCCACCTTCTGTTACGAGTCGAGAGTGAATGCTACAGAGAGGTTCCGATGTCCCAATCGATGTATTTTCACGGCGTGCCAATCAACAAGAAAGTGGGAAGGGAAAATCGGAGGGATTTAACGACATCGGATTAGCCGTTTGCCTGCAATTTTTGAATTCGGACGGCGGATTTTGAGCGCTTGTTTCCAAGGTGCTTGAAATGGGGTTCTGGGACTTGGGAGATGAATCTTTCTAGTTCATGGTTTCGTTCCCGGATTATTATGTAATGGGAGAAAATTTTTTTTAACTCTTCATAGTAAGAGAATATGACTATATGAAATCATGCTTTTTGACGATAATCCTAGTATCGTGGAAATGTAGAGGATGCTTCAAATAATATTTTAATAGAGCCAGAGTTTTCATTACATTTAAAAATTCTTTGTGAAACCAAATTGCGAAAGCAAAAAATCTCCAAGTTTTGTATTTACATCAGTACTCTGCAACAAGTTTTCTCGTTTAAGCTATATTTTTCTTAGTTTTCTCTTTCCTGAAAGCAAATTTAAGGAAGAGAAATAGAAATTCATTTCTGTATAATTGTATAGGAAAACATTTGTACAGCAAGCCAATTTTTTAATTAACCTCTAATAAAGACCTCGAAAAAATTTTTTGCATCTATTCTACATTATCCAATAATTATAATTTATGGATATAATTTTTTATTAAAAGTCACGGGGTAAATTACATATGACTGAATCAGTCCAGAATCCAGAATATTTCATTACAAAACGAGGCTTCGAACTTGGGGTGCCTTTGTCCGTGAAAGTTGCATAGTGATTTATTATGATGGACATAAGACCCGGTTTAGTTAATTTTTACTTTCTCCATAAGTTTCATAGGGGAAAGTACTCTTTAAATGAAAAAACCGACTTCGAGATTTCATCGGAAATACACGTTTTGAGGTCACCTAAACACGTTTTGACGATTTTCTCGATGATGTGTGTCTGTGTGTGTGTATGTGATAGGAATTTTTTGGTGCTCTAACTGAAAAACTATTAATTAAATTATCGCAAAATTTTGTACTTGACACTTTCATTAAAGGGACAAGATTTAATTATTTTTTTAGCTAAAGTCAGTCAACCGAAAGTGGGTATTTACTCTTGTCACTTAATAGCATTTTTTAAATATTTGCTTTTATACTTGACCAATGTAAAACATTACTGGAATAAAATTTTTGGGTAATAGAGTTTATATAATGCATTTTTAAGAGATATTTTAAAAGCTATATTTTTAGCTGCTACCACCACTTTTGTAAATACATGACGCCAAGTTACACCTTAGTAACGCTCCTGTTTATACTTAATAGTTGGAGCTTCGTGGCTATATCCAATATCAGAAGGCTACAATATAAGTTAATGTTCTTTATGAATTTTTCTCGCAGTTCCTTAAAATATTTATTATCATTTAACCAATTTGGATTTTTTAGAAATATTACAAGTATGGAGAAAGTCATGTGGTGGCCAAATCAGATTTTTTAATAAACACTTCGGGAAACAGTGATCTATTATCAAGCGTAACGCAAACATTTGAAATATATAAAGGCGGAGTCGTTTTGTTGGTTTTACTTTACCTATCCGTATTATTGCGTGTACGCGGCAAATAATTAACTTGTGGCGCAGCGGTTCGTAGTTCCTTTTCCCCTCGATTGAATCAATATCTCGCTTCCATTTTTCTGCAATTTCGTGAAATTTTCTTTCGTAGGAAGAGCAGATATAATAAAAAAAACTGGCGGTTTATAAAAATGATGCTATCCAAATGCAAACATCGCGCACCATTGATTTCTCCAGCCAGATCGGCTGAAGTTTGGTCCATCATTGAGAAACAGGCACTTTTATTGTATATTGATGCTCTTTCCTTAATATGTATCTTAAACGTTTATTGCAGGTGACACTCAAGAGGGGAAAATACTCTTCTTCCCAATATTTGCGCTATAACATGGTCCGCCATAACGCGGAGCTCATTATCTCATGGATTCGTCTAGGTCAAGGGTCGACAACCTGCGGCTCTTTAAGGACTCGGCTGCGGCTCTCTAAGAAATTAATTGTAAGCTGAAATGGAAATATAGGAAATACCGTCTATTTTCGATTTAACGAACGAATTGTAAGATACGGGATATTCGATTTGATATATTTAAATATTCACCTAGTGGACTACTCAATTTCAGAAGACAGATGGAGAAAAAGAGCAATTTGTAGAGTCGGATCAAATGGTTGAGTCTCTAATGGCCACAACAGCTTTATTTTTGGTTTAGGTCATTCTCGTTATTGCCATCTGTGCCCGAACCATTCCAACCCCTCTACTTATCACTCCGATGCATACATCACACGCCCTCTGCTATCCATTTCCTGCTTTTCCCCGATGGTTTTCTGCCCCTAACTGCTTCAGAGACACTAAACCACAGCATTGGTATTGCAGAGACCGCCTCTGCAAAAAAACCTGAAATTTACAAAAAAAACTGTGTTTTAGGATGAAAACCTATAAAATCTAACATGATGGTGGATTGAGTTTCTCCATTTTAATTGAATAGGATAAATAGAAGGGTACAGTTTTGGCAAATAGTTAACTATAGTAGTTTTAGATAGTTTTGTGGCAAACAACGCCGAATTTTCGTGTTTCAACTGCAACGCAAGAGTGAATTTCTTCGGAATTGAAATTGAGGAAGTCTCTCAAATCAGGAGGGGAAGAAACTTCGTAACGTTATGGTATAAAGAGATACAAGAAAGATAGAAGCAGGAGAGCGGAAGCAAGGAAAATGGTGGTGAGAGATAGCGGAATACCCTCGATGTATTGCGTTCCGGTTGTTAACTTCAACCATAACAGGAGAACGGAGCAACGAGAAGGAAAAGAACTGCATGAGGGTAAAAGCCTTATGCTATAAAAACCACGAAGAGATTCCTGTAGAAGCATTTTGGACCTTTTTTTCCGGAGAAGTTCTTCAAAAATTTTGCGAAGCTTCAAAAACTTGAAATAGCGTATAGCTCACCTCATCCAAAGAACTGATAATTTTTTATCTTTATTTGCGTGGTAACTTTTCAGAAACTCCCATAATAAAAAAAGCGGGTCGACTAAAAAAAAACTCATCACCACTCATCCCTTTTTTCAATTCGAAGTGATATCTGCGGTTTTCTGGTCGGACGTAATGAGCGTCCGCTGGCAGATATGGAACTGGACAGAAAAAATATTTATAAAAGAGCCAGGCGCGGCAGCTGAACCGATACCGGAGATAACCAGTGGAGGGAGTTAGGAAGAGGGATGGTGGGATGTGTATGTATGTGTGTGTATATATATATATATATAGCAAGGATAGGGGAAAGGTAAGGAGGGGAGGGGAGATGGGGGACATCAAAACCACAATAAGTTGAAAGAGCAGAAGCGTGAGAGTGTGTGATGGGAGAGGGGGTTGAGGTAGGGGGTGGAAATAGGAGGGAAGACATCGGAGGAGTAGGAGAAGGAGACTCATAGCAACCGAAGGGTGGAGGGAGGGAGGGGGTCGTTCGACCTCTTCCTCCCACGCCCTCCCATATTTGGTGCCCACGGGGGTTTTATGGGGAACGGGCGGCAGCTGGTCTCGACACGCCCGAGTTCGGATGGGTTTCCCGATCAATTGGGCCTTGGGAATGGGGCAGGAAAAGGTACGAGGGAAAGGGAAATATAGAGAGAGGGTGGTTGGGGGCAGAGGGAGGGAGAAGGGGTCCGTGAACAGACCCTGCCGCACCCTATCCATTGCTCCAGCTTCTTTCAGCGTTTGCTTTCCCCGATTCCACATCCGCACCTTTGCATGGAAATATGGTCGCCAGTTCGGTTTCCCACGATATCAACAGCCTAAGTGGAATTTGGAAATCACCATATCGGAGAAACGCCTGCATTTAACGATTCTTTATATGCACTCAGTTACAAACAATGCATCTTTATGTCGTTAGAGTGCTTGAAAGGAGTCGATTATAATATTCTTTTGAACACTTTCGATGAATTTTTATTTTCAATTGCGCGAAATGTTTTGATAAAAATATCTGAATGATATCCACGGATAACGATGCGGATAATAGGGTTAAAAAAAGAAAAGCCATCGATAACAACTTCCGTCGAAACGAGAATAAAAAAGTGATTGGTAGTTAAAATTTGCGCGAGGACTTTTACGAATAATAATTTGTTCAACATCAAACTGGTAGATGATATTCAGAACAAATGGAAATGCTGAAACCTGTTAATACATACGGCGCAATAGTCGGAATGTTACATGCGAGTGCTAATGCAAAAGAAGGGATTGAAAGTGGACTAGGAGGGGGCAGAGGAAATGGGGTTTTTGAAGCGAGTGAGAGAGGGGAAATGATCGGGTTTGAGGGGGAGAGAGGGAGGGTTTGCGAGTTTGTGTGTTTATTGGAGTGGGTTGCGAGGGTCTGCGCTACGATCACTCACTCGTAACAAAGAAGTGAAAGAGAGAGAGAGATGGTAGAGTTTAGGATGGAGTCGAAGAGAGGGAAGAGCGAGGGAGTGGGAAGGGGTGGTTTGGGATGCAGTTTGGGAATTGGGCGGCTACCTTTTTTGTGGAAATTCGAGCTGCATGCCAGACAGGCCGATAGAGGGGGTGAGAGTGGAAATTAGTAACGAGGAGGGAGGCAGAGAGAGAGAGAGGGGGGGAGTATTGGAGGGAGAAAGATCGAGTTTTCGTTAATTTAGTCGCTCCTGATTGGGCTAGCATCTCTCTTGATGCAATTACGTCATTGTAAATGGAATGCCTATGCAATTACGATCTCACCTTTGTTGCGCCGCCAAAATAAATCAAAGAACGTCGTTCTAAGTTTTTTTACCGTAGAATTGTTAATGGGCGAATGTTTTTATGGACTTCAATTGTACAAACGTGCCTCGATAGGCCATTCAAAGGCAGGAATTCTCGCAGAAGCAACGAGCAGTTTTTAATGGATTTTTTTTTAAATAACGCGTTTTATGAGCAATATTACAGAACCCGATACTTTATAATGGTTTATTTTGTGAATGACATAAATAATTTTTATAGAACTTACCTAGAAGAGGACATCAAAACATTAACATTAAAGATAAATAATGGGATAAAAGACATTAATATCCATATGGCTTCATATTAAGTATATTTTATGTTCATTAATATTATTACTGAAAATATTAATCACTATACTTCACCACAGCTTGCGAGTATTGATATTTTGAATAAAATCTGATGTGTCCACCAAATTACTTTCTCCATGCAGAGTAATGAATATCGTTCCTCTCGACAGCGTCCTCAAAAATAATTATCGGCAATTACACTCGAGAACAATTTTTAAGCATTTTGAATAAATTTTACTTTTATTCACTTTTCAAAATGAAAAACAATAAGTAAACAAAATTGTTATCTCTTGTTATGGATAAAACATACCGATACGCGATTAAAATTACCGTTGACTTTGTTGGAATCGCTGTCAATATTTACAAGATAATTTGTGAAAAAAATATGATGCCCGATGGCATTGGGTAAATTTTAATAGTAAGATAGATGGATATTAATGTTCTATTGCTTAGGTAACGCAACGCGGGGTTTAGCTGTTACAGGGTTCCTAATCAACAATAACAACGTGTAAGGGTTCCTAATCAACGATAACAACGTGTAACACTAAACACAAATGTATGTGTACCTTTTATGAACTTAATGCTGCTATAATAATGCTAGCACGGAATCTTATGCCATCGCGAGGACTCTGCAATGGAAAAAGATTGACAATTACGCGTCTACAAAGACACATCGTAGAGGACCGTGCAATAGATGGATTGAACTTACTTACTGTTCTCATATCGCGCATAGCTCTCATTACGTCTGATACAAATATGCCTCTCAAATTCAAAGAAGACGGTTTCCTATACGTCTAGTCTTTTCAATGACCATCAACAAGTCACAGGGACAGACTTTTGACAGAATCTGCTTATACCTTTCGAAACCTGTATTCAGTCACGGGCAACTATATGTTGCTCTCTCAAGAGTTAAAACATTGAACTCATTAAGTGTTGCATCTAAGAATAATGAGATTTTTTAATTGTGTTTACAATGAAATATATGGCTAAATAAATAAAATGTGTTGATATTTAATTAATAACCTTAGCTAGTGTGTATATATTTCCGTTAAAATCTCGAATTCCATTTTTTTACGAAAATAATACTTCTATACTGCTAATGGAGAAAGTAAAATTCATGGAAAATTCTACCATGAACAAAACAAAGTCGTACCAGTTCTAGAACAGCACAAAATGCTTCTAATAGAAAAGTAGTAGTTTCTTCAGATCGACAAATTTGTTTTGGTGGAGAAACAACTGACGGATTATATTTGGTAAGAGAATCCTCCAATAATATTAGGGACGAATTGATATCTTATTAGAGTTCTTGGATATTGCCAAAAAAATTCATACAGATTTTCTTTGATGCATTTCGTTTATCTATAGCCTAGAAATACATTCAAGACTTACCTATTACTTGTACATTTTAAAAATAAGAATCATTGAGTTAATCTTACTAGATATTGAATGAAGTTGAAACATTTTATCAGATGTAAACGAATGGTATCAGTCTAAACAAAAATATTAGAAATATACTAAACTAACAATGGAACAAATGCGGTGGGTGGGCATGGAACTAATATTTCTTTAATTGTTAAAAACTTGTATATTGTCGTTTTTTTCTGATTCTAAAATAATTTTCAAGCTGATTAAAAATAAATTTAAACTATTACTATTATATATATTGAGTATGTTTCTTGATATAAAGCATATTTTAGAATGGCAATTAAATATAAAATGCGATAATTTCGGTGCTAAATATCCTCCTTACGGAGATTTTTTTTTAATTTCTGAGCCATAACATACGCACGTCAATACGTGTGCCACGTTTTGGCTCGTTTTTACATCTAATATCTTATATAAGGCGATCTGGCATAACCGTAGCATAGTTCTATCTTAATTTTTTAATATTATTTTTTAGAATAAATTGTCTACGAATATTAATGTGATTTTCAGAATGCTAAAGAGCTTATTAAAATACAAAATTTTATAAAATATAGTAATATATTTCTTAATAAACGATAACATCCTTTTATAACTTTCATAACTATTTGTAAAAACGTAGCGACTAAACATTTACTTCAGTTCGTTTTTAATTCGAGTCGTTTATTCCATAATTTTAAGTGCATGAGGAAAGCAGCATTTTTTGCACTTGATAATATTTTTAAACTTAATACCACCGATATGTGAGCATTTCTTTTATTTTTTGTGGTTTATGCCATATCCAGTGATTCTTCAGATCGATATGAGTTATGGCATAAACTTGTAGAGGAAAGTTGATTAAAAGTCAATTATAGGAATATTGTCCGAAAAAATGTAATCGAATATTAATCTTCTTCCTTTAATCAAACACACGGGAGTAATTAGCACGATGCGCTTAGAAAAATATTATAATTATCAAGCGTTTCGCCCTGAAAGCGAGGCAGCGTTTCCCCTTTAATTCAACCGAAACTTTCGATCTTTGATGTACCGACTAGAGCGCCACGGAAAATAAATCACATATCCGTGTACATTTGGAAACTTCGGCATATCATTCGAAAATATTTGCATGGAGTTGAGCGCGGCGTACACGGTCTGTGTGCTTTCCATTATCACTCGGGAGCTATCCGCATCCGGGTGCAGCGGAGGCGTAGGAAGCGGAGTGTTCCGAGTTTCTGAGGTGAAGGATATTAGATGGAGGCCCTCGGGATGAATTGGAGGGGGAGAAGCAGGACGGAGACCGACTTAGTCGATCCTCTTCGGCAACATTGTCCTGGAAGGTGTGTGCGCGCGTGCATGTGATATGGAAGGAAGGGGTAGAGCAACTGCCGGGAGAGAGAATAGGTAGACGTTGGGCGAGGTGGGATGAGATGGTGATCGATGCAAGGGAGGAAAAGGAGGAAGAAGGAATTTTGTTTGCTGGGGGGGGGGGGGGGGGGGGTAAAAGATGGGGTTTGTAGGCGATAAGAATTGGGTGGGCGGGTTGCTGAGGGGAAGGCTGCAAAAATTGAGTTGATTTTGGCATCCGGGAAGAAGTGGAGCACTTGCGGAGGTAGATGCGGAAGTACTGGATTGGAATGTAAGAAATGAGACAGGGAAAGTGTTGCCGCGAGTGATTAGAGTGTGAAAGGTAGGACGGCAGCTGATAGAGTGTGGTGAGCGAGAAAGTGGGCTAATAACGCTAAAGGCGGTGTGTTTAGGTTGGAAATAGCGACAATTTGTAGAGAAGTGCGGTCGGGGGGGGGGGGGGGGGATGACTTTATTTCGGAGAAATATTAATCGATGAAGGAATGGAGAGATGTGGATCTGGAAGGGAGGAAACGTGTTGAAGAGAGTGGGAGTAGGAGAGGATTCAGAGGATGAAGGGAAGTGATTTTTCGGCGAAATGGAGCTGAAGACGAAGAAGCACTTGTAAAAGAAGATCCTTAAATGCATTAGCTTGCTAGAAGAGACAATTTACGAGCAGGGTTGGGGATAATATAAAAGAAGAATATCCGGTATTTGAGATTCATCTGTTCCTTATGTTACACTGACACAGCGACATGATAGGGCGGGAAAGCAATCGATTCTTCTTACTTACTTTTAAAATGCCCTCCATGAAATAGATCCAATTGTCCGTCGGTTTAAATGTCATGTATTTAACACGAGGAAATTATTTTGAAGACTTTCGGAAACTCTAGGCAAAAGTCATAAGTGGGGTCAAAACACTTATCGTGGAAATTTCGCGGACTGCTGAAGCTCTGATAATTGTAGAATTGGCCTTTTCTCAACCATTCCATGCAATGACTAATGATAGTGAGTGTGAATGAGAGGAACAGAAGGCGTTAGAGAGAAAGAGTTTACATTTTGGTTATTGGAGACTTATGCAGGACCAAAGGTGCTAGAGACGAATTTTAATACAGGTAGTCCTCGCTTAACGCAGTAGATATGTTCCATAAAAGTACCGCATCAAGCAAAACCGCGTTTAAAATACATATAATAATGGTAGGATGCGTTCTAGACTAAAATTTCTCTACTAATAGCTACAAAATGCCTCGAAACACTTCAAACACCAGTAATTCATCTATTGAACGTTGACGCGTAGCATATCTTGAGCAAAGAGTTGAAGGTTACGACAGAATGCTGCCAAGCACATTTTTGTCTTCCTTTCGACCAATGAAATAATTTATTCTCAACAAGATTTTTAGCTTCCCGAACATCTTGCAGTGGATGGGGGAAAAATTCGAAGAATTACGTGTGTTCAACGGAATAAGAGGAAAGCTTCGAGAGTTTGTCGTCAAAAGGTAATATGGATCGAAGAATCGTAATAAGTGAAAATAAAAATTGTTTTGAAGAGGCCCTTTTCAACTATTTACTTGTTAATTAACGTATTTATCGTCAAAATGTCATATGGATCAAAGGATCGTAATAATAAGTGAAAATTAAAATTGTTTTGAAGAGGCACTTATCAACTATTTACTTGTTAATTAACGTATTAGAGTCCCAAATATCGTTTAATATCCACATTACGCTCAAATCTCTGCAGCACATCTATTTTATATTCAAAGGAGTACATTTTCTCTTTTTCTTTGATAAAGCATCACTACTCTCATTGTTTGACCTCATGCTTAGTGTATGTTTTGCTCCGCACATTACATAAGCTTCGACCAGCCGCGTAGGAAGCGCGTCATAGCGAGGACATAGCGACATTAATCGAATTATGGGTATCTAAACTAAAAACAGCGTTATGGTGAAATCACGTCAATCGAAACCGCGTTAATCGAGGAATTAATGTACAATTAAATACATGCCTTTAAGAAAATTATGTTAACAAATATCATTCATTAAAATTTGTATAAAAAGAATCAAAAGTGTTTATATATAAAGTTAACATTTGTATAAAACAGATTTAACTGTTTTATGATAAAATATTTATTTAAATTTATTTTATATAATAGAATATAACACAAAAGTTTTTTAAATTTTCTCGACCAACGTAGTTCAAATTATTAACCAACATTTTGGATTATTTGGCGCTTGTGAATAGAATCCAATTATTGCGGTTAATTTAAAAAATTTGAGCTTAAAGTATTAATGTATTGACTCAAAATGTTTCATACAATAAAATTCAAACAATTCAACATTTAAAAACACTTATGCGATAAGAAAATAACAGAATTTCACAACTTCACAACATTTATATTTACTTGTGCAAACGGCATTTCTGACTAGTTATGATGACTTAGAAGCAGTTTTATGCATTGATCCTATATATAAAATGCATAGAAACTTTATAATATGCCACTATATTTTTTGCTTGAACGCACTAGCAATATCTTGAGATTTTTAACTTTAGAAAATCCAAGAAAACCGCATTATATCAAAATAAATTATTGAATCGTAATTATAACATCTGTATTCGTTCATACAGCATTAGGAGAGGGATCGTAATTTGCGTCGGTTTTAAATGGCGTTTTGAGTTTTGGCCGCTGTCGTTGCTGCCTGAACGTTCTGATACAAAAAATATCAATTATTGCCATGACATTCATTCTTTTCTTTGTCAAGGAAAATCAATATTTTCACAAAAAACAATACCTGATCATCAAGGAGGAATTGTCTCAGCTATTTGAATTGTAACGCAAATTGATCGCGTTAATGAATGCAGCTGCGGCTGTAGAATCCAGGCAGTAGCACTTGTATGTAAGCGCGTGTGTAACGGTACAGCCAAGTTACCACTGCGTGAAATTATATGATAGCAGACATCGATTCGTAAAAATGAAAGAAAGAATAATATTTTCTTTCTAACAATACCAATTACCAGTCATGAACGCATTTTTCTTATTTAATTAAAATTTTTAGAGCTCTGTGCTTACGGGATTCGTATGTACATAATGATTAGCGGTGCAATGTGCAGCGAAGTCATAAAATAAGATCGTTATAGGCACAAATTCGGATTTTATTGATTTATGGGCGATATTTATCAGATACAAGCGGTTTTGCCTTTTGAGCGATTCCCGAGCACGCCAAGGCATTAATTAATCCGCAATAATTTACGGAGCCACCGCGGAGGGCGCGTCGGCGAGAGGAGAGCGTACGGAATGCGAAAGCGGAGAGGAAATTTCCAGATCCGCATTTTCATCCTCTCCTCGTCATTACTTTCTTTTTTGTTTGTTCTCCTTATTCTTGACCTCCCATTCTTGTTCCAGAATAAAAAATAAAACCTTTCGTGGCATCGGATGGGTAGACAAAGGGAATGGAATTTTGGGCCCACCCATTTCGGGGGGTTGGAAGGGGGGGAGGAGGGAGAGGGGGAGAAACGCTTAAATTGACAATTTGTAGTCGGAGTGGTCTGAGGGAGGCGCCATTGGAGACCAGGCTGTAGAAAGTGGGAATGGGTTGGGGAGGGGAGGAAAAGGCGAGAGGGAGGCGGGAGTGAGGAGACTGAAAGGAGGAGGCTGGACGGAGGAAGGGAGGGAAGAAAAGGTGGAGGAATGGAACGGAGGAAAACGATTGGTGCGGAAGCTGGTGGGAAATGAGGCAGGAAATGAAGGTGAGGGTACTTTTGGAGGGGGAGAGAGAAAGGAAGGGGGAGGAAGAGGGAGAATGATGCTGGTAAAAGTACATGGCAGAAAGTAGAGGGAGGGGGAAGAGAGAGAGAGAGGAAAAAGGGTACGAGAGTTCCCTCTGGAGGTGACGCGAGATGCAGCGGAGAAGGGGAGAAGAACGAATAAAGTGCGGGAGGGCGAAAATGCCGATTGGGGGAGAAGGCGGTTGGAAAAGGGGGAGGAGGGGACGATCGGAAATTCGCTTTTCTCAAGTCGATGAGATATGGCGCGCACTTGTTCTTGACGCGGTTGCGGATCAATTCCTAAGTTCGAGAAGAAGGAACCGAGGAAATACCTCGGCAAAATCTTTATATTGATGCACGTGATACAAGCAAACACGTAGCCGCGGGCGTAAATGCTTCCAAAATTGATTTCATATCTTGCTTCGGGCACTTTTTCCGCAAATCAATGATAAAAACTAGTTTTGGAAGGAGTATATTCCATGATAAATTCTTGTTTTAATAAAAACTTTCTTTGAAATACCATTTTCATTGTTGCAAAAAATATCCATTTTTATCCTCTCAAATGTTTTGAAGGCTTGTTGATGGGATTTTAAATGACATTTTCTAATATGTATAATTTAACTATATCTCATTGCTTTATATACGAAAATAAAAATGTATTTCTGAAATAAGATTTAAATGCCTGATTGATTCAATTACGATAAGAAAAATACTACGTGAAACTTCGATATTTCTATAAATAGAGCACGATTGCGTGCAGAAGCTTGATTTTACTTAAATTGAGAAACGGGAATTATACCAATGGGATGACAGGAAAAATTCGCTGGTATTGTTAGAATCATAGCAATGGAGTTCATTAATGATAATATAATTTTCTAGTATATGCAAAAGTAAAAATAAACTTACATCATACAAAGAACGCCGTTACAAGTCAGGTAGTCGTTATCTTGACTCAGATAAAATTGATGGAATGATATGATCCGAAGATCCTATGCAGGCAGGCATAAGCTGTGAAAGTTGGAACAATTTTTGAAACGAGAAAAAAGTCTGCTATGACCGGGAATTGAACCCGGGTCTTTTTTCTCGTTTCAAAAATTGTTCCAACTTTCACAGCTTATGCCTGCCTGCATAGGATCTTCGGATCATATCATTCCATCAATTTCATGTTTGGCAATCTCACCATTTGAGAGGAAGGAGTTTCTTTCGATGATTCTCTTCGAGGACATCTGTCGGGGCAGTTTGATACTAGCTTGGCTAGTTCCCGTCCTACCAAGGAAAACATCCGTGTTCAGAAACGAGAGAAAATGTTCTGCTACGATAGTTCAGGGGTAGAGTATCCGCCCGGCAAGTGGAAGACCCGGGTTCAATTCCCGGTCATAGCAGACTTTTTTTTCTCGTTTCAAAAATTGTTCCAACTTTACTCAGATAAGACAAATAAAATTTAAATATCTATCGTACACTCAGTCTCCTTCCAAGAATACCCTGCTAACATGAACGAAGAGGATGCTTGATCAATTCAAATGCTCAACCTAGAAAATAAACAAAAATCAGGAGGATTTAATAATTTTTATCAATCACCTGAAACAATGATTTGCCTCTCTCTTCGTTGGCCCAGATAAAAGCTTCTGGCTGTATTTGAACATCAACTGTGACGGAAGTAACAAGAGCATTTGAAATATTGCCTTTGTCTGCAAGAAAATCATCTGTCCAACTACGCTAAAAATCAACTGGATTTTCTAAAAGAAAAGACATGATATTCTTTATTCTCAAATCTGTGGAATTGGGAAGAGTATTCCAAACATGACACTTGAATAAATTGAAACAAAGGTAAAAAGAGTATGCCTTTCAATCTCCAACGATAAAACGATGCTGTTTGAAAGCTTTCCAGGATTGCTTTGCTGAAAAATCAGATAAACTGAGAAAAACGTAAATTAAGTGATCCTAAAGATACGTCGGATATTTATGTACACTAATAGGAATGAAATGAATATGAAATAGCTCGAGAAGATCGCAAAATCTGCCGAAATTATAATTTTGTTGCAGGTAATACAGAAATGAATTAAATTGAACTATTTAGAACTAATTTACCAAATTTTAAGCATCATGTCCTGAATTTCCTCATAGAAGTCATTCAAACGATGCATTATTGCAGTTTAAACTCATAGCTGTAAAAGAAAGGCATTACTATGGTGCTAATACGAATATGAAAAGCTGAACTTATATCGTGATTAATACTATAGTAGCACGGGGATGGTTTTTAATTATAAAAATTGACTAATAAAATCCAGTTTAAGATACCACCTTCCTAAACACAAGACTTGTAATAAGCTACATAATAACAGTTGCTTTGAAACAACTTAATTTATTTGGACTCAGAAACAAATTGCCTGCTATTAATCTTATCTCTGATAGACAAAAAGTGGAGCCGTGATGGTGTAATTTATAACCTTGCCATAGGTGCAGTCGATTTAGGTTCGAATCCTGACGGAGGCGAATTTGAAGCCGTTCCTTAACTTTGTGTTGTGAGGACATGCAAGTCAGTACTCTGTCATTAGTAATGGACGTGAAGCAGTGTGCCCCTTGGAAGCTTTCCGAAAATGAGTACGCTAATTCCGACACGGTTTCCCATCTCCTTTGTGTGTGCGCGCACTGTACGCATGCGCGATCGTAAAAACGCAACAGAACTTGTAAGTTGGTTGCGTAAAATTCATGCCGTATATGAATTTTTCATAAAGGACTAAACACGTCGGACGAGATAGATCCAGGGAATAAGAGATAATCTGTGACCGCATACTCCGTACAGTTTAATTCTATCAAAACACACCACTAACATGTTACGAAAACGCTATCTTTATCACAGCAGCCATTATAATATCAGAATAAAGATAGCTAAAGATAGCGGATATATATTTTTATTAAAGCAAGGAAAATTATTATTGTAGCTTGCTGGAATATTTAAAAAGTTCTCCGCGAAGTAAAATTATTGACTATGTAGGTTCAACAAATCTAAATGATGCTCATAAATTGAGGTCGTACGCTTGTCTTGGTCCAAATGTTGTTCGAATTAGATATGCAACGGATAATATGAAACTTGGCAGAATTTCCTCTCAAAGTACACTAATAGTTTCTTTGTAACCGTATCTTCCTCAAAATTCATGATGTTTTCTATAATATCTTTCCATTAATCCCAATTTCATGCCATGAAGGATATAGAATATTAATTCAATACATAGCTTTATTGAAGGAGTAAATTAGACCTATATTATAGACCTGCTCGTAGCTGTCTGCGATATATTTTCACAAAAACCTAATACGCTGCTATACTCATTTTATGTTTCCAGCGATTATGTTCACTTGCTCGTAATATTCACAGTTGCATTCATTCCACTCATACGGCGTAAAACATTACTATCGCAAAATTTCATAAAATTTTCACAGCTCTATTAACAGCAGGTACCATTTCTGGGGCACATCATTTATCCGTCTTCATTAAAGTTTCACGTCTACCAATAACATCCTTGCCAAGCTTGTAATAAGATTTCATCGCCTTCGTTTTTATGATGAAACCTTAAAGTTCCGACGGAGTCCAACGCGTTCTTCTGATAAAGGATGTGAAGGAGTCGGTTTTAAAGACCAGCGGCGTTGTCCATTAAAAATCCATGAAAAAAGCGGCATGGACGACATAGATACACGGAAAAATGTGATACATCTGTTGTTCGAGTTCAATAATAGATAAATTAGGTCGCAATGAAATAAAATTGCTCTTGATAACTTAAAACAGTGGTTTCCAACCTTTTTCAGTCAACGAACCCCCATGGCTTTGAGTAAAGCTTCACGTACTCCCTTCTCAATTTTTTATAGGATGTAAGTTTGACTGTTCACCATGTAGGTATGTGCATACAAGAAAATAGATAAAATGCTTTTCATAAAACAAACTTTATTATGTACATTAATAAATAAATTTTAAAACATTATTATAATATTATTTATCAAAACAAACAAATAATTTTTATCAAAACATAAGCAAAAAACTTATTAGTGAGAATCTTGTTTTCTGTCAACCAACAGTTTTATTCTTGGTAAAGTTTTCGAGAGAAATACACGCATATTAAGTTCGACCTCCAGTTTGTTCCTCGCTTTGGTTTTGATTGAAAAGAGGACTGAATATCCTGATTCGCAACGATAATTGGTAACAAACGGAATTAAAACTCTGTAAGCTCGTTTAATAAGAATTGGATATGCTTCTCTCAGTGTACACCAGAATTGATGTAATTTCATTGATTCAAAATCAATGCCGAGTTTCTGATTATTGCGCAGTTCAATTAACTCGTCTTTTGCTCTGTCGGCGTCGCTTATTTTTTCTAAGTCAATAGGAAAAGGATTTCTTATCAAAATATCACTAATTTGATCTTCAAATGTGTCTTTTAGATTTTTTATCATATAATTTATAATAGAGACTGTCTCAAGAGTTCTTATCAGTACTATATATTGCAGTTATGTCTCTATGTTAGCTGTTGCTCCCAGGTCTTGAATGTGCTATTATTACCAACAGACCAACAGGATAAGACTTTTATACATAATAATAATAATGTATACTTACAAAATAAGCATAAAATAGAAAGTAGGTACATAGAATTGTTTGTAATATCCCTGGCTTACCTCTTTCGGATTTTTAAATGTCAAATTAGTAATTACGTCATGAATTTTATTGTTTAAAACTATAAATATATTTTTAAAAGTCAAAAACAAATCCAAATAACAGAAAAGTAAACAATATATTAGATATAATTTAATATGCTTTGAAGATAAAAAGAGGTATGCAACAGAAGCATAGCGATTTTCAAAGACCGTGTAAGATCTTTTGAATTTTTTAATATAATAAAAATTTAATTTATCAAATATCTCACGCAGGGACGACCCGAACAACGGGCGAGCCGGGCGGCTGCCTGGGGCACCAAAGTTTTGGGGGCGCTATCCTGATTATTTATCTATGCATTACTTGCAAGTGAATAAATATTGGATTCCAATATATATCGAGGGACAGGTTAGAATCCTTATGGCATTACTTTTAATTCTTCATTATCAATAATTTTTACAGAGCGATTAATAAATTAATATCCACTATTAAAATATCTCAATAAGCATTAACGTCGCTGGAGTACTATCTTGCCCGGGGCGCCAAAATACCTCAGGCCGCCCCTGATCTCAAGTACCCTTTGACTGGGCTTCACGTACCCGTTGGGGGTACATGTACCCCAAGTTGGGAACCACTGACTTAAAAGTTCTCGTTTAATGAAATTAATCGACTTTGTATATGAACGGCATAGTGGGAGCACAAAATTAATACACAAGACCAAAAATTTTATGTAGGAGACTCCATAGTTTATTCTTTCACGTAGAATTAACCCATAAAATATTTAAAATTTACTTAAAAGGTTCTTGGACGAAAATTCCTGCATTACGAAAACATGAAATGCTTTTGTTTTAAAATAGTTTCGAATTCATTGTATTTATATTTCCCGTAATGTGTTATTGCATGTTTATTTGGCATCAAATGAAATGATTTATTTTCAAATATACTTGCCATGTACTTTATATTATTATTATTATTAATTATTTCGTTTTGGAGCAACTTTCCATTGGAATGATGAAAATATTAATCGTTAGTGATTTTGTGCATTATTTAAACAGTGAAAATTTAGGAAATAATCTTCGAAAAGAATTCCTATTTCCGTAGTAAATAAGCACAAAATAGAATAGCGGTAATTTTTAGAGAAAGAATTGTATGCTCCAGCGATTGCGAGAGATAGGGAAAACACGAGCAGGTTGAGTTCATTCTGCGGGATAATACCTTTACTTTCTCTCTCTCCTTTCTCCAATTCCCACCATCTCTGCTATGCTCCCCTCCCATTCTCCTCATTTTTCCAGCACGAGTACGCTTTAACAGTTCCCACACACCTAGCTCATCTATTTCTCTGATTTCCTTTCTCTCTCCTTCCACATCACTCCTTCCGCCCTTCCTCCACCATCCTCCTCCGCTCTCCCATCTCTAATTATTCCCTTTCACCCCTCTTCTCTCTCTCTCTCCCTCCCGTCACTCTCTCTTACCTCTCTCTCTCTCTTCCTTTCCTCTCATCGCGCTCTCACAGGTTTCTCTCTCACCCTCTCCTTCATCCACAAAACTCCTCCCTTTACCTTTCCACCCGATACCCTTCGCCTTTTTCGTTCCCACTTCTTGGAATATTATGGATTCGTACAACAAAAACCCTTGCTAATGAAAGACATTTCGGTTTATTTTCCATTCGCCCTTTAATTTTTTTCGCACAGCCTTCCCGCGGATTCATCCCCTTGCGGTCCCCTTCCCAACCTCTTCTCCCTCCCGTTCCCCGCTCCACCCTCCCATCAATTTTATTAGCCTTCGCCATCTCTCTCCACCACCTCTCCGCTTCCGCACCAACTCACGGTCACCCACCCTCGGCGCCGCCGCCGCAGGAATGCCAATTTCTCGGGAAGCAATCACTGCCTGCTTTCACGGGAGCTTTTTATATTCTCATGCATATGTATGTTGACTTTCTTGCGCGATGGCTTTTCTCGCGAAATACTCTTCCGCCCCACCTATCGCCTCTATTCCCTTCCTCGCCCCTCTGCCTCCGTTGCCCCTTTTCCCGTCGCCCTGCCGCCTCCGTTGCTCCACCACTCGAAATAACACCGCCAAAGAAACGGAGGAGCGTTTTGATCGGCGACATCGTCATGATAGCTGGGACATACGACAGATAATCCGATTTAATTGAACACTCCGCACAGACCGAAAAACGCATCGCAGCGTCTCCTCGATGCGCGGCTGCTGCCGTCTTCTTTTACGGAACCCGTCGGATTCGATAAATGTCTCCAGGACCGCGCTCCGGGAAGCATGCTTTTGTCGTTTTGTGAGCTGGTTATTTCAAATTATACTGCTGCCCTTGAATATGTGCAAATTGGTGACCTACTGCTCTAGTGGCGCGCGAAAATCAACTTTAAAGTTGACGATTTAATTACGAGACTCATGAATATGCGGTTCACGCCAGGCTTTCAGCCTGCGATCACGCCTTCGCACCTTTCACTTTGGCGTCTGAAAAAAATTATATGACACTGATTTTATAGAGAACCAAATAAAAATAAAATGTAAAATACGACCTTAACTTTTCAAAGTGGATTTTTGTTTTTTAAATATTTAAATTACTTTCATTTTGAAAAAATATATTCCTAGAACTTGATCCTTATATTGTAATTTCTTGACATTTTTATTTAAATAAGCGTGTATTTTGTTTAAAATGGGTAATCTTTCTACATGCTGACGTATTTTGTATAGTTAAATTCACGTCCCTTGCCTGAGAGGCATTAAATAAATTGATCATTTCTCTAACAGGTACAGGCTTTACATGTTATGCGGCTTGGGGAGTGAAAAGGCCCGCATGCCGCATCAGAGTGTAACTAAGGCTAGAAAAATGTTATTTGTATCAATTACTTAGTTAATTTACCTTGTTAATCATTTTAGCTTATCGATAATTGCATACACAATTCACAAACATTATAATAAGTTCTACTTATTCCAAAATACAATTTGGAGAAGTATTTTAAATAGGACCAGTTTTGACATTTACACGTTATTACGTAGCGATAATAGAAAAATCCCACCTGAAAAACACAAAGAGCAAGCGGCTAATAATTCACACGTTGAAACATCATAAAATGAGTTTATGGTAAACATAAACCGGAAAGATATTAGAAAAAGACAGATCTATGCTTTGTAAACAAATAAAAAATGCGAAGTTTAGAAGAAGATATACATATATCTCGCTAATAAATTCAGGCTCCACTCCACTCATCACACACATGAAATTAATCTATGTATCTTCCCCGATTGATATAAATCGTGAACGATACACATTTTAATTTTGTCCGTAGCAAGCTATCTTATTCTATCACGAGGAAATTCCAAAAAGGGAAGGCAGAAATTACTAATGAGTATAAGAACAATTTTACAAAAAAATACTAATTTTGCCTAGTATGCAATGTCGTAAAATTTGCCTCACACGACGTAAGACTCAATGTAAACTGAAATTCTTTAATTCCATCGACCACAACTCTATCAAATTAGCAAACGCATTCCTTGCGCTCTTTATAGTAGAGATTAAAGCGAATAATCATTTGTTTTAAATATAACCTTCGTGTACAAGCTGATTTCGCTAACAATGCACCAAAACTCAACAAAAGGTAACAAGCTGACCCTTGCGTCCACAACAAATTTTTCTCTATCATTTTACATAATGGAAATCTGGAACTACAGAGCAAACTGAATAACAGTTAAATTTCCGGGTCATAAGACCCAAATACGCTATCCGATTACTTAGGTATAGAAATATCCCTTTCGCCTCAACCAGCTTGTTGACTACATGCTCGAAGTTTCGGGGTTTTGTTACGAGAAGTTGAATCATAGAAAATCTCTAATGTAGTCGCTAATAAAAAGCTAACCAGCGGGCCCGAGGCAAAGTTCCAAAATGGCCTCTTTGAACAGGATATTTTTAAGGCCTTGCCAAAAAATGTTCCGTTACCTTCGTTTCCAATGTAAAAACTATAGTTTTAACCATTTACGAAGGCTCAAAAACATAAATGTACACATTTTTTTAAACGGCTCATTTTTTATATTATTCACCAAAATTGGAGAAATTGATATACGTTTGAAAAAAGAAACTTATGTGCATTCTTTAATTGCATTTTATTTTAATAGAGTTCAAATAATAATAAACATCTTTCTTCTCCTTTATCTCCGTTCCTATGTCGTATTTCAATAATGATTAGCTAAGGAGCGAAATGCATTATAGCTTTCCTCTAGGGTTTAAAAGTCTCCATTGATCATTTTGGCCATTTGTTCATTAGTAGTTCCCTGAAGAATCGAGAAATACGCCTAATGTCCGATCTCTTAAACGTTTTAAAAATTTTTCGCAAAAATAATTGAGAAACTCATCGGGCATGAGTAACTTTGGTAGCATCCTCCCGCCGAAGATAAATGGCGGCAAACTTTCCTTCTCATTTCCTGAGAAACCTCCCGCGTCGTCTTAAGGAGAAATTACGCACTGAAGAAAGCATGCATATTGCTCCTTTATTATTTTTTCAACGCCCAACCCATCATCGTTAAGAAGGATCTCACTTTCGGTCGCCGTTAAGCAGTATGACGCACCTATTTCCATTACGACCACCCTTTCTCCTCCCTTTAAGCCATTAACCGAACTTCTACCCCTCCCCTTCCCCCTTACCCTCCGCCTGCGCCCATCTCACTCGCCTCCTCGTTTCGTTCTCCCTTCTTTCATTCGGTGCGCGCGCCGCGGAGGGAAAAAAAGGGAAAGAGGTAAACCCTTTGGCGCGGCCCCGCATAAATTCCACTTTGCTCGGATCATGCCCCCCTCTCGCCATTTCCCTCTCGATCCCTCCCTCTCGCCCCCTCCCCCTCTCCCTCTATCTCTAGCTCTCTCCCTCTCGCCCCCTCCGCTGTTTCTCACCTTCTCCCCTTCCTCTATCCCCCACCTATTCCTATAACCCCCTTCATCTACCTTACCTGCTCCATCTCACCCCGCCGCTCCATTCCCCTCTCTCCCCTTCTTATTACCAGAAATGTTTTATGTAACTCAATTATCCGCGCCGGGAGGCGAAGAATCGAACGACTAACTCTGCGTTTCCTTTTTTCCGCATCGGCGCAGTTTTCTTTGACGGACTAATTAGTCCAATCCCCAAAACTTCTCTGCTCTTCGGCGGAGGGCTCCTACCCGGGCCATCTTTCGCCTCCAAGTGCTGCTTTCTCCGCTCCCGCCCACGCCGCCTCTGCTCTTCCTGGCAACCAAACTCATGCAATCCCTCCTTTATTCTCCCTCCCCCCGCGTCCCTCCCCCCGCGTCCCTCTCCGCCTTCCCCTTTCCACCCGCCGCTCACTCAGCGGCGGAAGAAATCGTAGAGGGAAGGCGCGGCGATGATTTACGACGCTATGGCTTGTGCGCGCTCGACAATTGCGAAATCGAAGGCGCACTGAGTGATTGAGTGAGTGGTAGAAGAGAGTCCAGAAAATTACAACTGACCATGTGCTCACAGAATCTTAAGCGTTTAACTAGAGGAAGAGACTTATGGGGGCAAGCCGGCGGTTGGAAAGACAACTGCCTGTGTGGGGTTGATTTTCTTTTTGCATCTAGTCCTGTTATCTCTGTGTGAAACGTCGTTAAGTACCGTTTGCGGAGAAACGTGAGGAGAATTTTTTTTATGAGTTCAGACGAATTACTGCTTATTGTCATCCGACTGAAGTGAAATAAATATATTTCTCTGCGGAAACCAATCCTCTAAAAATAACGCACGTAAAGCATATATAGGTACATTAATAGAAATTAGATGGATGGAACGGTGACAGATATAGACTTACAAGTTACTCGTAATTGTAATTTAGTATTTGAAACATTAACAGAACTTTAAATAATATGAAAGGAATTGGGAAAGGTTCCATCAATTATACCTATGGAGATTGTATTTTAGCAAATTTTAAATGCCTCCAAGCACCGAAAATATATCTGAACGCCACTAAATGTCAAAAAATATAGATGCCAGATTTACAGTTATTCTACTTTTGCTGTATTTTATCTTTTAAGTGCCGTAAACCACAAAAATTTTGGAACATTTCCAACGTTTTCCAATAACAACACTGCTACAAAAAGTTATGTAATATTGCTATATTTTGAATATAATTCCATTTAATGAACGAAAGTACGAGAGTAGCTAAATTACCAAAACATCTGTAAAGCTTTACAGTTAAACATAAAAAAGTGAACAACATGACAAATGAGAAAGCAAGACTAAATTAATCACAAGCCGATAAACTAATCAACAAATGTAAATGCGTGATTGCAAAGGAATCATTTGCTATCGCACACTTGCAACGGTTATCAGTCAGCGTTCGTGACTTATTAAATATATGGTGGATTTTCGATAAGCTGCGTAACGCAAATATCGTTCATTTAATCCTCTTGACAGCGAATAATGACAAATGGAACAGCAGTGAATTTATGATTGGCGGCCCAAAAGATTTCGTGGATAAGATAAAAACAATTCATTTAACTGAGAACATTGACGCCAATTCCACTGTAACCATATATACCAGCAATTAAAGAGATTGTTTTACACTATTAAAAATTAGTTTTAACTGGCGCCACACCTATATTTAAGGCCGAGGTCGCCACCCGTATGCTCGTGGGTGACAAGTTGTCCGCAGAAGGCCTTTCAGGCACTCCGGTGAAATATAGTTGTATTATTAAAATAATATCCATGTTTATTCACATGGTGCCTCCTAAGTGTTAGGAAGTCCAATGTTAGGATTTTCCAAAAATATATGTTTTACTAAACTCTATTTAATGCTATTTTACTATAGGTTTAGACAAACGGGTGGACTAAATACCATTCCAACTGTCACATTATATTAATATCATAATCATTAAACGTTACAAGAATGCCTAACTGGCCAAGTTGTACCGATAAAGTTAAACACAGAAAGAGTATATTATAAAGTTAAATAGCATAAGATAAATATACGTAGTCCTAATATTGGAAATTTTGGAAGATGTGTTAGGATTTTCAATGTTTATAATGTAAAATTCTTAATAAATACATGTTTTCTTTGGCACCCACTGCCCTTTAATCATTCTCAAAAGCAGCCCACCAGCATCAAAATGTTCGCAATCCCTCATCTAAGGGGTTTAATTTATTTGACGCATATTTTCTTCAAAAGATGAAAAATATGCGTTACGAGAATATTTCTTAAGAATCAAATTATTTTCAATGGATTATATAAGAATCTGGTGTTCTGGGTTCACCTACAATCTTACGCAATAATGATTAATAGTATTTTTACCACACGATGAAATATTTCATTTATAGAAACAAAAAGGGCGTACCTATAAAAGTAACACTATTTTTAACACTTATTTTTAAGACAAATCTAAAAAAGGTAGCCTAGTAAATTTGATTTCTAAGCAAAAACCGATTTCTGCTTCTTTTAAAGATTATGAAAGTGGTTACCGATCATGTAAGTTATAAACAACAAAAACGTTAACGTAATTTTCTACGCAAGGTAAAATTTGATAGCGATAAAATTGTAAGAAGTGTAAATTCACTTTTGAAATGGTGCTGATATCCTTTAAATATTGAAAAGTAGACCTACTAACAGCTTTAAAAGTTCCATTCAGCATCGACGTAAAAACCTAGGTTTCCTACGTGTAAGCTTTGTGCGGGAATTTTTACGTATTCTGCCATGTCAGAGAAACAGTAATCCATTGTAAATTCCGCCGTTTGGGGCCTCGGCTACCGAAAGCATGATAAATGTTCATGCTTTGGCATAATAATTAATTTATGACTATGCTTACCGTACGTCCCGGTTTGACCGGGATTGTCCTGGTTTCGAGGTTTGTCCCGGTCGGTTTGTTGCTTTGTCCCGGTCGGTTTGTTGCTCTGTCCCAGAAAATAAATATGTATGAGCCGAAGTCAAGGGCAGTTGTGAAAAAATTCTGTTTCTGTATGAATAAAGGGATTCCTAGTGCCAAATAATTTTTTCCTTAAAATATTAAATTTTACATTTAATACTGTAATAGTGAAACATTTCTGGTTTTTCTTAAGCTAGTTTTTTATTACCATCCCTCCCTTCCTCCCCTTTTTACCCATTGACCCAATTAGGTTGTTTGAAAATATGGTAAGCCTAACTATTATAATATTGTATTCCGCAAATTGATAATTTAATTAGCAATAGAAAATACGTTTAAGCTATGCAGAGTTTGCTTATATTGCAGGTAAGGTTCATGTAACAAATAAAAATAACAAAAGACACGTCCATGTTTTGTCCCGATTTATCATCTACAGAAATCGTTTTTTCCCGATTTTGTCTCTAGAATATATGGTAAGCCTATTTATGAAGCAATGAAGAAGAATAATATATTAGATTCTAATAATCCCCATCAACTTAGATGAAAAGCTACTCAACAATAGAAAAATAGAAAATAGAAACCTTGCCTCTTTCAGAAATGACTTTCACAGCAGCATCGTCATATATATATATATATATATATATATATATATATATATATATATATATATATATATATATTGGGTCAGAAGCTGCCTGTGAAAAATGAATGCAATGGTGATGTTGTCCCTTATTTTGAAAATTTAATTTTCAAACCAAAAACAATTTTAAATGCACATCCATTGACCCATTTTAAATATTAGCAACGCGAAGTGCACCAGATTTATTTTTAATGTACCTACTGAGTGAATTTTTTAGTCAAAATAATTCGTGGCTGTGGGTCCTTTATTGTTTGAAATTGCCTCAAATTCACTTTTCGAGCAAGCTGAGCCGTAAAGTTGACATCCAGACGTAACGAATGAAACATTTTCCTCGATGTGTGCATGCTAAATGTTATTCCGAGGGAACCTCACACTTCTTACTACGAGTGAATCCTAACAGCGCCGCTTAATTGAGCTGAAATAGGTCGTCGGAAACCAAGAGTGCATTAAAACACACTAGCATGGGAGATTTCCTTTACTATAAATTTGTACGTGATATATCAATTTCCTCTTTTCCAAGTGAGCAAAAACTCTCTTGCCACAATTACGTTGAGCAAAATTACACCTGCGCGTTCTGGCGGAAACGGAAATTTCCAGAGTTTCATTTTTTCAATGCAAGGTTCAGTATTTTTTGTAAAAAAAAACATAATTTAGAGCTATCCCATCTACGGCGGACGCTTTTTCAGCAAGCACCGCGGAATGATTTATTTTTTCGCATATGTTTTTCATTAAAGAATAAAGCAAAAAGTTTTACTTTTCAGCTGCAGCTACACTACGAATTTATTCAGAATTCATTCAGCTGTAAGCATTCACCTACAAAAATTGGATGAGTTCATTTTTTTGTTAAAATTGATGACTATTTCCGATTTAAAGTTATCCACCTCTGTGAAGAGAAATACGCATATATAAAAATAAATAGGGCAGAGCTTCCGCTTCACTCGAGCTCCTTATTCCAATGTAATTGCGAAACAAGTGGATTTATTTTCTGCATCAAAGCGTAATATAAATGTGAATACACCCAATAGTAGAACCATTTTGCATGTAGACATATATCTGTGTATGTATATATCCATATATATATACATACACATATATTATATATATATATGCACATACGTGATGCGATCCAAAAGTTCCGGGAATGGACATGAGGAGCACTAATGGCGCAAAATACAGCTTTCTGGTGCTAGCTACTGTAGCATTATTTCCTTCTGAGTTAGAATGTTGAGTTTCGCCATTATAGCATTCTGCGTATTTTTGTAACAGCTGTTTATTCACGTCAGTGTTCAGTGCGTTCTGCGATTTTTGAAGACTAGAGAAATGATGGATTTGAAAGAGCGAAGAATTTGCGTAAATTTATGTTTCAAACTTGGCAAAACTGCCTAAAAAACGCATAAAATGCTAAAAACTGCAACTGGTAACGTCACTATGGAATGAATGCAGACATTTTGGTGGTTTTCCTGTTTCAAACACAGGAAATTGTCGGTCGAGGATGCAAACCTCTCAGGTCGACCGTCTTTGAGTCGGACTGATGAAAATATGAAGAAAGTTCCTGAAATCATCCATGAAGACCGACGACTAACGATTATTGACATTGCTGGGGGCCCTGAGGAGTTTGAGAAAAGATGTCCGCTGAAAACATCTGTAAAGGTGGCGCAGTCAGGACTGGTTGCTGCAAACCGACAATGCGTCGGCTCACACAGCTTAGTCTCTGCAGGAGTTCGTGGCCTCCAACAACACGGCTGTGGGGTCCCACCCTCCTTACTCGCCTGACCTGGCCCTCAGTGACTTCTTTTTGTTCCCCAGAATGAAACAAGCTGAAAGGACGGGGTTTTGAGGACATTACTGAAATCCAAACAATCGTTAACGGTCCAGAAAGTGATCTCAAAAAATTGTTTCCAGAATGTTTCCAACAGTAACAGAAATGCTGGAATAGGTGTATAAACTCCCAAAGTAAATGCTTCGAAGGGGACAACACTGACCAGTGACTATGGTAAGCCTACACTTAGTTATTGACCCAGTTTGGGAACTTTGGAATCGCACCACGTACATATATGTTATGAAGTTCGATAGGGAAAACTTTTCTGCCTTCCAATGAAGGTCGTATTTTCTGGGTTCCACTGTGTAAAGATTTTTATAAATATACGCATGTATACTTGCACTCAGTCGAACTTTAATTATTTGTGCCTCATTCCCCCCAAAAGACATTCACGTTTTAGAAGATAGGCTCAAAGGAACGAATTCTGGAAGAAAATATCATCATCAGCTACTTATTATCATTTCACGTTGTAGATGTCGGACCAGACAAAATATTTATCGCTCCATCCACTTCCGTTATCATTTAGTTTCGACATGAAAAAATTCTCCCCGGATTGAATAGCTCTCTCGTCCACTTCTCGAGATGAGCTCGGACGCGGAAAGGATTTCCGTCAATTTTCAGATTTCGAGAAATCGCATTCCGCAAGGAAGAGAAAGTCATCCGATATAGTGCACGATGAAGAAATTCCTTATCAGGGAAGATGTAGGAGAAAAGTGGTAAAGGGAGAAAGAGAAAGGGGGAAGAAGGAGAAGGAGAAAGAGAGGGGGGAGAAATTGAAGCTTCTCCCTTGAAGAACCAAGGAGAGGAAAGGGAACGGAATATAATTGGGATTGGTTGTGACATCTTCGGTTCGATCGTCGTAAGCAATCGGTGGAGAGGGTTTTATTTTATTTTTCTTTACCCTGTCCCTTAAGAGGGTTCGGAGGAAAAGGGAATAGAAAGGTTTATACTTTTTCTCGGAGAATACCGAAAAGGAGGAGGATTGGTTGAGGGATATAAAGGGAGAATTGTAGAGAAAAGGGACACGGTATGAAGGGTTTAACCCCATCTGGAGGGAATGGGAGAACGGAATTAATCATTTATAGAGGTTGCAAAGGAAGGTAATAATGTTGAGAATAGGGAAAGGCTTACGGAAGGAAAAAGTAAAACGGGGAAAGCTAAGAAGAGAAAAATAGCGGAAATAAAAGGAGAAGATAGATTACGCGAAAGATATTCAAGAGGGAAAGGTACGGGTGGACAGAAAGCATGGTAAATCAATCGATCATCGATTTTTACACCGCAATTAAGATCCGCGTTTATTCTTTTACGCGAACGCGCATTTGTTCTGGTAATTTTTAACGTGAAAGCGAATTGGCGATAAATATTTTTAAAAGATAAAAGAACCTTAAGGAGGAGAGATGTGAGAGGGCGCTGTGGAGAGAGGGATAAAGGTATTGAGCCCACCACTGTATCCATCTAGAAAACCAGAATTCCTCTCTAATCCTTTCCTCTGCCCTCTCGCTTCGTTCCATTCCCCGCAGCATTTTCTCCTCAAAACCTTTACCTCTTCTCACAACTCAGAGCCAACTACGCGGCTCCCTCTTTCCCTCTTCGGTCCCAGTTAATCTTACCAACCTTTCCATTTCTCTATCCCCACCGCATAAAGATATCTCCTCCTACGTTTTCCACCTCCATCTCTCTCTTCCAAAATTTCCCCGCCTTTCTACTCCGATTGTCCTCCTTCCCTTCATTCCCTCTCATTCGTCTCCAGATCCTCACCCTCTTCCCATCCCCTCCTTCACCTGCGCTATTTCGTAGCCCCGTTCTTAGCCTCAGCCACTCAATTTGACCTTTCACGTTTTTTTTCTCTCCGACAAAGAGACATTCTTAGAGGTGACATTCTTCCCTTAATGCGCTTCTCCCTTAACCTCCATTTTCCCACTCATCCTATGCGCAACATATATAGCGCAATTTTTCTCCCCCTATACTTTCTTGCCTATCATTCTCTTCCATTCAGCACCAATATAGGCTTATGACCATAAACGATTTATTTCTCCAATTCTTCGATGTCGCCGTTTTTATTCGAATATAAAATGTATGCTTTGATTCAGCAATCCCTAGATGCTTGGATATTTTTCCGTCCTTGGGGCAAATAAAAGGAATTCGATTTCGTTTTTTTTTGTTAGATGATACTGCTGTTTGGTGATTTGATACGAGAAATAAAGGAAAAAAGAGGCTTCTTAGCATAATAAAAATTACAAAATTATAAGAAACTACTCCTTGTGTTAGGTATAAAAATAAACCCGTATAAAAAAACTCATTAGGTAGTGAAAATTAAATCTTACTTCTGAAGAATATACGCTATGTTATATAATCATAACTTGAATATAGCTCATTATTTTATAATTGCAGAGGAAATCATTGTCTTGAATGCTTCAAAACGCATTTGCTTATGTGCTGCTGCCCGATAAATCCCCATCCACTACTTAACCTCGATTTACTTCCATCCATGTCGTATTTTCTTCATTCCATTTTTCAAAATGCCTGGCCCAAAAAAACCTTTCAAAATCCGCAATGCAGACCGAAAAATATTCACTTAATCTATCGAAAAAAACAAATTTGTAATTTACTATTTCTTTTGAAACTAAAGAGGTAAAAATTTCATCCCTTTGTCATCGAGGCGATCTTTAAAATTAAATACCGCATTGCGTGCCGCATCAAGGATATAAGCATTTTTTTGCGAGGATTTTCTTAAAACATTTTTATTTCCGCCGTCGCGATTTGAATTCCCGTCATTCCTCGTAATTGAATCGAATTTATGGACCCATAATTGGGAGTCGTGCGTCTCTTGTTTTGCAGCCCTACATCCTCACCTCCGCTCTGTGAGGTCATGTGTATTTCTTGGGTCTCAGGTGGCCAATAATTCAATTAGTTGGGGCTTCGAAATTGCCTTCTCTTATGGCCCTTGGTCGAACATTTGAGCACCTCTTCTCGGCTTGTGGTCTGCCTCCTCCATCATTCCTCCGTCGCTCCCACCCTCCCCCTCTACCTTATTCTTCCTCTTCCTCCTCTTCCTCCTTTTACGCTGCTCCTTACATTTTCACGAGAACATCCATTCTTCACTTCTTTCTCCGTCTCTCTCTCTTCACTTCCCTTTCTTATTTGCTTCTTTCACCTTTGAGATACCCATTTCCTTTCAACTCCATTTACCACCTAGTCTTTCATCGAACCATTTGCTGCCATTTAAAAAGAAGAAGTCTCTTATTAAGGTCAAATTCATTTGCGCGCATTGCCAGTCTGCGTTTCGTCCGAAATCTCGATTTATATGCTTCCCTCCGATCACAGTGAGGCCTTCTCAGAACGGCCTTCTTAGAACCTAAGTCTATGAAAACCGCTATTCTTCATTGGATGTCGATCGGATGTCATTTATACGTTTGTTCAGTTACGTTCATAAATAAAGCAAACATAATCCTGTCTTTAAAATTAGATCCGCTTATGCGAAATGTTGACAAAGGCTGCTAGTGAATTTTTAATGCTCTCTGAAGCGTTAAAAGTAAGGAGAGCTTTAGGCTATCTAATTTATTTTTATTTAATTAACGCATAAAAGCGATATGAATTCATTCTGTCCGTAAACAATGCGTTGATATTATAACTGGAAATTTGTACTATTCTACGCGTTTTACGCATTCCATTCTGAAACTTATAAAACATCGAATGATCGAATTTTTAAGTCAATATATCGACAATTGTGTGTGCTGTGACATTAATTTATTTTTTAACTGCGCCCAAAAATTTTTTTTTTATATTTTGCATAAATCGAACTTTCAAACATAACGATCAAATAAAAATCAGAAAATGCTCCTGTAAATAAGTTGAAAGCATCTGCTTTACATTAATTCCAGAGAAAAATAGCATTTATATTAGCACACGGATTGAGAGTTAAAACCATTCCATTCATTGTATCAGTGAACCATAAAATACAAAATTTCTAATTTCAGATCTAATAACTTATTTATCAATAGGATAAGGGTAAAAACGACCGCTCGAGTGATCCCCCCCCCCCCTTCTTTCCAGATACGCAATCGCTCTAATCTCCTCGCGGCGCTCCGACTGCTTTGTATTCGAAGCGCCGCTCTTCACTCATATTTCTATGACCGATCCGAAGTTTCCCATTGGCTGAGCCGTGAGAGGGGTGGGGAGAAGGGGAGACGGGCGACCGCTGGATACGCCGGCAACCCTAAAAGGTCAGCGAGTTGATCCTGGTTTTCATTTCCCCTCTGAATTTGTCCACCAAATAAAATCTTGAAATATTTTTTGTAGCTATTTTGCGAAACCGCTGATATTCTGCGCGGTTACAACTCGTACAACAATGTATACGCCATAAAAATGAAAAAATATTATAAAAGTCTTTTACGCCTCGTGTTAAACCAAGTGGTATTTAAGACCAATGGGTAGCATCAATTATATACAATATTAAATTTAATGATTACCAGTTAGAGTATTTCCAACTAAATAGCTTAAAGCTGATATGTTGGAGATAAATATACTACATAAAAAACTTAATGGGAAATTTTAGGCTACACAAAAATTATGTTTAAGCGAATTAATCAGTAGCGCATGTGAGGCAACTGCGTATTCTCACTACTTCTCCTCATTTAGTCCGGTTTAATTAGTTAAGCATTTACCTTAATTAATACTTTCCTGGAGACCACGTGGAAAATTTAATTTCAATCGGCTGATATTTCATCATGGTACAAATCTTAAAAGTTACTTTTGTAAAGCGACTACACCAGAAGATATGAATAAGTTGGAGTTTTATTATACAATTCATTGATTATAATTAAATATGCCTAGATAAACGTTATTAGCTAAGCGTTATTTTCTTCTCCAACAATTTATTGTAATTAACCATGAATTGTTATATTATACCCCACTTTTCCGAGAAGAGTCAATTTTATCCTTACACTAGCTGAAAGTACCCGGCGATGCCCGGGCCACGCCAGACATCTTCAGCGAATAAAATTGTGTCATATGGTAACACAATCATTTCAACTTTTGCGCATTTTTTCATGTTCTTAACAAAAATACTTTCCCATTTACTTCATATGGAGAAAGTAAAAACCTCTCAAATACAGACAGACCGACAAACACACAGATATCATTGCGAAAATAGTCAAACGTGTTCAAGGGACTTCAAAACGTGTATTTTTGTTAAAATCTTGAATTCGAATTTTTTCATGAAAAGAATACTTTCTCTACACTATATATATGAAGAAAGTAAAAAATAATTCTGAGATATCTCTGATACCTATGAATTGGGCCGGGAGGGTCCATGGAGGTCCGGAAGGAACGGGAACATATGTGAGAGTAATAGGATTTCGAGTTCAACAATGCAATCTGTTGGCAATACGACTTCTCCTTAAAAACGCTAAATTTTGTCAAAATATGATATTAAAACGTTAAATTCGAGAGATTTTGATTCGAAGGCGATAAAAGACGATAATAATAAGACACTATTCTCATTTTTCTTTAATGCAGTCCCAGAGACCACATAATTACGTCTTATAGATTTGGAGATCAAAATTCGAGAAAATCCCGGGCAAAAGATTGCATATTTTGTTTACATCGATCGCGAAGACGGTTCTCTCAGCAAACAACAATTAAAAATCCATATATTTCTCTCCCATTCTCTTATATTTCCTGTGAGGTATAGATTTAAAAAATTATTTGGATAGAGAACATCATTTACTACAAGATGGTCCCCGAGACTGTAGTTTCGGTGATAAAAACTCGAGAATCACCTAATATTTCGTTACCGTTCCATACGTTTTTCCCATTAAGAACGCCTTTGAAATCTCTGTGTATTCCATTTATGAAATATACTTTTCCATCTTGTTTTCTTTTCCGCTCGATTACTCTTCAGCAATGGACATATGATCCAGCCATATACTGTACTGTTTATACAGACTGTATAAACAGTTACATTTATTAAATTTGTTTATTTAAAAATACATGTAAAATATAATATCAGAAAGAGATTTTGACATTGTTTTTAGTATTTAAAACTCGAAACGCTATATTAATTTGTTTTCCAATTTTTCTCCATCATTGATAATCTATGAACTACAAGTGACATTAATGATATGAGAATTCCTTGGAATGTCTAACATATACTGAAACATTTCTTGTCAATATAAGTAATCAATTCGGGACGTAAACTTTATTGAAACCAGCCTGCATTAGTCCTGGTTTGAACTTCTTGTTTCAAGATGGCGGCGCTAGCACAACACCTACCGTTCGGGATTTGTAGTATATTGTTTAGGATACTAATACCGACATTTCTACCAAAAATAATTTCTATACTAATTAATTCCACGATTAACTTCTAAATACCCCAGACTATACAAGTCCGGAGAAAGTCATGTGGTGGCCACATAAGATTTTTTTAAAGAATGATAATAAGAATGAACCTTAATTTACGCCTATGAATTTGGAGAAGTTATTACTAGTTAAGAAATTTGTTGACTTTTCTACTAATTCTGTTGAAAGAACTTTCAGGAAGTATCGCCTCAAGTGAACACATTGTTTGTAGTTTACAAAATTAAATATAGCGGCACAAAATGATATAACATTCCTTGGAGGCATATTTCTTCTGGTAATGTTGTTAAATAGCTGGTCGCATGGATCAACGCCTCCTTTGGTAGCAATGTGCTTCGTTTAGTAACGATGCTTTCAGAAGTGCTGTCATCAATTTTAGCATCGTAATCAACGCTCGACTCGAGCAAAATTAGTGAAACTAATATTCCAAAAAATTGATGAAAAACACTGAAGCATCCAGAATAAGCACATAAGTATAAAAATTGTAAAATTAGGTAAACATTTAATTTGGGTATCTCCAATGGCCACAAAGACGTGATAAGAATTTCATATGCTAAAGACTTATGTTAAATCTTTTGGACATAAGTGCTTAGTCTGGAATTTATCTTAAGCTATAAGATGATATGGACAATTCTCTTTTATATCATCAGTCAAGTTAAATGACGAAGGTACTGTACTGTCGGAGACGGCGCTCTTGTTCTTTTACTGTCGAATGAAAACATTGCTCGGTGACTGCACCCGACTAATTAAGGATTAAATGATTCTCATCGCTTATGCAAGATATGATAATTTAGACATATTTAACAACACCTCAAACAACATTTGCAATCTTATATTATCTGCGAGGTATAAAGTAAAAAATTTACATTTACATTTGTAATTAGAACTATAAAGTCAGTTTAAGTATTTATCAATAATGAGATGATTTTTAAATTAGTGAATGTGACATTTTTAGTACACGATGTACCAATATTATCATTATTATTCAAGAGGTGTCAAAAAACAGGAATTATGATTTAATCAGTAAACAAAATACTACAAAAATGAATAGCGCAATATTTAACGATGCACAAGGAGAAGATCTCAGTATAATACCTAGAGCTAGACTAGTTTCATAAATCCGAACCCCTCTCTTTCTCATGTGCAATCAAAATAAAGAAACCCTTGCACTTATTAGAATCTTACCTTGATAAAATATTGACTCGGTGTGAGAATGCAAAACTCGGAGGTCGTAAGGCTGTGCAAATATCAATTCAAAGAAGGCCCAGAGGAAATGGTTTGCAGAACAATGGATTCGAAGACGAAAATTAAGGCCTCCGTGAGCCTCGCGTAGAATAAGGCGTACGCTTGGAACAAGAGAGAAGGGAGAAGGAGTAAGGAGAGAGAAAGAGAAAGTTGGAGAGGAAGAGGAGAGACTTTGGGGAGAGCTGTAGGGGCAGGAGAAGAAGGCAGTATGAAAGAGAACGGAGGGAGCGCGAGAGAGGGGGGGTAACGGTGAAAAGTGGGGATTTGGGAGAGGAAGCGTTCGAGAGAGAAAGAGAGAAAAACGTATAAGGGAAGGGGTAAGATGGGGAAAATGGCGAGGGCTAGGGAGGGGGAGTTACGGGGGGAAGGAATGTATGCATACGGAGCTAGACTTGGAGCAGAGAAGAACAAAGAAGCGCGGGGGAGATTGAAGGTCGCCCTCACCAAGAGGAAGAGATTGAGCCTTGGCGGAAAACGGGGTCAGGAATGTAAAAAAGGGCCCAGGCGGATGGAGAGGGTAAATTGAGGGATGTGACGGCCCAGAGCAAGAAACGCCAAAGAGAAAGAGGAGGCCAGAGAAAGAGAGAGGAGGGAGGTTAAGATGAAATAACGAAATAGAATCGGTGGGATACGCAGGAACGGAGGATGAGGAAAGAAGGGATCGGGAATCGGCTAAAGAGGGTTCGGTTCTCTCTAATGCAAGCCGCTGGGATGTCACGTTTGCTTCCTTAGGTGCGTATGTGTGCGTGTGTGTGTGTGTATGTGTGTGTTAAGGGAAGAGGGAAAGGAGGTTGGAAGGATGAGGCGAAGGGAGAGTCGAGATGACTCTCCTTGCTATTCTTTAAAAGGGAGGTGCTGAGAAGCACGGAGAAAAGTGTTGAACAGAACCGCTTTTTTCAGCGGACAGACGCGAAGAGGGTTCTAAAAGATCGGCGGTGGGGGTGGGGAGGGGGTGTGAGTTTGGGCGATTGCGGCATGGGGAGGAGGATGGGACATGCATTTTTCATCGGAATCTCAATGATTCAAACACGTCTCAGGGTCTTCTCCACGAGGGGGAAGACAGATCTCTCCTTCCCTGTGGTACACCCTTCCTCCTATTTTCCTCACCTGTCCCTTCCATCCATTCTCTCTCTCTCTCTCCCAAAACGCACCAACCTCCAAATATTTGAAGTGGGAACTGGGATATTTATTCCCGGGAACTTCTTTTCATCTTGTGGATAAAAAATTACACCGCTACCTTTTTTCATGCCCGTGTTATGGTCTGGATTTTTGTTTTATTTTTTTCAATTTCGGTATCAACTCCCTCCGCTGAAACTTTCTTTCCTGCTTTAGGGGGTCACTCCGGGATTCTGTTTGTTTTGGTGACATTGAGCGTCCAAAACAGATTCGGAACGAGCACTGACTTCCTTTATTATTCGCGAGGACAGTAATGAAAGCATCCAAAAGGTGAGTAGTTTTCAGCGTAGATAGTCGTTTTCCATTTTTAGAGAACTTCATTTCATAAATGGTTTATGTACTCTAATTAAATATTTATTACAACATGCAGTTTACAGTTTTAATACTGTGGTCGGTTATTATTATTTTAGTTAGTTTTATTGATTTAGTATTTATTGAAATACTTATGAATGGCATAATTTAAATATTGATTTTGTGGGAAAACTTTTAAACTGAATCATGATTAAATGTTTAAAATCGCTATAAAGGAATTTCAGAAACCGAGAGAGGGGGAACACTTCTCAGCCATTGATAGATTGCTTCGTTGTCTGCTTAATTTTTGCACTGTTAAAAATGCCCGATTCCTTCGCCGCAGTCGTCGATTAGGAATATGTGTTAGACTCAAAAAAGTACTTTTGATTTCATGTAATACTTACACGAAATCATTAACATTACTGTTAACTAATACGGAGGGAGTATTTATTATGCATCATGACCTACCGTGTGTTGGTTGTCAATACTAGAGCAAATAATTAGTTTAAAAAATCTCCCTCTTTCATCACTACAGAAAATATCATATATTGGTCTGCTTGTTTTTACTGTATTACTACTACACCATCAAGCCATGTTATATTGCCATTGTTTTCATTCAAGCACAAATGTAAAGCAATCAAGTTTTAGCATTTATCCTGCTTATATTGTACCCATTGCAGCATCTTCAGTAATACAAGACTCTCATAAAAGATAATCCGTAAATGGAAACATTTTTACTGCGCTTTAAACTTAAAATGCCGACTCGGATAGCGAAACGTTTTTGTGAGGAGGATCGGCAGACATAATGCAAAATTACGATTGGCAATTTTTTCCGCACGAGAAACATTTGAAGACTTTTTTTCGAACCGGAATTTCCGCATCTCAGAAACTTGTCAGCCGCATCCTTAATGAGCTATTTCCGTGTTTTGTGTGTAAGTATCGCTCAGAGCAAGAAGTGGTTACGACCTTAGGGCGCGTCTCTCCGTCAACTCCACGAGCGCCACTTGCTACTACTGGTCGTTCAATCCGATGTCTCTCTCGAGAGCAGAGGGAGGGAACCCTAATTGCCTCTGCCGTGCCTTCCTCGTTTTTGGAAAGAGAAAGAGGTGATGGCGACAGCGATAGAGAGAAGAGAAAGGTTGGAAAAGGTGGGGGAGGGGGAGTGGAGATGGATGCGCAGAAAGACGGAACGCGGAGAAGATTACTGCCGAGTGAAAAATAAAACACGAGCAGCTGCCGAAATAAATTCGTAAAACCTTTTGACAGGAATGAGAGAAGTTTTCCGCCTTGACTAAGGGAGGGAAGAGAAACGAGAAGTGGGAGAATGGAGAAGGGAAGAGGAGGAGAAAGGAGGAGAGGAAGAAGGGAGGGGGATGCAAGAGTAAGAGACATGGAGAGTTTTGGGAGGAGGAAAACACAAGAGAGTCGCTCTCCCTCCCCCTTCAACCACCCCTTTCACCTCCCCCTTTCACCCTCCTCCCTTTCACCCCGCTCCCTTTCACCCCCCTTTCTACCTCCCCCTTTCACCTCCCCCTTTCACCTCTCCATTCCACCTCTCCCTTCCACCTCCCTCTTTCACCTCCCCCTTTCACCTCTCCACTCCACCTCCCCATTCCACCTCCCCCTTCCACCTCCCCCTTTCACCTCCCCCTTCCACCTCCCCCATAACCGCACGGCTCAAAATTCCTTTCTATTAATTTTTATCGCTCGCTTTTGTCCTCCTTTCTCCTTTCCATTCACTCCCTTTCGTTCTTATCAACCCCGTGGGCGAATGAATTGCGGTCCCACACTCCACCCCACTACTCTATCTTCCAGTCCACCGCTCCCCGCCTGCTTCTACCTTTCTTTCTCTCTTCTCCTATTGTTGGGTCTTCTTCAATCCCCCCTTTGTGCTTGCCACTCCTTTTGACTTCCCTTCCCCCATCCCCTTGCCTGCCCCCCCCTTTCTAGCCCCTAATCCAGAGTCAACGGGGCAACTATGGGTCTCAACGGGGTTGGAGAGAATCGGGGAACGATAGAGGGATGAAGGTTAGGGCTGGCAGCAGCGCGTGGGTGGGTGGCGTGATGGAGTTGGGTGCTTTGGGATGGAGAGGAAGATCGTGCGGGGCGAAGATGAGTGCGTGCGTGTGTGGGCGCAGATCGGGAAGGAGAAAAAAATGGGGATGCTAAAGCCTAGGCTAGGCTGTTACATGCGAGCCAGATGTTGAAGTGTGAGGAGGGTATGCGAGACGCATAGCGGTTTGTTTCCGGAAGAAAAGGAAAAGGGCTGGATGGCGGAGAGGGTTGGATTTAATTACTCCCAATTACGTATTAATGAACAAGAGGATTTACGTCCTGATGCGCCCAACTTCGATGGCTCTTCCTATGCTAGGTATTCAAAAGGGGAAGGAATGGGGGGGTGAGGCGAGGGCAAGGGTCAACCCACCCCAAACCCTCTTTCTCCCTGGCGATGGCTGTTCTGCGGGCGAAGTGTTGTTCTGGTGAGTTCATTGCGTCCGTGTGTGTTACTCGTAGCACCGCAGGGAGATATTGGGAGGGACGAGGTAAAGTGTTCGTTAGAGGCTCCACGTTCCCCCTTCCTCTTCTCTCTCTCTCTCACGTCTTTCCAGCCTTCCTTTGGGTAGGACTGGTTTCCATGGAATTTTGAGGTCACAATTTTTTCCTTACTTGGAAAGGAGATAGGAGGAGGAGACGAAGAGGTATAAAGGGAAGGGAGAGGAGCAGGGGGAGACGCATCAGCCAACGGGCTCTTGGGATAAGAGTTGAAACGAATTTTTTTGAAGCTTCACGGCGAGATAAAATTATCTCCGGCACTACTTTGAAATTGAGAAGGATGATGAATGGATCAAGTTGATACTCGATACTCTTTAAAATACTTTAGAATTCCATTTAAGTTGAGCATCTCCCGCGATGTTTCATCGAGCCCTATAGGCCTATCCTGCTTTCCGGATGACGTCCCACTATCGCAGCGGGCAAGATTTCTCGGATAAAAAACCTACGTACTTTTTTCCATTTTAAATTAAAATGCACTCAAAATCATTCATAAGTGAATATTAGAAGGAGTGTAAAGCAGCGATGAGGATAAAACTTCAGGGGTTTTCTTCAACAGCAAGGAAAAAGGAGTATATAGAGCAGTGATTCTCAACCTTTTGGTGCTCGCGGCACGCCTTGGATATTCACGTTTTTCGCCGCACACTGGAATTAGTTTAGAATAAAGAAGTAGAATTTATCATAAAAGTACATATATTTTTTATATTATGTCGTATATTTAATCGACCAAATTAAGTTATGTTATTATAAAACAGAACAAATGATGAAGTATTATTAAACAATCTATTTTAAAATCTCACCTAATGTGACAATTGAGCTTGGCGTTTTCTAATGGTTGCACTGATATTAGGACGTATCCGTGACTCTTTCATCATCAACACAGTTGAACCGTTCCCTTTTTCTGCATTTAATGTTTGTTTGTGTAGAGAACCCAACTCACACAGATAGTACGTAGAAAACTGCATCAAAACTGCAAAAACCTTTTTCGAAATCTCTGAATATTCTTCTCTAACAGAAATCCAGAACATATCGGCGTGCTTGATTTTCAGAGTGCGATTAGTTGAAAGAGAAGCTTACTCTTCTTCTTCGGAGAGTAAAAACGCAAAAATCAGTTGTCACTGGTGTGAATGGGTTCCTTCCCCAGTCGTATTTCTCTGTAGACAAGGATGGAAAGTAACGCTAGATATTGTGCTCTAGAATTACTAAATTCTCCACCACAAGAGCAACAATTTCTTTCAAATGGGTTTTTGGAATCAGAGGAAACATTTTAAGATTACCTTCTCTAGCTCTCTTTTTCCAGATGAATATTTTACTCTGCAATGCCAGAAGTTTGTCTGTAGAAGTCAGAATGTTTTCATTCCGCCCTTGCATGCTGATGTTCACATTATTCAGATATTTCTTGCAAATATGCTAATTTGGCGCACAAATGTTCACAGCAAAGATATTAACAAAAATCACTGTTTCCCTCTGTTTACAAGTAAGACGAAGCCTTTGACAGATACCAACATGGATGGAGCTCCGTCGGTAAATATTTTTGCACATGACTTCCATGAAATTTCTAAACGTTCCAAGTAGGAAGTCCAAGTATCAAATATATCTTGACCTCTTTTGTGTTCTGGGAGGTTCTCTGGAGCACAAAAATTGGCTAATTCTTTCATTTTTATGAACGAAGCGAACAAATGATAATAATTGTGCTTTGTCGCTAATATCGGTTGACTCGTTAACTTGAAAAGTAAAGTCTGACATTATTAGCTTATTAGAAACATTTTTCTCTACGTTAAATGACATATCATCTAAGCTTCTTGGAATTGTATATTTATAAAGCGGGATTTTGGCAATTTCTTGTTCCGCTTAATCGAAGAGCATTGTCCTAACTATCACACGGAACGCAGGCAAAATAAGTGACTTAGCTATAGTGTGGGGCTACATTTTTCGAGCTATAATTTCTGCTACCTGATAAGAAGCAATTTGTTCTCTATCATACACTAACGTTTTTACGAAGTAACTCGCTTATTTAGAATGCAGTTTCATCGATTTTTTAAAAATTGTTCAAATCTTTTCCTTCAAGGTGTGAATGTTTTGTAGTGAAATGTCGTTTCAATATGTAGGGAACCATGGCTTCGCTCGATAGTTTCTCACCGCACACAACACGCATTGGAACAGGACAATCTTAATCTCCACGCCAAGAAAAGCCCAGACTCAAATAATTGTACATATGTAGTTGTTTACGCGTTTTCCAAAGCAGTGATACTTTTGGACTGGATTCAACTAGTCTTAATACTATGTTAGTTTCTTTGTTAAACTGTGTATATAATCGACGGAAGACGCGCAGATTTGCAATATTCTCTTCAAAGTCTCGTGGCACACTTGGAAAATGTTTGCAGCACACCAGCGTGCCGCGGCACATCGGTTGAGAACCACTGGTATAGAGTTTTCGGTATAACTTGAACGGATTTTTGGTAAAGACAGCAAGAAGAAAAGGAATACTCAGAGACTACAAAGGCGTTATTTATGGAATTTACTTAATCACGGTTTCTAAGCTCTCGAATTGTAATTTCCGAAATTATTCATAGGTATTATGTGCTCCCGCGCACTATTTTGTGGTAAATATTGTTCATAATCCGAATAAATTTTTGTATGTCCATCCATAGATGAATCTTTCGATTTTCTCTGAGGATGTTTTCCATCATTTTTTCCATGAGTCAAATACTATCTAATTATATTTACCATTAATAGCATTAACAATAAATACTCATGCACCCATCCAACCCTTTCGGTTATTTTCAAATTATAGTTAATCACTAAAGCGTTGCGTATACACCGCAAATAATCAGCTATAAAAATAGAAAATCGCAGAAAATTGGCGTGATCTTTAGAGAAGGCGATTCTTTCCAATCTTATTCCATATTACTATATAATTAGAGTCATAAGTTTCACAAAGCCATTTTAAATGCTGTAAATGCTTTGCAGGTCGTATATCAACTCAATACTCGAATGAAAGCTTTCTTTAACAGCGATATGTGAATAGAATAATTATTTATAGACTAATAATTACAATTAATTTAATTAATGAATAAATAAGAAAATTTTTACTTGGCAAACATAATCAAAAATATATTTCTCTTTCCTCTCTATAGTTCATTATTTATTCTACTACAAGTGAAGGAGAAGAAGTACCGTCCGTGCGCATGCTCACTCTCGGATTCTACCGAACGGATTTTCATGAAATTTTATGATAATGACATAAGGCTTAAGAAAATTATTAGTTGGCATAAATGGCTTACATAACCCATTCAGAGGTGTCACTTTACCGCAAACAAAAACGAACTTTTCCTCACATCTCGTAAAATATTAGTCCCGTCGGAAAAGATTACAAATAAAATTTGTAGAACAAGCCTTTGCTGTACACTTTTATCGTAAGACTAGCCGTTTTTTTGAAAATCAAACAAAAACATCGTAATTTCCTTTGATCTGGAAAATTCATACATGTTTACTCATTTGTTTTCAACGAAAACAAAATTTAGTAATCGGTTTCGTTTCCTCACATTTGCATGCAAAATTTTGTAAGCGGAAGGAAATAGATTACCTACGGCAAAGAAAAGAATGTAAACGTAAAGATTACAGCTACATACGTAACTTAGGTGAGTTATGCCTTAAATGTTTCGATTGTCCGATTAATTACAACTGATTAGAAAAAAATTGTTAAATAAAAAATTGTTTCCATAACACAGTTTCTGCTATATCGTTTTGTAGTATTAAGTAATTATACTAAAATTACAGAAATACATTTATTAATGCACTAACTTATGGTTGGAAAGAAATTTTCAGTAGACCGAGAAATATAATCGGGTCATCGTGTTTCGTTGTTTTATGGCGTGCTTTCGTTCAGAATATCATCTAGTTTCAAATACTGTATCTAACAAAACGCGCCCATTTGTGATGCTCTGTACATTTCTCTAACTTTTTAATGTCTATTTAAATAAAGCCTCACATCTGTCTTTACAATCTTCTAATACATTTAAGAAAATATTTTTGTTTGTATGGCTGTCAATCTAAACCAGTGTTTCTCAACCTTTTCGTGTTCGCGTCACCCTTTCTTCAATGTCGTAATTTTCGCGTCACACCTTATAACATATGCACAGGAAATAGAGTTAACCAAGGGAATGATCAGTGAAGATAATGAGAAAAATATGAATGGTATGCAGAGTTTTGACGTAATATCAATCTACACCACGAAACTCATGAAGTTAATAATAAATAAAATCACTTGATTAAACAATCTCGAAAAATAAAAAATAATGATTTTCATGACTATATAAAATTATTTGTAATATAATTATGTCACGTATAACAAGAAAACATATTCAAATAAAATATTTTACCAACCACTCATTGATATATAAACTCATAAAATAGACATCAAAATACACATCTATGTACAATTCATTCCTTTAAAATACATATGTAGATGACATATTATTAGGTCTCGACAAACAATTTATGCAAAAATAAGAAAAAATAATGCTATTATACCATTTTTAAATTTACAATTATGAAATCAAAAAATGCACAAATGCAAAATAATACCAACATAAATAGTATCCTCAAAGAAAAACATATCACTACATCAAAAGTTTACATTTAAAGTATTTGAATATAGATAACGTGTGTGATAAGCAAAGAAAAAAGTTTAATATTAAGTATTACTATTTATAAAATCAAACTTTAAATAAAAAATGAAAAGCATATTTATATAATAAACAAAAGTTATATATTATTAAACAAAGAAATGGAAAGTTTTACTATTTTAATGCGATATTTGTGACTGATGCTCTTTAAAAATTTCGCTGATTCTGGGACGGATTGAGGAAATAGACTAATTTCTTCATCCAAAGACGAAAGCCGTTCTCTCTTGTTATTTTTCAGCGACGTAAGTGTGGAAAAAACGAGTTCGCATAAATAAGAAGTGGAGAAATTTAGTAAAATGTCAATCGCTTTTTTTGAGATGCTTGGATATTCTTTTGAAATTTTGGTCCAAAAATTATTTAATGGCAGAGATTCTAATTGCATTTTCAATGTTCTGTCGTTTTGGATTTCAACAAACTCCTCCTCTTCCAGAAGGCTGAATCCACTAGCACTTGAATTTACTGCAGAAGGATTTCTAACCCAGTCATATTTGGAAATTTCTAAATTCGGAAAATAATGTTTAATTTTGAGTTGCAAAGATTGCAAGTAGTCTATTATCAAATTCACTATTTTTTCCTTGCCATTTGAGATTGCTGTTAGGGGAAACATTTCAAGGCCTCCGTTTTTAAATCGTTCCTCCCAAATTTTCAATTTACCAATAAATGTATTCATTTTGTCTGTTGACGATAAAAGATTTTCATTTGGGCCTTGCATTGACATATTGAGTTTGTTTAGTTGTTGAAAAATGTCTGCAAGATAAGCTACTCGTACACACCAATAATCGCTGCTCAACATATCAATAAAATTTGAACCGTTTTCCTGAGTGAAAAACGTCAACAACTCATCTTTTAGTACATAAAATCGGATCAAAACCTTACCTCTTGAGAGCCATCTTATTTTTGTATGAAAAATTAGAGTTACATATTTTTATTCCATTACTTCACATAATTTTGTAAAGATACGCGATTTTAATGGCCGACTTTTGATAAAATTTACCATCTGAACGACATCATCAAGAACAGTTTTGACTTCTGAATCTAATGTTTTTGCAACAAGCGCCTCTCTGTGGAGAAAGCAATGGGTTGTTATTATATTTGGATTAATTTTCTTAATAAGAGCAATGAATCCTTTCTGGGTCCCTACCATATTTGGAGCGCCATCTGTACAAATTCCTGCGCATTAAATCCAAGATAAATTACATTTTTTTTATGTACGTATCAATTACATCGAAAATGCCTTGTCCCTTTGTATGTCCCTGGATTTCTCTGAAGCAAATAAATTGTTATAGTATTTCAATTTCATTAACAAAACGAATAAAAGCGAGTACATGACATTTACCGCTTATGTCAGTAGACTCGTCGACTTGAATAGCGAAACGTCTATCACTTACCGTTTCTGTGACATGTTTTTCTATATCATTTGACATATCACTAATACGTCTCCTAACCGTAGCATTAGAAAGAGGTATTTTATCTATTTCTTTGGCAGCATCATCACCTAACATAATTCTAACAATTTCTTTACAGGCAGAAATTATTAAAGTATCTCCAACTGCATGAGGCTTTTTTTGTTTCGAAATTAACTTGGACACAATATAACTTGCTTCCAGGGCTTTATCAGAAGTTGAAAGTTTTTTCACAAAACTTGTTGACTGTTTACTTTGATCTTTCAAAATTCTTTTAAAATGTTCTCTGCTTTTGTCCTGCAAGTGCTCATGTTTTGATAAGAAATGCCGCATTAGTCTGCTAGGAACCATATAGTCATTGCATAACTTGTATCCGCAGATAATGCACATAGGTATTGGATTATCCTCATCTCCGGACCAGGTAAAACCCCAACCTAGGTAAGATTCACTGTATTGCCTAGGTTTGATTTTAGAAGATATCTTAGGAGACAAATTTGAATGTATTGTCGTCACTGTTTCATCTAATTTCGTTTTCTTCACTACAAATTTGTCCATTTTAATGAGGGTAAAATATATCCCAGATTAATAATTCTCGGAAAACTACAAGAAACAATGGGAAGGCAATGAATAAATCAATAAATTAAATACTGCGAGTTAATAAACTTTAACTACCGACAAAAAACTTACTCTGATGTTCTCCAATAAATTCTGAGTTTGAGATTTCTTTTGGAAGGTGTAAGAAGGATTGAAAATCAAAACTGGTGACGGAAAACATCATAAAAATGTTAAATAAGATTGAACGTATACCACAGGGACTCGACCAAGGCAATGAAGCGCATTGGAAAAGGGAGTTAATTAAAGCATATTACCTTAAAAAAAATCGAAAACCCACTTTGATTCACGGCGAAATATATATATTCTCTTAAGAATCGGATGTTCAGTAAGATAAAAAAAGAAAGCCACTTATCGCCGAAATAAAGCTGGAAGTGTTTTGTACTGCAACTTTTAACACTTGGTTCAGATTCACGAAGAAAATCTATGCAGAACGTTCCAATGCTGGATAATACAACTCCACGCGCCGAAGTGAAAATAAATACCCCCGTATCGAATATACTCAACCGAAGAAGTTGTTACTTCGTTGCACTCTATATCAAAACAAAGTAGTAACAGCAATACTATGCAGAAACAGACCAATTGTGTTCAATTTGTTCGAACATCACCAAATATTTTCTGCTAGTATTCGGACAAAATGAACACAATAAGTCCGTTTCTACACAATATTGTACTTAATAAGTTCCAAAATCAGAGATAATATCCCGCGAATAAATTCTTGGAACGAGAATGGGAAAAAACGGCTGTAGGGGAGAAATGAGGAACAAGATTATCGCCATCGAGGGAAGACCACCTGGAAGTTTTGCGTCACCCCTACACAACCCCCGCGTCACCCCGGTCACCACTGATCTAAACACTCGAAAACGGAAATGGGTACAAAAAGAAATCTTGGCATAACATTCTTTTATATCCAAACAAAGAGAACAAGATGATCCAAACAGAACTTATGATGCCTATTTTCCATTTAATCATTTATTTAATACTTATATTGGCTTTAATAGCTTTAAAGTCTTCGCGGATGTGTAGATGTTTGTGTTAAAAAATTTCGCAATTTAGCGTTATAAAATACTACAAATACATTAGAACGGAATATTAAATTGATCACGCGTATTTGTGCTGCAAAAATAACGCGTGTACGTATTAGAATATACCAAATCTGAGTCCAAAAATAGTTGTTGCTATGGCCAAACTGTCGTGATGAGTGATAAAACTGCAAAATTGCCAGTATTTATGCGAAATTCTAAGAAATGCAATTGATAACCAAAATTCTACGATGGAAATTATAATCATTATCATTCATTCAGAGAATAGTACAAAACTCGCTCCGATATTACAACTCTTTCATGTGAAAGAGAAAATTTCCCTGCACAATGGATTTCAGATTTTCCATGTAAATCAAATGAGAAGGATAGTTCCTGGAATCGAACCCGGGACTTGTCTTCGCAACAAAATCTATCCTAGGGAGCTCTGTCCATGTAGCAAGAGATTTCCACCGAATTTCATGAAAATCGGTCTATTGGTTCCAAATCTAATGGGGGGGGACGGACGGACAGACAGACAGGCGGACGGACAGACAGACGGGCAGACAGACACAACGACGAAACTATAAGCCTATTTCCATTCTGGAAAGTAGATTAAATATGCATAGATACTTCCCATTCCAGGGGCCCAAGTTTAATTCCAGGAAGTTTTCGTTTTCTCTATTGGACTAACATGGAAATGAGTCCCGAGTATTTATCGCATTTTAAAATTATTTATAATTATCGTAAAAACTCATGACTTAAACTCAGGAAAGGAAAAAGGAATGTTTTCATTTCATTTTTTTAATATGAACCGAATTTGTCCGGAATGAATCCTTTAACTACAAAATTTCAAGATTTTTAATCGATAAGTTTTTATTCTCATAGAAACCAAAGTATTACCAATTTAAGACAACAAATAACATAAATGAGGGTACGCTTATGTATTATTTGAGAGCACAAATGATGGCCTGAAATTCTCGTATTTCTTAAGTTTCGAATATTAAAATATTATAACAGAATTATACTTATGATTGATATAGTACAAAATTGAAATGTAATGTCGGTTATTATTTAAGCGTATACATCAAAGATAATGACAGGATAATTGGTAGAGTGACTGCTGTTATACCAGGTGCTTTTCGTCAAACTCTTCCGGTTAACCTTAGAAGCAGTAGAACTGATGCTGTAAATACATGCACAGAATTGTCATTTATATGTAGGAAAACAGAAAAATTATGCCTCACAGCAAACTAAAGAGTATATTACAAGAAGTCCAAACCAGGACTAATGCAGGCTGGTTTCCTAAAGTTGAATTTCAGAATTCATTACTTATAATGACAGGAAAGGTTTCAGTATGTGTTGGCTGGTAGGGGAAATCACATTGTGCACCTCTGGAAGGCTTCCTGTACATTTTAGACATGTTTGTTTATTTGACGTTTTATTTATCGTTTGATGTTTTCCGTATGTATACCATATTTCATTTCGATTGGATAAGATTTGGAAATTAGCGCAATGCGCTAACGAAAATTGCGCAGTAACTGTAAGGGTGGAATTCTAGAAAAAATATATATATTTGACTCTACGTTATTTTTACATGAAGACAAAGTTTGGTAAAAATCAGACAACCGAGATGGCAGCTATCGTAGAGAAACAGAAAAAAATAAACAAACAAAATGCACATGGACTCAACAGGAGAGATCTCGCTTCGCTCGGCCAATAATTGGAAAACAAATTAATAGAGCATTATCAGATTTATAAAATACTAAAAACAATGCCAAAATCTCTTTCTGAGATATATTTTGCATGTATTTTTTTAAATAAACGAATTTAGTAAATATTACTGTTTATACGCTAATATGTCTGGATCAACTGTCCATTTCTGAAGAGTAGTCCAGCGGAAAATAAAATAACCAATTTGTTCACTCGTCTACGCTCAAGCCGAGTTCGGTAACAATCGTCTCCATGGCAACAATCAGATAAAATGCGATATAAAACGCAAAACCGCTGTTTTAGCAGAAATTCAAGAATATACGATCAATTATCAGAATTTAGTGATAAGAATTGGAATTTATGTTCTTTTCCACTTAGAACAGTACAAACCTCGCTCCGATATCACAATTTTAAGATATTTTAATGTATTAAAGAGAGCATCTCTGCAGGATGGATTTGAGATTTCCTTTGTAAAACAGATAGGGAAAAAAGGATCCTTTGACGCCTTTTATGTTGCTATTTTAGTGATAGATATTCAAGTACTGTCAGTGCATCCAACACAAGTCCAATATTCATAACAGAATTTGGGTCAACGAATTTTTTTTAAGCTATATATACCGTTATCTTTCCCCTCAGGTACGATTTTTATCCTGTGATACTTCATTAAAATGGTGATATATGGTTTTGTAATTCTTCAATATGGACGGCATTAAGCATGCGCTAGACGACAAATATCTATTGCCCAAAATACTCCAAACTGAATTAAATTCTAAACAAAATTGGAGCGCAAATGGTTCAAGTTTAGTTCTCTTTTTTGGGGATGCACTACGGATTGAATACAACTTGTCAGAAAATAAATTTCAAATGACATTTACCGCACTACGTCATTCAGAGATAACTCCAGTCTATGGTTGCTGCAGTGCCAAACTGTTAGGTTGGGAAACGTCTGCCTCCTTCCCAAGCATATTACAAGCCCTATCATAACCAAATGATACCTAGATTCTTAATAGGAAATCGTTTTCAAACCTGTGACTATGCAAAATATATGGAATTTTTTCTATGATAGTCGAGATTTACGCGTTGTTCAGTTCCACTAAATCAAAAAAGAAACTACTTGCTTCGACTGATTCCGCCAGTTTTTACACCCAGACATATAACCAAAGTAGACTTTTTACTAACTAACATAGATTCGTTGATCATTAACCCTATTTTCTGATAATTTTCTATTGTATACTTCACCAACTTCATTCTCATCACATTAGCTATAAGATTGCAAATATCTGTACATTGGACTGTAGAATTCGTCTCATTTCCAGACCTTTTGCTTTTTGAAGATCAATTAATTCTGGTAAATCTAACGTGGCACGATTTAGTTTTGCTATTTGATAGCCTGTTCGTTTCATAATGTTTAAACTGCGTCCTAAAATTAAATGTTTTTACTGTCCGACTCTTCGCCAGACATACTATTTTACATGTCTTCATGTACGCAACAGATTGCTTATGACGAGAAATGTTTTTACAAATTTACTGCTGTGTTTCAAAATTCCTTCACTAAACCTAGTATCCACTCATCTGCTAATTTTAGACCCCGAGTTTTTATTATTCCCAATTTTCCACGTGGTGCAACCTAGTCCATTTCCACTTATTGTCAAACACTCGTAAGTATTAAGCTTATCGTGCCATTTATATTTTACCCTGTAGTTTGGAACATAGTCTTTACCTACTTCAATTAAACATTCTTTCTCCGTTCCTGAAGACGAGGTACTTACCTCTTCCGCTTTAATTTAAGCTGTTATTTCTTTATCATCGACATCACTTCTAATTTTCTTTTTTCGCATTCAAAATCCACTTATTCATATTAATGAAGAATGACAATGATGAAATATAAAATAAGTGAATCAAAATAAAATGAATACCCGAGGGAGATGGACACAACTGTTACGACATCAGTATTGGATTTAAATAGCTACGATCAAGGTAACAATGTTTCATTGTCGGAACGATTGACAACTTTGCCGTTTTATTAGCAGCGATTAAAATAGGGTTAGGTCCCACGAATGTCACTCAACAGTGATCTCCTCTTCCCCAAACCGTAAGCAGAAATTGTCATAATCTATTCGATAAGTTTATCAAAATTAACTATCAAATGTATATGTTATATTTATCAGAAATCACATTAAAATTATCCTACACTAAATGTAGTCCACATGCGATGGCGTCATTTGAATTCAATGTGAAATAACGTTGAATAATCGGAAGTAATATGCGTAGCATGCCTTTGTTTTGAAACGATTCCCATCGTCTGAGGACTCGGGATCAGTATGGAGCAAGCGCGATTTGGAAAAGGGAAATATTTCATTGGCGAGGAAAACCCACCGCTCCGCTTTCGCTTGCCCCTTTTGTGTGACCCATTCTATTTCGATTTTAATATAAACAGGGATGTCTCGGGTACTAATGCACTAGCGTTTATGATTCTTTTAATTACTGGTATGGTTTAAAGTCTCATTAAAGATGGTGGGATGGTTTTTGACCCTCTTAAGATGAACCAGTATGACATATTTCCTCATACCGCCCCGCCTCAAGCACTGCTCGTAGTAATTAGAGCTTTTTCGCCCCAAAACTTAAATGATGGCTTCGCTCTCATAAAATAATTTTCCCTAAAGAAATAGTTCATAACCGAAAAATGTGGAGGAAACAGTTAATTCTATGGCCGAGTTTTTAAATTCACAGAAACTCCCAGGGATTCCTAGTGTTAAATGTTGGTACGCCAATTATATTCCTGCGGAATTTAGATGAGCTAATACTCTGTGATGTGACCCATTTGCAGATTTAAACATTAAATCCACATGTAATTGAAGCAGTTACTTTGACAGATGTGCAAAAGAACAAAGTGTGTTAATACCATGTATCCATACGATTCCTAACGACTGCAACATAAAAGATCTTTGATACTTAAATAAGGATGTCTCTTAATATTTTAATCATGAATACCCCGGGCAAAGAGCGGGTTGTTCTGTTAATACGCCTTGCTAAAGATAAGAATAAAATATATACTGTGTTTATATCTCGCTGAAAATGATAACTTCTTGAGCGAACGAAAGCATACAAGCTTTTTCATTTTAAAATAATGAAGGTCTACGACATCTAATTAAAATCACCGTCGGTTTCCTGATTGAAATAAATTCAAATTTTCCATCAGATCCACTCAAAGTAAAAATATCAAAAGAATTTTTAGTCCAAACTCCGGCATTTTATCAATAATGAGGTCAGGCTCAACCCTGTGGAATTTACTCATCATGAAAAAAAGAACTTAGTTACTAGCCACAAATTTAATTTTAAACGACCGGTTTCACTACGATTGTAGCATCATCAGGTGATAAAATATAAAAATCGTTCCATATATATAGGTTAAATAAGGGGGGAGAGGGAGACAGGAAAGATTACAAAGAAAACGAATGGAAGGTAATTGAATTAATGGGTCTTTAGCATTAAGGAATAATTTGGAAAAAGAAACTGGAGAGTAGAAAGCAGGTTTAAGTACAAGTTTTTGGAAAAAGGTTGGACAATTTATAAGAAATGTTTCCTAAAAAGGGAGTCTGCGCCAACTAAGAGGTTTGGAGGTGAGATTAGGCGGAAAAGAAACGATTTTTTGGGAGGCAATAAGTAAACGTATTTTAGAGATAATTTTATCCACCCAAAACTGGTTTTTGTAACTAACTGTAACATTTTGCTACTAGGTTGCTATCGCCTTCTTTTCCAACCCCTTCCTTTTCCTAACCGTTAATTCAATTACCTTCCATTCGTTTTCTTTGTAATCTCTCCTGTCTCCCTCTCCCCCCCTTATTTAACCTATATATATGGAACGATTTTTGTATTTGATCACCTGATGATGCTACGATTGTAGTGAAACCGGTCGTTCAAAATTAAATTTGTGGAAGTAACTACTTAAGTTCTTTTTTTCATCATGTCCAGCATTTTAATTCACGGACTTCATCCTAGTTGCCGACATTCATTAAAAAGCATCAAACGTTTCAAGTTCCTAGTGTCATGCAGCAAGTACGTATGTTAGATTGGAAGGGTCGATAATCTTCAAAAGAAGTGGGATGACGACGTTTCTAAAAGTCTGAAATTAACACACGATAATTAGCATATAAAATACGAGACTCCTCGTATCATGAGTTAATGCAATTATGAAAACGATTTTTAAAATGGAATAATTATGATAATTTCCCGAAGTTAATATAGCTAACATTTTACGGGCGACTATTTATTGGTTGTTCAGATGTCTTAAGAGTACAATGACAAGATGTTATTAAATAAAACTATCGATTCTTCAACAAGAAACCTATTGCAAATATTACAACCCACCACTACTCTTCAAGCACCTTTTGAATTGTTTTTCCCCCATCTGACATTTCTTCAGCGACAATTATATGAAACGTGCAATTTTACTTCACAGAAAGGCTTCAATGTAGTATTCAAAACAATGGGTAGTAGGATGTACTAAAGTAGCCATTCAAAATATGATAAATTAATCTGATGTTGTAATTTTGATTCAGATATGGTGTTTCGGTAATTGTTTCAACTGCATTTTACCGTTATGCTATGAAGGATGAATAGAAATCTGATTACTTTTTTATCAATCGAAGAAATATTTCCTTAAATCCGATTAGATATGAAACAGAATATTTCTCACCTGCTCTAATAACTAATGCTATAAAAGTAGTTTATTAAAAGCTCTCGTATTACCTTCGAATATTGTAATTACGATTAAGGAGGAATTATTTTCACGATTACTAATAACCTTAATGCAGCAAATTATTTTACTTTCTCATATATGTAGTAAATTAAAAAAGTATTGTAATCGTGAAAAAATTCGACTTCGAGATTTTAACGGAAATACAGGTTTCAGGTGTCCCTGAGTCCATAAAAGTGGTTTTCGCCCTGCCGTCTGTTTGTCTGTCGGTGTTTTCGCCGTTCTAAGACCCAAACGCGTAAATAAAATCGAATGATATCTCGTATTTGTGCACTATATCACCTTTTGCAGACCATTTTTTCTTTAAAATGCTACTGCACAAAAATAAAAGGTAGTTTATTCTTAGCGATTTTTAGAAAAAATTTACTCAAAAATCGCTCTAGAGAATTTGATTAAAATCAATCGAATTGTAGAACTTGATGTCACAAATAATACTACTTAAGCTATATATCTCTTAAAATCACTGTATGGCGTCCAGTGGCATTACAATGTACGCTAAGCTACCTTACCTAAGCCCTATGACGTCACGCTGCGATCCACTCAAAATCTTATTACAGCATAAACGGTAAAACTAAATCGAATGATATATCATGTTTCTGGATATTATCATTCATAATAGAGATTCTGAAGAGATGAACGATATTGCGCGACAATGAAGGGTGCTTTATTCTTGTATACTTTGAAACAAAATTCGATTTACTCAAAAATGGCTCTAAGGATTTTGATTAAAATCCATCCATTCGTACAGCCTGATGTCACAAATAGTACTAACTATGCCATATATCCCAAAAAATTACTAAATATACGCTAAACTACGGATAACTTTTATTTATAAGCGTATTTCTTTTATAAACGTACACAGTGGAACAAACGTATATACGTTTATGAGAAAGTTTGTGCAATGTATATTGCTCCATTTATTTTCCTTTGTATATCCTCTTGGAAAAGGTATACCGCATTTATTTGCTTAATTGCCGCTTTTAGTCGATAACTTATGCGTAAATAAGTTTTTCTCTTTAGAGTGATAATGGAACTGAGTCTAGTATACATATTGTACACGAAAATATTATTAATATTATTACTTTTTAAGCTGATAAACATGATTTACTTTTCATTTACTGCGCTGCAACTGCGAGTGTCCGATGATAAAGTTGGATAAATTAATTAAACGGAAATAACCTATTCTTGTCGAAATGAGGGAGGGAAAAACACGACCACTCAAAAGCGTTTAATTGGTTTAACTTTATTGTGCTCTAATACTCCAAAATGCTTCGTAAAAACTGAATTTTACTAATCAGCAGCTGTGCTCGCCGTTTTTCTCTTTCTATCTTTTCCCTTTCATCTTTCATATAGAATTATTTCATTCTAAAATCGTGTTTATGACCTCTATATATCGTACTTATATTTTTACTGCGACACTCACTGCAATTCTATGAGGGAAATGGATTTAGAACAGCTATTAATCTGGCGTGAATCCAGCCGTATCACCACCCATAATTCCCCTTCACTCCCTTCCCTCCGCAATCCGTCAATTCTCCGTGAGTCCTCACCTCTCATCCTCTCCGAGTTCTATTCCCACACTATCTTCCTTCTTGCTATCAAACCTTTCCTCCCCAAAAATAACCTCGTCTCTGCCCCCTCTTTTACGTCCCTCACCACTCTCCCTCCCTTTCTCCCTCCCTCTGCTTCCCCTCTCTCTTCTGCTCTGTATCCTTTCCGTCTCCCGCGCGATATTACTCTTTTTACTGGTCCATCCGTCCGCCCTCGCACTGCCTTCCTTTACCCTTTCACTACTTTTACGACTCACCCTTCTGCCTTCCACCTTATTCCCCTTCTCATTCCCATTCCCTCCCCATTTTATACCACCCCGTCCGTCGCCATCGCGACCGCCCCCTCTTGACCTTTGCGCGACCGTGCCTCCGAAGTCCGCGGTCACAACCACACTTAGGGTCTGGGGGTTAATCCCCGTGAGAAAATAAAAAGAAAAAATACTTGACTGGAAGTTAGCGCAAAAGAAAGTGGCGAGCATGTTATCTATCTTTTTTCGCCCAATCAGAGCGGACCACTAGGACGTCCGATGATTCCTTTTTGGCATCGTGCATCGAATGACCGAAACTCCGACCGATAAAATGCGCTCATTCCGTCTCGCATTCCTACGGCGTTTGTTTTTATGGAGACGTTTTATAAAAATGTTGTGTCGGCCTCGGTGTCCGCTCGACTTGATTTAGTCGTTAAACTCACGTGTTTTACGTGTCTCGGTCCATAGAAAAATGATGAGTTTCCCGTCTACTTTCTATAAAGAGAAAATGAATATGATGCTATATAAGGGAGTACGGTATTTGAAATTGATTTGAAACTAGCATTTTCTTCCATACAGAAAATTCCTATTATTTTTTTTCGTTTTTTATGCGCCTCTCTATCGAACTAATTTTGAAAGTATATAAAGAGTGAAAATGGCAAACATATCAAATAACGGCCATTTCGTACCGAGATACACATTATGAAATGTGTGTGAGGAAGCAAACTCATGCAAATCACAATTTAAATAGGGCATCGTCTCAGGAATCACTTAATGAATCGCATGCTGATAAATTTGTTTCAGAGACAAATTTAAAAACATTTTCTATTTTTTTTAAAATTAATTATGATGCACTTATGTACTGAACTGACTCATTTAAATAACCCATAACTAAAACATAGGTCTCGTAAAAATATTAAAATATTAAAAGTTTTAACTAAAAAGAGAGACGGCACAACAAGGGAAAAAACTGACAACAGGTTCTCACACAAACTTTGATAAGAAAAAGATAAATTCAGAATATTAAAAGCGTTTCCTTAAATTGTATAACACCGTGTTAAGCGTCTCAACTTCCGATAGAAAAAAGTATCCGCTAATAACCTTTTTAAAAATCCGTTGGATCTCATTCTACGTGAATTGCTTCTTGCAACTTGTTGCCTGCTTCCAATCAAAATTTCCTTCGAGATAATCTAAGACAAATTCTTTTAAGCCTGTTATCTGCCTAGAGTTCTGTTTCTTATCGCTCCTCCGTGCACTATCAAAATATTCCACCCTCTCTTCCGCCATATATATTCTCTTGCTTCTCTTCTCTACCTCCTCTCTTCTTTCTCTCTACCTCTCTCTCTCTTTGCTCGCCTTTACGTTTCGTCCACATTTTTTATATTTATCTCCCAAATCCATCTTTTTCTTCCTTAACACCTCCTCCCGCACACGCACTTCACCCCCACTCTTCAAAAAAGAACCCTTATTCCATCTTCTACTCCTCTCTCAGCAAAAAAACCCCTCTTGGAAGTCCATTCGCTCCTGTTTTCCTTCCAAACCCCTCTCTTCCATTTTCCTCTCAAACTAACCCTCTCTCTCTGTCTCTCATCCGCACACACGCAACCCTTCGTGTTAAGGCTGTTCGTGGGGGTGTTCGTCTTAATCCCGGATTCCCCGCACGACCGCCCGACAAGTGTCATCGCCTCGTGTCCCCGCATTTTCCATTCTGCGACCTGCGGAAAGGAGGAGATAGAGTTTTGTGGGGCGGATGGAGGAGGAGGGGGAGAGTTGGTAACTATGCCCCCTCGTCTCCTACATCCTCCCTGCGTTTCCATCGTTCGCACACCTTTCCCATCCTCTATTGGAGCTAACCCACCCGCACTCCCTCCCTCTCTCTCTCTCTCTCTCTCTCTCATCGCAAGCGTCATTCTCATTCCGTGCCCCGGAGAAACCACTCCATCCCCCCCCTACACCCCCCCCACCTCCACGCATCGTGTTTTTTTCATCTTCGCTCCCATCTCGTTCTCTAAACCCTGCCTCCTGTTTTCTCATCCGAACCCCTTGTCATTCCGATCCTATCCTAGATGTCGGATCGGCTCATCTGCCGCTTCGGAGGAATGCTCGCGAGAGGGGAGGGGGTTTAAGGGGGTCGTATCGAGAACGCTGAAAGAAAATAACCACAGCGCAGCGATGTTCGCCGCGCAAGCATTGAAACAGAGAAAGGGTGTGAGGGAGAGAGATAGAGAGAGAAAAGGAGAAAGAGAGAGAGAGGAAGGGAAAGAGGGAGGGGGAGAGAGAGGGGAGCAAACATATCAGGGTCTCTTTCATATTGCGTCGAGAAACGCGGCGCACGGGAAGGTGGGAGGGGTTATACAGTTCTCGGTTGATCCGCCAGAGGGTATTCTTGTTGTTTTGAGAGGGGAGAGAAATTGATTAACGCACCTGAGGATGCACGTGATGATGTTATACGACATACGGCGTACATGTGTGTCTGTGTGTGTGTGTGTGAGCGATAGAGATAGAGAGAGAGAGAAAACATTGATCTTCCGCAGCTTGTTTCTTGGTCACGTGCTGCTCTCTCTATCTCTCACACACACACACATCCAAATTCCCTCACCGCCAGCTCTCTTACGCTGCGCTCAACCCTTCTTTCCCAATCTGCCCCACCTTATCCGCAGTCTCCATAAAAGCGCCGAATTTAACCCAATATCCATGTTCGTTTGTTTTCGCGGCGCACGCAGGACGAGAGGCCGCGAGACTTCGGCTTTTTCTTCAATTCGTTCGGTGTCTCTCTCTTCAGCTACATAGAAAAAATAAAGCAATGATGCACGGATTAGCTTTAAATTAAATGCGAAATGAAAGACCGTGAAACATGAGAAGTATTCCTTGTGTTTTTCTAGCTTTCTACTCTTCGGCGCGAAAAATGCGAACTTACAGAAGAAAATACGAATAATTCTAGAAGATTTTTCATCCCATACTTTTCTGTGGAAAGGCCGACGCAACGGGAAATCATCGTTCGACAATATTTTTTCGTCATTTCATCCAATAAGCAGAATTACTTTTTCAGATAAATAACAAGTCCGGTTTGGACAGTATTTCTATAACTGCGCATTCGACGTTTCGTTCCGAGTTTTATCTTTTCGTCTTATTGGATGTGCTGCTGACTTGATGACTTTAAAATTTCAAATTACGTATCGCACTCACGAGCTTGAAGTTTAATTGGATACTCATAAATAATATTTTATTATAATGTTATGTCAAACTGATACGTCAATATCTCTGTAACTAACGTATAAAATACAGAAAATAAGAGAACTAACTTAAGCTGATTGAATATTTCTTAGTAAAACCTTTTATTGTAAAATTTTAATGCATTCTAATTTCTAAATATTATATCAGTATTTAATTGTTTTAAGAGAATATATTTTTCCAAAATAATTTCATTTAATCAAAATATCACAACGTTTACCTCACTGACATAAGTGTGAAATTCTAAAATGATAACATTTCATTATTTTTTCTTTCGATGAAAACCAATATAAATTGTAAAAGAAAAAGACTATATATGTGTTATATTATATCTGAAAATAAAAATATGACTGGTACGTTCAACCACGACATCTTAATTTAATTGTGCGTTAGGAACCTGGTTTTATTAATCCATATTCATAATTTCCTGTTTAATTTGTGGTTAACTGATCAAAAATTAAAAGTTTCAATGCTCGGAATCCATTATTAACCGGCGAGTTTTTCGCCGCCAGTACAGGTTAGCCTTAATTTCACGACAATCACCTAATATAAAACGCTTGATATCTTTGTCTGCGCGACGGGGATGCATCGCCAGCTCGCCGAGAGTGTCTGCAGGTGGCGTTCGTTGGTCCATGTCAAGCTCTTAAAACGCGAATAACACGATCAAATATGCAGATCATTATCATCATGCTGCTGTCCGAAGACAGGTTTTAGCAGAATCGCTTCGTCCATCTCTCTCTCTCTCTCCCTAGAAGCCTCTTTTATACCTCTATAAGTAATAAAGTCCTGCTTTATATTCTCTAATATTCCTATTCTTTTTCTCCCTCTTCTCTCTTCCGCTAATTTTCCCTTCTAAGATCGTCCTTTGTAAACACTGTCTTCTCAATATGCGCCCTATCCAATTTGCTTTTCTTTTCTGATTGTTTTTATTAGCATTCTTCTCCCATCATTTCTAATACTTCTTCGTTTCTCTTCCTCTCTGACCATTTCAAATTCATCATCCTCCTCCTTACCCACATTTCAAAACTTTCTAAATTTTTTCCTCCTTTCACCTTACCGTACACATCTCTGCACCATAAAGAGCTATGCTCCATATGTAGCATTTTGCTAATTTCTTCCTTGTTTCTAGATTTATTTTCTTGTTTGTGAGTAGGTCCTTCTTCTCATTAAATGCTGTTTTTGCCATTTCAATCCTACTTCTGATGTCCTGTGTACTACTTCCATCCTGCGCTAAAATACTGCAAAGATATTTGAAACGACTTACTTGTTACAATTTTCGGACATTTACCATTATATTTATTTCTTTATGTTTCTTTGAAACCACCATGGCTTTCGTGTTTTCAGCATTGATCTTCATTCCATATTGTTGGCCAACCTTCACTAGTCTGTCTGTCATCCTCTGAAGTTCTTTCTCGTCTTCTACTATTAATCCATGATCATCTGCATATTTAATGGTGGTAATACTTTCACCACCTATCTTAAATCCTTTCTCTTCCATAAACTCTTCTTCCGTTATTGTTTCTGCATAAATATTAAATATCGCTGGTGAAATAGGACATCACTGCCTCACCCCCCTCCCTATTGAACTAGTTTCTGTTTCTCCTCATTCAACCCTGACTCTAATTTTTTGATCAAAGTAAAGGTTTTTAAGCAATCTTCTATCTTTTCATTCTATTCCTATTTTATTTAATATACAATTTCAATCGGTCAAAAGCTTTCTCCTTATCTACAAAACAAATATATATATCTTTATTGACTTCTAGCGCTCTTTCTATCATCATCCTTATACATCCTATAGCATCTCTAGTTCCTCTTCCTCTTCTGAAACCAAATAGATTTTCTTGCAGCTCTTTTTCTATTTTAACTTCAATTATTTTGGTTATTATTCTGGTTAGAACTTTAGCTATATGAGAAATAGAACTAGTAGTTCTGTAATCCTTACACCTTTTTGCATTATACTTTTTCTCCAGTGGTACCATAACAGCATCTAAAAAATCATCAGGCCATATGCTAGTATCATATACTTGGTTACAGAATTTTGTGAGTTGCTTAACTACTTTCGACCCCGAAACCTTAAGAACGTCCACTTGCATATTATCACTCCCAACAGCCTTTCTTCTTTTCATGTCATCAGTTGCTCTTTTAACTTCCGACTCGAGAATACTAGGTCCTAGCTAGTCTTTTTCCACATCCTCTTTTTCATTTAATTCAATATTTCTTGGCTTTCCTTATTTGTCATACAGCACCTCAATGTATTCTTTCCAGACGTTCTTTACATTGTCTGGCTCCGAGATTATTTTACCACTATTGTTCATGATTCTTTTACGTCCTATCTTTCTTGCCTTTTGCTTGAATAGTTCCCTTGCTTTGCGATACATGAGGTCTGTTCTACAAATTCTATCACACACGACAATCTCTCGCATTTCTCATTTATCCACTGTTCTCTGGCTTTATTGTTTCCCTCCTTTAAGAATTATTTAACTCGTAATTTCTTTGGCCTTCTTCAGTGTTTATTTTCTTCCACTTTCTCCTCTCTTCGATTTTTTGCAGCATGGGTGCTGTGACCCAGGGTTTTTTTTGTTTCTTTCACCTGTTAACTTTCCTGCCTTCTTTTCCATTACATCTTTAATGTTGCTATGGATGTATTTCCACTCCTCATCTACATTGTTCCTATTCTCTTTAGCTCTCTCCCCCAACCTTTCCTCAGCTCAGTTCCTGTAAGTTCAATTTCTTGTTAACTCTTGTTTATCTTAACACTATTCAGTCTACATTGTGTATTTTCCACCAAAAGGTTGTGTTCGGAATCGATATCTGCCTCTGGTAGTGTTTTCAAATTTTTTAATGCTATTTCAAAATCTTTCATTGACTAGTATGTAATCTATCTAATATCGGCTTTGGTCTCCTGAGTTTCTCCATGTGTAAAGACTCTGCTGGTGAGGCTTAAACCATATATTAGTTACAATCAATCTATTTCTATGGCAGAATTCCACAAGTTTCTCCCCTCTTTCATTTCTCTTCCCTAGTCCATGTTTTCCCACTATGTTATCTTCCTGTCCCTCTCCGACTACACTGTTCCAGTCTCCCATTACTATGGTGGTGATCCTTCCTTTTCCCTCCTCCTCCAATATTTCCGTAATCTGTTCATACATTTCATCTACTTTGTCTTCACCAGAATTAGTTGTTGGCACATACACTTGAATTACAACCATTTCCACTGTCTCCATCTGAAGTTTTACGGCTGTTAATCTATCATTAACTGTCACATCTCTTTTCTCACTATAATCCCCACTCCCATTTCCTTTTTATCTCCTCCCGAGTAAATAAATAATCTTAAATTTGTCTAAATTTATCTCGCCTTCTCCCTCCCACCTAACTTCACTAAGACCTATTATACCAACATTATTCCTTCTCATTTCCCTTTTTAAGTTCTCTTATTTACCACCTGAATTAACAGTCCTAACATTCCATGTGCCTCTTCTTAATTTCTCACTACTTGTTTCCTTCTTATTAATGTTACGTTTCCTCTGTGCATCCCCTAGGGCAGTCCCCACCCAGAGATCCGATTGGGGGACCAATTTACACCTCCGAAGTATTTTACCCCAGATAGATCCATAGAGGTATTTGCAGCTTTTCAGCCTATCATGGGAAATATAATGAGGTAGTTTCCCGCTTTCCTCATCGCAGTTTCATAAGAGTGATTACCTGTCTGTAGCTGTTCAAATCCACATGATCACCACCGACAGAGGTACTGTGCAAGCTGCTGCCCTTGCACAGGGGGATGTAAAACCCCCAAACCCCCCCCCCCCTTAGTCTGACTCTTCCCCTCAGACTTTTTAGGCTTGGATGGTCCTACCAGGAGAATTATCTCCCGCCGGCATAGCTCTTTGGTTCATAAGAGTACACAAACCCTCCCACCTCTGTAAGTTTATACAGTCCTTCGGGAGGGATATGCAGGTATAAAGTTGAAATTTGGCAGAGATAATCAACTGAAATATAAAAATACTGTGACTAAGAAAAATTTACGAAAAACTTCCAGGGTTCGACTCCAGGGGATGATTTGTATTCTCCATAAGATAAGAGATAAAAATCGTCTTTTTGGCGTGCAGGGTGATCTTCTTATTTACATTAAAATTAGAAAACATTGACTCTGAAGCTTTATATCTAAATCATTTTAACTAAAAAATAACAAGGTTTTTTTATTCTGTTCAACGTTTTTTGTCTACATTTCGAAATTCCTCATGTTAAAAGTTTAAATCGCATATTTTGGGCAAATCTGGCCATTTTAACGGGATGTTGCCATGCCTACCTATTACATTGTTAAACCTCGAAATCCTATTGTTGTTTCAATCCTTAAGGGCTTAAGCTTGCTTTGAAGGCTTTTAGTACGAGAAGGAGAGAATGACGAAGGAGTGAGAAAATCTTTTCAAAGCAATCAATGTAAACAACATTCGTTGCGTTATTTTCGAGAAGATATACCTAAAAACCTGAAACACTATTTAAATTAGATTAAAGTCGTTATGATCAACTAAATTCAATATTTTTGAAATAGAAACGGTATGAAAATCGGAGGTATTTTCTGCACGTTTTAATAAACACACCGAGCAAGTAAAATGTTTATAGCGTAAAGGATTGTGCAATAGGTTACGGGAGTTAGTTAGAAGAATGGAGTAATTGAGGACGGTTTTGGAAATAGGGAGGAAAGAGAGGTTTAAAAGAATCAATGAATCACAAAAATAATAATAAAAGGCTAAGTTTTCAGTTCATTGGTCTAAGTGACAAGCTATTAAAACGCGAATAACTCGATCAATGATGTAGGTAGAAAATTGAAATATATAATGAGCTAATCAGAATTTTTTATTTAAGGTTGACATAGTAATTAAAGAAATTGCTGTCCGTTTGTAGCGCTACTTTGAAGGAGGAAATATTGCACTTCCTCAAAATAAAACTAATTAAATTTTAGAAGAAAGAGAGGAGAATAAGTGGGAGTAAGATGGAGGACGGGAAGAAAAGAGGAGGGTGAAGAATAAGAGGGAGAGAGGGATGGAGAAAGAGAATAATAAAGAGGAAAAATACGAAGGAGAGAGAGAATATGAGGGAGAGAGATAATACGAGGGAGAGAGAAATAGGATAGATAGATAGATAGATAATCGTCTTTATTCGGGCGAAATTTAGACCAGAAGGTCCATTCTTACATTTAACCCTTCGTCAATATAATAAATACAAGAAAATGAATAAAATAAGGTATAACAAAATACATTATATAAACATTATGTACCTAAATCATACTAATTAAAAAGATAAAATTGAATACAGATTTGTGTTTGTGGGGAAAATCTAGGTAAAAACAGACATGTCCTCCCTAGCAAAACCCACGCAGGAAAACACCCACTAAGAAGGGGGGTGTGAAAAACCTGCGAAAACCCTAGATAGTGGACATATGGTAATACAAAACTACAACATTAAATAGGAAGGAGTATGTACAGTGGGAGAGTTCGTATATACAGCGTAATTATATACCGTCATAAAAAAGTACACGTAAAGGTAATAGCGTAATGTAAACAAGAAATATACAAGTATGCAGAATGAGATGAAATATACATGAAATATATACAATGAATGAATATAAAGAATGTTGATTGGGGCATGCATATTATAAGAAAGCAGGAAAAGATATAAAATACATAAATAATATAATACAATACAAAATAATATAAAACAATAGAAAATAAAATAAAAAATAAAAGCAACACAAAAATATACATAAACAATAGGGGGAAAAATATATATATAAACAATACAAAATTAAATTAAGAAATACAAAGTAATATAAGACAATACAAAAAAAAAAACTTGAGTAAGGATAATTTATGGGGAGTGTAAAGAGATGATTAAGGATTACTTTGTTGTTTTAGAAAGTGAGTGACACAGGTGCGTTTGAATGAGTTTAAAGAGGGAGATGTTTTAAAATTCTCATCTAAGTTATTCCAGAGTCGGCAACCGGAGACTTGAAAGGATTTATTGTAGATATTCGTCCTGTGATGAGGAATAAGGAGGTTATTCTTGCCTCTAGTATCCCGCTTGTGTACTGTATTGATTTCATTGAAGAGGGAAGAGAGGTAGTCAGGTTTGTTATAAGTAAGGATTTTGTACATTTGCATCAGGGTATGTAAGTTCCTTCGAGCGTCAAGTTTGAGCCATGAAAGATTATTGTAATGTTCGCTAATGTGGGAGAGGGAGGGAGGGAGAATAGGAGAGGGAGGGAGAGAGAATAAGAGAGGGAGGGAGAGTGAATAGGGAGAGAGGGAGGGAAGAGAGTGGGAGGGAGGGAAGAGAGTGGGAGGGAGGGAAGAGAGTGGGAGGGAGGCAGAGAGTAAGGGAGGACGAATGGAAAGTACCTTAATTTTAATACATAATCTTCACATACCCGTCATATTTGACGGGCAATTACGCTGGTATACATTATATTATCCTAACGCCTGCTGCTGCTTGGCCGAGCTGAACATTTTGACTGATTATTTAGATGTAGCAGCCCTGCCTCTTACGGCAAGAAATTTATTTACAAGTGGAACAAATATCTTTTAGAGAGTTCAAGGCCTCTGTAAGCGCTGGCACCGGTACATTCACACCGTTGGCACCGACGTCAAGCCAGTCTTATTCGCACTCACATGAAATTGATTTTCTATAAAAATTTTCATTTGGTCGCTTATAATACAAAAATAATTGTTGGTCATAGTTTTTTAAATTGTAGGATATCAGAATTCTTTAGATAAACATATTTTCTAGCGGTTTTCCCGTTGTAATGCAACTGGTGAATTAAGAACAATCATTCATGGTATATTTGAATCTCTTGATATTTATGAAATTTGATCATCTGAAATGATAATATTATTTTCTGTTATAATTTTATAAAATTTAGTTTTATTAGCTTTAAATGGATTTCAATATAAAAATTTACCTTAAATTTTGATGAATCTCCGCATGATTAGGTACTAATTGATATATTATAACCCGCTAATATGACAAAATTCTACCTCTGTTGTACGTGTTAATCCAATTTGGTTTTCGATCAGTAAATCAATCGTAAATAAGTGATAGAATCTTAACTAAGCAGAACAACATAATTTCACTCCCTATTGCTTCAAAAAATTGAAAAATCTCACAGCAATGTCTGCCTGGTCTCATATCATTAAAACTATAAGCATCATAACACTTAAAAAATTTTAACAACAATTTACATTAAATAACGAAATAAATTTGTTAATGCATGGCTCACAATAATGAAATGTTTTTATCTATATCTAGTTATTTTCCAACTTCTAATAAGCTAATGACTATGCTTCTGTTTGCAAATTTGCCGTAGTTACTAGGAACAATATTGTTAAAGAAGTAAATAAATTAGCTTTCCTGTTCTCTGTATTTCAGGTAAATTCATAACTTTTTATTAATATTATCAACGTTTCATTATCGATTTATGCTACAGCTTCAAATACGTAACTTCGAACTGAATTCCATTTTCTTTTAAAATAAATTAATTTTCACTCATCTTTTCCTATCAATAAACTTTTAATTTTTCTTAGCAGTATAAATATAAAGAGAAGAAGATACTGGCAGCTACTGCAATCGTAGGCTCTGGAGAACTGATAATGAACGTAGACGAACAGCTGCGTTTACTCCTGAACAATGTGAAAATAATGAGGTTCTGCCTACAACTTACCTATACTTACTTGTCGCAATTGCGGTAACAAGCCCCTAGTCTCCTATATTGGGCTAAAATTTGTTTAAACAAACAATAACCACGCGGAATTATCATTAGATTTTTACAGAGCATTTTAAACTATCAAATAAATGAAAAAATTCTCCCTTTCTTCCATCTTGCTATTATACATAAGTGTTGTAATTGACGTATCAAAACCTCCATACTCGCTTTCAGGATGATCTTTCACTCAAAGCTTCCATAATTCAAATACAAATTCAAAATAATTGTATGTAAATATTATTTGTTCGTAAGCTATAATAGTTGTACCCGCAACTATACCTTAATTTTAATATCCTAAAATCACAAGCTAGGTTATATGTCCAAAGAATTTTGAAAAAATTGTTTCAAGCAAATTATTTAACTCCCTGTATAATGTAAATTTCAAGACCAATTTATTAAAAATATTATTAAGATTTCAATTTCAAAGCCAAAGCTGTTCCATTTTGTTGTAAAATGCGACGGGCTCTAGATTTCATTTTATTTCAAAGAATATTCAGGTATACATTGGAAATCTGCCAGACAACTTTTAATTGAAGATATTTTATATGAAGCAAAATTTAGGACGCATTACAAAGTGAAGTTTTTCAACTATAATCAATTAGATTTACAGCGGAGAAATTCGAATATTTATCGCCTGAAAATATATCTTCTGAATTCAAGAATTATTTATCCTTAAGATGATGTTGGACTATATTCAACACACAATACTATCATTATATATCGACGACTCTTACAGAGGAGGAGGATATAGCATACTAGTAGTTGGTGCTTGCATACTGCAAGCATTTCATATCACCTTGAAAAAAAATTCATTTTTCAGACAGACATTTCATCATTACAAATATTCTTTCAATTCTAAAGATTTCACCTCCGCAGCGATTTCCGTTTTTCCCACATGTAAAAATAATAGTTTAAAACAATCCCCAAATGTTGTAATTTTAAATATTTTACACTTTCTCTATTATGGGGTACTAAATCTACACATTTGAGCAAAATTTTAAAGTTGTAGCACTTCTAGAAGTAAAATAATATTTTTCTAATTGTCTAAAATTTAAACATTTTAAACGGCCGCCGAAATATATTCATGAAAAAATTCAAATGTTTATTTGTTCAAATACACGACTTTGTAAATAACTTGAAAATTTCAGCTTCCTAGCTCAGCCCGAATACCTAAATAATTATTAAACTTTAATATTCAAACGGGGTTAAAACAACCCCAAAAATTACCAATTTTAAAATTTTCGATTTTTATAGTTAGTTATAAGAAACGTTCTATAATATTGCAAAATTTCAGCTTCCTAAACTTATTACATTGGTCTACACACTGGATTGCGTTTTCCCATGCTAACTTATGGGAGATATTCCGGGGTCTCTGGAGTCGAATCCAAGACACTGTAATAAAAAGTAACAATAGTTCCTAATAGATATTTCAACGCTCTAGCAACACTGAAAATTTCAATTTTCTAGCTTGCCGGCAAATGCCCCTAATTAATTTACAAAAATAACGCAATGCTTTTCTTATGGGAAAAAACTACGGGATGAGCTAGGAAGCTGCAATTTTCAAATTATTTACAGAACAGTGCATTTGCACAAATAAACATTTCAATCTCTCCATATATATATTGCGGCAACCGTTAAAAATGTTTAAATTTTAAACAATTAGAAAAATATTGTTTTACTTCTAGAAGTGCAACAACTTTAAAATTTGGCTGAAATGTGTAGCATTATTACCTTATAATGAAGAAAGTGTAAAATTTTTAAAATTGCAACATTTGGGGATTGTTTTAAACTATTATTTTTACATGTGGGAAAAAAACAAAAATCGCTGCGTAGGTGAAATCTTTAGAATTAATAGAAGATTTGTAATGATGAAATATCTGTCTGAAAAATTAATTTTTTTTGAAGGTGAGATGAAATGCTTGCAGTATGCAAGCACCTTCTTCTAGTATAATATACACTACTTATACACTACATATTTAACAGCACCATAAACCAACAAATTTGATTGCATAACTCAATGGTACGTTTTCCATTCCTCAAGGAAGGTCAATAAAAATCATAAGTGTCCGAGACGCAGATGTCCATGCTTATCTTACATATTCAAACAAGTCAAACCAAATTGCCTTAAATTCCAAGGAAAATTTACGAATACCTAAATGAAGGGCACGCGTGGAATTTTCAAAGGCGATAATCAAAAATCTCCCAAGATCACCGATGCACTCATGTGGGAGGCAACGCGGATTGGAACGTTATCCCTCATATCGGTAGCCGAGTAATTTTCAGTAAATTTTAATCCAGAATATTCTTTTTTAATATTTACACGAGTTTTCGGCCATTTCTTGCAGTTATTTGGCGATGGCCGTATATTAGAGATAGGTGATAAAGTTGAAAAATAACTTGGTCTGCATTTTACAAATAAAACAGTTTTTTCTTGTGCTCGTTCTAAGCCCCCTCAGACTTGGAAATTTTTATGACACTATCAAAACATATTTTTGCTTAGATTTATACCTATTTTATTTGACGGAATTTGGTTAAATTATTGGTCTGTTATTCTGCCTTTACCTGTATGCAATGCGGTGCGTTTCGTATGGTAGATTTTCTGGCATCGCTGGGTGCCTTAGTATTTCGTTCTGGTATTTGTTGTCTTTATTGTTCCGAAAGAATTCTTTATTATTATGTCCTGACTTTAGTTCCACATCTCATGTGTGTGTGTGTATACTTTTGACTAATCAACCCCTTGGATTATTATAGCGGTTTCACGCCTCATTTGTTCATATGATGTAGTGTTATCTTTTAATATAACTGATCGATTTTTCGTATTCTTTGTTTAGTTTTCACAGACACGCAGGCGCTGCTGTAAAAATTATACACAAGGCCGCCTTTTACTACATAGATAATCAAGAAGGCTCACTGTGTGTCATCTTGTGTTTAATTTAAGCGTGTCTATTTATTTGTTTCAATGATTTCTTTCCTCTGAAATACTTGAAAATTGAAGTCGAACTTTTTTAAATGTGCGTCATCCGTGCGTTCTTGTTTTTCTTTTGTCTAGGGGAACTATCAAAAGTTTTCTGTAATCTAGGCTACTATAATTAATGGCCAGAAACTCGAATCGTGAACAGCTATACAGCATCATACTCAACCATTGATGTAAACGCATTCGTCCGTTTGAAATATACATGAGGAAAACTTACAATTATCGAATAACGTCTTTGATGCATAAAGCTCTTGAGTGACAAAAAAAAGTTCAAACCTCCGCCCCACACACACACACACACACACACACACACACACACACACACACACACACACACACACACACACTCACATACATACATACACAATACATGCATATATATATATATATATATATACATACATATATATATTCACAAGAATTCAACGAGTTTGTATGAACTTTAAACAGTTAATTTCCAATCTAAATCATTTATAAGTAAAATGGGAAAAAAGTAAAAATAAATTACAAGCGTATCTCTAAATAAAGGAGTAATTCCGTTCAACCCTTCACGTGCGTGACAGAGATTTAAAATGCATTAATATTACCACGAAATTTAATTTTTGATAAACTCATGAAATGAGATTCCGAGTTATCATAACTGAAATTCACGAAATCCCATTACTGCATCGACGGTGAAGTATTTTGAATGGTTTAATTAAATGATCTGTTAAACTTAGAAACCCGAAAAATTCGTCCACGCTAGATTTACCGGATTTGGTTTTCCTCCTTAATCGGAACAATACGCAGATTCTAAATATAGGGCAAGTATAAAAAGTTAACTCGGCAAGGAAAAAAAGGAAAACTCTCCTTTTGCCAGGCGTGATAAAGGAAATGCCATGGGTTATGACGAATTTGTCTCTCCAAATTCGACGACGTCGGTCCATAAAAGGCCAGCTCCAAATTGTCGAGGCTGAGCGAATTCGGCGTTTCTTCGCTCCTTGGAGAAATACATTTTTTTCCTCCGGTCCAAAAACCCCAATTTATCCGGCCTTCCATATTTTCTACCGTCGAGAGACGCAGACGAAGCGAAGGGGAGGAGGGATTGAGGGGGAAAGGGGGAATGGAGGGGGGAGGTGCTTCCTTCCCCAGCTAACGTAACACCGCCACCCCACCTTCATCCCCCCTCCCCTCCTCCCCCCAAACCTCATCACCTCTCATGGTTGGTCGAGCGGAAGGGAAACGTTTTTTCCTATATCTTTTCTCCTTTCATTCCCTCTCTCTCCTCTAGGCTTTTCATTTTTTTGTGATTGAGGGCAACGCAGGGGACTATGGGAAATGCACTTGGCATGCCTCACCTGGCTGTCACTCTTACCGAGGGGTTCCGCGGGATGGGGAGGGGAGCAGGAAGAAGGGTAGTTGCGGAATGATGCCATGACGATAGAGGTGGAGGGAAGGACAGAGGTTAGGAGTGGTGAGATGGAGGGAGAGATCGAGTGAGAGGGAGAGGGAGATGAGAAAGGGAATAAGTGACAGAAAATGGGAGTAGAAGGAGGTAGAGGAAGCGAGAAGGAAAAACATGAAGGTAGTAGAATAAAAAAGGAAAGAGGTAGGGAGGAGCATATATACGAGGATAGAGGGAGAAAATGGGAGAGATAAGAGGGAGGAGATGGAAGTTAAGGAGAGAGGCGATGTGAGGTATGGGAGGGGGAGAAAGAGAACATGGTGGCTCGTATCGGCGGGTGGCCTCCCAATCCCCGGGTGCGTGAGTGAAGAATAGCCGTAATAAGAGCTAGGGGCATCATAATCACTTTGGGGGTAGTTTCCTGGAGATTCGCCAGGCGGTATCTCTGTCCGAAGGACTTCCCCACACACTTCCGAATCTTCTCTCCCCCTAACAGAACCCGTCTCCTCTCACCCTCCACAAAATGCTTCCCTTCTCCTTTCTTGCAGAATCTTTCTTCCTCCGCCTCCTCTTCGCCGTGCCATTTTCTCTCTCCCTCTCTTGGAATAATGACGCCGCTATTTTCTCCCGTCTACCTTCCCACGCATGCTCCCATCCTTCGATTCCTTCCCTCCATTCTCCCTTATGCTCACGTCGTTTCTACTGCTCTGCGATCCCATTGTCCACAGTCGTCGATCTCTCTATCCTCCGTTTCCTCTCATATCGTTTACCTTTCTAATACCATCCACATTCTGAACTTCGCTCTGTTCTTCGAAAACCATTATTCCTTTCATCCCATCCTCTCCCCTGCCGCATTTATTCGTATGTCCTTACCACTGCACAGTGTTTCATCCCTTGTCGCTCTCTCTCTCTATCCATTTCAACCTTCTACTCACTCCCTAAGGCGCATTTCGCACCTCTCCCTGCCTTTCCTTCTCTCTCCCCATCTCTCTCTATATATTCCCCATTCACGCTCTCGCAGAATCTCAGTTTCTCGTAAGGGTCTTTCACCTCCCATCCTTTTGAACATCCACGTCGCCTCTGCATTCAAAGGTTATTTCTTCCAACCTCTTCTCCCAAAATCCACAGATAAGCCATTCCGCGAAGGGCAAGATTTTTTAGTAGTTTTGGGACCCTTTTATTGAGGTTGATGAAAAAATGTTCCTAATTATAAAACCACCATCATTTCCTTCCCACGTTGCAAAATCCAGCAGGAACTTCTCATTTCAATTAAGTAAAATATATATACATATATTCCGAAGTTATAAAGATCTCCTTCATCAATTGCTCCCATTGAAAACATTCAAGCAAATTTTCAAGTTTTTAAGTGACATTTGTTTGCTTAATTCATGTCTAAGTTCCTAAAATGCTCTTTGGAAAATTTTAATGTTTGTATAAGAGGACGTTTAATGTTTCTTTAAAATTATAACGTCATTTTAAAATGAAGCCATTTAAAAGAATAGGAAAACCAGTTTCACGAAATAATCATCTCACCCGAGTAAAAATTTATAATTCCTAAAGTTAGGACGTGAGAGTCAATTACGAAATTAATATTCAAGTACGGCTATGCTTCTAAATATCACTCATATCTCTATAAAATAAAAGTATAATGGAAATGGAAATTCCCGTTTTCTATTCGTTTCAAGTTGATGAGATATTTTTAGAATTTAAATTTTTCCTGTCATATATGAAAGCTCTATATTTAAGGAAATATAAATCTCTAAGTTTCTGAAAAGGTATAGCCTACAAAGAGAGAAAGAATTACTTGAAACCAGACGCATTAATCAACTATTGATTATAAAATGTCATGCTTGACTCTAAAAGATATTTAAATATTTTTTAAAAACTTTCATTAAAATAGAATTTGAGCAACACTAATACATCCATCCGAAAATAGTGGTATTTTTGTTGCATTCCTATAAAAGTTTCTATTATAAAAATACCAAAGTTTCCTCGTTAGCTGCTATTGTCTTGTTCCTCCATTCCTGTCGCCTTCAGCAGCCTCTTTACAACCGCACGCTAACACCCTATCTCCCATTAATCCTCAACAACAACAACACAACACTCTCTTACCCACTCCCGCCCACTCCACTCCCCTCCTTCCTCCTCCTCTCCCTCACACCGCATCAAAACATACTGTTCCGCCTCCTTCCATCCGTCCTCTCCACCTTCTCCCTCCTCCCCCTATTCTCCCCCTACCATTTCTCTTTCTTCTCCCGCCTTCCTCCCATTCACTCCCACTGTCCCCACCCCTTTCTCCTTCTCCCTCTCTCTCTCCACCTCTTACTCACACGTGGCTCGCTTGATTTATCCATGCCCCTAATTGGTTAGGCTTCCCTTTTGAGAGTGACATGCAAGTGGAGAGGCAAGTTTGTTTCCGCACTTTTTTCCTCCCTTCCCCTCTCCTCACACTCTTTTTCCCCTCCCCCACACTCCTCCCTCCCCCACACTCCATCCCCATCCCCCACAGTCCTTCCCCCCTCTCTCACACTCCTACCCCCCTTCCCCACACTCCCTCCTTCCCCCACACTCCTTCCCCCTCCCCAACACCTTCCCCATCACCACACTCCTTCCCCCTCCCCCTCTCTCCCGCCCTCCTTCCCCCTCCCCCTCTCCCCCGCTCCCCCCCTCTCCCCCGCCCTCCTTCCCCCCTTCCCCTTCCGCATCCAACCCTCGACCCGTGCCTCGCTGGCTCCTTCCTCGACACATCCTCCTCCGCTCGCTGCCTCTCCTTCTTTCGTTTTTTCGCTAAAGCCTTGAATCCCGAGGGAGTTTTGAAAGTCGTTTGGTGACTTGCGCGGTGTTGCTTCGGAGTTTAGTGTTTTTGGAGGGCGTTGGCGAAGGGAGGTGAGGGCAACGAGGAGGACGTGGGGGAGGAGAGGAATAGAAGGACGGGAAGAAGGGGCGGGAGTTTTAGAGGTGCACCACAAACGTTGGAAGTAGTCGGAAGTTTATGGGAGTTTCCATACTCCTTCATCCGTTTCCCCGCCACTCCTCTCTCACTCCACCCCCGACTCGCCGACCTCCATCGCGCCAGCTCCTTCGCCTTGTATATATCCCTCCTGACGCACGCACCCGCTCCGTCACCCTCTCCCATTCACCCTTCTCCCTTCCTCCCCTCCCCACTCCCTCCCTCCCCTCTCTATTCCACCCCTCCCCTCTCCCTTCCTCCCCTCCACTCTCCCTTCCACCCCTCCTTTCTCCCCCTCTCCCCGCTCAACGCTACCACTCCGCTCTGCTCCACGCGCCGCCAAATCCTCCTTCCTCGCAAATCCTCAGAGTAATTGGCATCCATTTCAACTCCACCACCCACGCTTAGACGAGAGCGTGAAACACCTCGGGGACATTAAGGAAGTTAGCAGACAAATCGTTAATCACGAATGGATTTATTAATTTAGTAATTACTGCGTTACACAAAACAAGAGATTCGAAGTCATGACCTTTCCATAAATGTCTGCTGCTGAAGGAGCTTCTTGACGGCTGAGTATGATTTCATTAGTGCTTATCTTGATGGTTGCGAGTGTAACGATTGGTGCATCATGGTTGAAATAATGGGTACAGCATTGTGCTACTTTAGGAAGAGATGAATGGGAGGACATTACTAGGATTGAAATTATAAGTTAAATTATACGGACAGTAACTCCACACTATCTAAAAGTAACAAAATGTTTATGATTCTAAAACCTCCGACCTATTGACCAGAAAATTTTGTTGTCGTGTATGTATTTAGCACTTACATTTCAAGCACAACTATATTTCTCTTTAAAACTTCTGCAACGATGTTTACCATTTTTCATTTTTTAAAAGTAATCTGGACTAATAGAATATAATCCCTCTCCCTCTCCCCCTCCCTCTTCTCCTTCTCCTCCCTCTCTCTCTCTTTTCCGCATTTCTCAAATATTAAAACCGATATCTCTCTCCCTTTATGTCCACTTTCAATCAAATTTTTCATGTTACTTCTCATATGGTTCTAATGGCAGAAAGTTGTTTTATAAGTGATACATGTTTCTATTTTACACTTTTAAAAATTAAAAAAACGTCGCCTTCATTCGAAAATTTGGATATATGAGACGATATTTTCAGTCTCTGGCTAACTTACGTTCTATGAAATTAAGCGTGTGAAATGATCAGCGACGCTGAAACATATATTCGGTTTTTATTTTGAGACGATATGTTGTGTGATTTTCCTGAAAAGAGCTTTAATATCCAAGAAAAGCTCGTGAGAACCGGGCGTGCGGAGCAATGCAAACAGACGTCACATCTGTTGTCGATGCGCGAAAATATGAAAGCACATAATAATAACGTATTGCCGCAGGATTTTGCCACATTTTGAACATATTACGTTTCTTTTACTACCTTTCTTATGCATTGTTTTTGCTTAAATAAATGAGGTATTATTACTTGAAAAATCAGAGGGGGACTACATACCTTTATTCAGAACTATATCATCACTCAGGGGAGTCACTCCTTCCAAAATGCCGCTACACCATGGTCCTGCTTCAGCATGCATTGGCTCCTCTGTAGGAGACGGAGAGTCTTGCGATGATGATGACGAGGACGACGAGGAGAGGCGAATTATTAATCCATCTACGTCATCTTGCAATACATCTGCTTTCCATAGGTCTTCCTCAACTTGCATTGTATACTTCAAGTACTTTCTCCAGTTCTCTGTTTTCACATTTTCGTAGGCCTTTTTAATTAATTGTCTCATAACCGAATTCTTAAACCACGCGTTATTCATTTTTACGTAATGCTTCACTTGCGCCCACACCATTTCGATGGGGTTTAATTCGCAATGGTACGGTGGTAATCTCAATACTTCCCGACCCATTGCTTTCGCCATCTCGTCCATCTTATATTCTTCAAACTTATCCTTCACTTCCGATACGATAATAAGTAGCTGTATCTTGAGAAACGATTCTTCTGCTCTAATACCTTTATTCACCAACCAGGCTGCAATGTCATTTTTACGCCACGTAGTGTTCGGTATCGCTTCCGAGAAAGTTATTACCCCGTAACCACAGGCAGCGTTCTTCCAGACCGCACGAAAATTTCAATCGCATCATTTAGGGTTCGTGAATAATCTCCGCCTTTGAGATTTTGTTTGTTTGTTTGTTTGTACGTAGGTGGATTTAGCTTCGCGTTAAACTGGGCAACCACGGTAATTAGCAGCGTGATCTCCTCCGCAGTTAGCGCATTTGTGAGGAAGCGGAGATTCGGGGGTAGAGGGACACATTGAACTGTCGTGGGAGTCACCGCAGTACACACATTTGGGTAGAAGATTGCAATGATTTCGGGTGTGGCCCAGTTGCTGGCGTCGGCGACGTTGGGGAGGAGACAAGGAACGCTTGTATACTGAAATGCGTGCGGAATACCACACACTCCAGTAAAGTTTTCAAAGTCGCGTGCGTTTGGAGATATATTTAAAGAGTAATAAGAAAGGTTTCAGTGGGGTACGGTTTAGTCGCGGAAATTCCACGTGCTTTTTCATCAGATGAGGGGCGAGTCGACTGAATTTGCCGCACTTCATGAACGGAAATGCCTTTCCGCTCGATATAATGAGCAATAGCATCGACATTAGTATCAGCAGGAATGCCACGTACAACGTATTGCGGCATGCGATCGTCTTGGAGGGAATACGTAAAATAGTTCACTTTTAATTCTTTAAGCATTGCACAGGCAGCGCGATGGTTTTTAACGGAGGTGCACTTTACGAGGAGAGTTGAGGAGCCGATGAGGCGCGTTATTGGTGCTGCATCGAGAACAGAGTAGAAAGCGGAACGTATTCTTTGCCATTCGGACGTGCCGATAATTTTTATGGAAGGATTAGGAGTGATTGTTGAATAAAAGAAGAAGAGTGAGGCGATGAGTCGATACGGTGATTCGCAGTGGTGGAGACTGTTTGCGGAGGAGTATTAGAGGCTGCTGCTGCGGCGTACGACTGCGGAGGATAAAGTTGAGGCAAATGTTGTGGGAACGGGAAAGGGTAGTAAGGATGTGGATAAGGATATCGGTTATAAGGTACTGGAGGAGGAAGAGAAGGAATTTGAGAAGAGATGAGGCAGGATAAAGGGCCCAAAGGGGGCTGATGCGGGGGCGGCATGAATCACACCCCCGACGAAACTGGAATGTTGCACTTTGGAGTTAAGGGAAAGTGATAACAATAACACAGTAATGATGTAAACTTAGCTAGGTAGATATCTCTTGGCCACAGTTACGCACTAACGGCATACTCCAAAGAGCGGTTTGGACTTCTTGTTTATAGTACTTTACGTACAAAAAATGCTTTTTTCTAAAAACTAACATTTTGAGCAAAGAAAATGCTCCCTGTGCATCAGTTTTGGTATAATTTGCTTACAAATTTTACTATAAGTTCATTTCTATGTTGTACATCAATGCTATTATTAGCTTTATGACAAGATGAAAACTTTTGAGTATTAGTGCATACCAACCTGTAAAAATGTAATTAATAAAAAAATCTCAAAATTCTGAAAATTTAAAAAATAAATCAAATTTCTCAAATAAACTGTGCTTACCACGGTTTATATATATGAATATTATATGTATTCTATAGAAGTTTGAATGTCATAACTCAAAAATTGGAGAGGTAGGAACTTTTTAAATACATGCACTTTTTTCCTTAAAATTAATCTATTATCAAAAACTATCTGATCAAATTAGGCCAAAATTTGTATAAAGATTTTTATTAACATAACTAACAAATCTTCCAAAAATTAAATAAATCGGATTTAGAATAAAACATATTTCAAACTCAGTAGGGGCTCCCATTATGATCATTTAAAAGACAGATGCAAGTGGCAGCGTAACCATGCCATCGTAAGAAGAACAGATGAAGTTCTTGAAAGGAGGAAGTTCTTGGCTTAGAGAAGTAACCTAACTCTAATGGAAATAACATTATTAACTTATGAAATAATGAACAAAACTTCCTCGAATAACAGAAGGAATAAGGACTATCAAAGAGTACACGTGCGAATTGGACAATTTTGTAAGGAAGTAATGCTCGAGACATCAAGTAAGCAAATCGGTGGAGAAGGTATAATAGTTGAAATTGACGAATCGAAATTCGGCGAAAGAAAGTATCGTCAAGGACATCATGTGGAGGGCCAATTGGTGTTCGGAGGGATTGAGAGAGAGAAAGAGGGAGAGAGAGAGCGGACAAGTATGCTGTACATAACAGAACAGCAGAGACGCTTAACTCATTTATCAAGCAGTGGATAGAGCCCCATACAACGATAACAGGCTAATGCTGGAATACCCTGTATCAGAGCCGCGCCGCCCTATGGGTGCAAGGGGTGCATCGTACGCGGGTGGCAACTTATGAGGGGCGGCACTTACGGACGGACAATAGTATTTCTTAATTTTGCCATTTTCCAGCTAATATATTTGAACGCATATACTTAAGTAATACTTCATATTAAAAAAGTATACATCAATTCTACTTATTAACCCGATTATTTTCTTCTTACACATCCAAAAACAAATAATTAGCTCGAGGTCGGCAACAGTTTGCCGGAAAGCTCCTCTTTCGGAGGAAGAGCGAATTTTTAGCCTACTTTCCAGAATGGAAATAGGCTATTAGTTTTGTCGTTGTGTCTGTCCGCCTGTCTGTCTGTCCGTCCCCTCCTATTAACTATAGAACCAATAGACCGATTTTCATGAAACTTGGTGGAAATCTCTTGCTACATCGGCCAGGCTCCCGAGGATAGTTTTTGTTGTGAATATTAAAGTCCCGGGTTTGATTCCAGAAACTGTCCTTCCCATTTCATTTACATGGGAAATCTGAAATACATCGTGCGGGGTAATTTTCTCTTTCACATTAAAATATCTTAGAATTGTAATATCGGAGCGAGTTTTGTACTATTCTCTGAGAAAAGGAATGAAGATTATAATTTACATCGTAAAATTTTGCTTATCGATTGTATTTCTTAGAATTTTGCGTAAATACTGGCAATTCTGCAGTTTTTATCACTCATTACAAGAGTGTTGCCATAGCAACAACTATTGTTAGACTCAGATTTGGTATATTCTAATACGTACACGCGTTATTTTTGCAACACAAATACGTGTGATCAATTTAATATTCCGTTCTAATGTATTTGTAGTATATTTTATAACGCTAAATTATGAAATTTGGGAACACAAAACATATCCGCGATGACTTTGAAGCTATTAAAGTCAATATAAGTATTAAATAAATGATTAAATGGAAAGTAGGCATCATAAGTTCTGTTTGGATCATCTTGTTAGACTTAAATACGTTCGCAACCAGGACCGTGGCGATTGTAGCGGCGATGCGACCGCCTCAAGCATTCTCCCAGAGGGTGCGCCAAATTTTGAAGCAATGTATCAGCGGGTCGAAAATCAGAGCTGCTTAGCAGTTTGAGGACGGTATACCGATTTTTAGCTTAATGCATCATAGGTAAGCTGCTTAAATTATATCTTGGTTAATTTTAAAATTTTCTTCTAAGGAAGCTTTTCACATATGCAAAATAAAGGACGCTGAAAAACCGAGAAACCTAATAATTCTTTTGCGCACATCCGCCAAGAGCTAGGAGCAAGCGATATGGACTACCTCCCACCAAGACAAACATGAGAGCGTCATTTCGAAAAACTCATCCTTTGAAAAATACGAAAATATACGACGCTCTGTTTGAGTTGTCGACAGATGTAAGCGGAGACATCAATACCAGACATCAAGCAAATTCACTGGCGCTGAAAATAAAATCATTTAGATTAATTTGCTCCATTGTGCTCTGGTATAACATTTTATCACGGATAAATGTTGTTAGTAAAACTTTACAAAAGTCGGACTTAAATATTTCAGTTTCAATAGAAGTTCAAGAAAATTTGATTAAATATTTGAAAAGTTACAGAACTGAGGAAGGATTTAAACGCTTTTTGATTGACGCAAAGGAATTAGCTGTAGATGTTGATGTAGAATTTCCTCCATTGCTTATCTGTTCGGCCACGTAAGAAAAAAGTTAAATCCGATTACGAACACAAGGTTGAAACAGTTCAAGACCCTGAGACTATCTTTAAGATTAATTTCTTTTACTCTATTTTGGATACTACGATAACCTCTGTTAGTGAAAGATTTGAACGGCTAAAAATACATAATGCTGATTTCAGTTTCCTCTGTGATCTACATAGCTTATCTACGCCAAATATGAAACAAAATTAAATTCTGCACAGACTTAAAAAAACTAACGGAAAATGCCAAAGAAAAAAATAACATTAGTGCTATGGATCTCTATGACGAATTAGAAGCTATTCAAGATTATATGAAACCAAGTATAAGTCCTTTTAAAATTTTAGAATATATCTTCACTAAGGATTTAATAGGAGGTTTTTGCAAACGTGACTTTATCACTGATGGAACATCTATAATTATAATTCTCAAGTAACCGTACATCTGTCTTCTTTCACGATTTTTGGGTGCTTTTAGACGCATTAAAAAGATTAAATTTTATGCGATGGTAGATCATAGACTACAACCGAAAGGAAAAATCGAAAACTTAAAAAATTCGCATTTTGGAAAGTATTTTTAACGTCAATGATTCCAGTTTATTCTCCATTAAGAGGCATTAAAATCGATTAAATGTTTCAGAAAATTGCATTTCAAAATTGCTTTAAGTTAAGTTGCTAACTTGAAACTTAAAGTAATGTATAGCTGAAAGATGGTACTTGATTATTTTTAGGACAAAACAAAAGTCCAAATTTCTGAATTTGATTGGAAAAAGTATAGATCTCTCCTCTTTCCTCCAATCGAAAAAACCGTGGCAAACAAGGAAATGTCGTTACGATACCTCGAATCTGTTTAAACACTCAAGATAATCATGAGTTACCTTTTATTCTTGACAGAATACAATTCCCAGTACGGTTAGCCTTTGCTATGACAATTAATAAATCTCAAGGCCAAACATTTAACAGATTGGGTATTCACATCGATCAGAATAAGCCAATCATTGGTCACGGTCAGCCCTCTTTCGGTGTCGATCCATGGCGTCTCAATTTCAAAATTACAGGAGCTAAATATGACACGGAAAGTCACACGATTCAAAATATTGTGTATGACGAAGTATTAAGAAATCAATAGAGAGTAGGCATGTGCCGAATATTCGAAAACTATTCGGTATTCGGCCATTTTTTTCACTATTCTAAATTCTCGTAGTATTCGGAATTTGACCAAATGGATATTCGGTTTGGTATTCGAATTCGGTTAAAATTTACCAAATATCAAAGCAAATAATGAGCAGCAAAAATTGAAAATTTAACAACAAAATTGAGTGAACTTCCTAAAATATTCAACTTTTATTACGATACAGACTAAAAAACACAAAAGATTAAAAATGAGAAAGAACAAAAAATTATATACCTGAATCTCAAAACTATTGGAAATATAAGTAAATTTGATAACAAGCCAAATCTTGAAAGCGAAATAAAATTCCAAGAACCAACACTCAAATACAATTATTTATTAATGAAGTGAAATGTTTTCCATCACATATTAACCGCAAATAATAATGATCACACAAAAATTAAAACGCTTTCAAATATTTTTGCTATAATTAGGACACAATAAGGCACAGTAAGGTTTCTAAAACACCGAAGGTTCTTTTTGATATTGATTTAACCCTTCGTTACTGTGCTGGGGATTCTCAAACCCCAGCCTATAGTAGGTATTTTAGTATATTGACATGAGATGGCGAGAGTGTAA